>JAIUJO010000066.1:0-210000 GCA_023846275.1 Vanilla planifolia
TACACATAAACATGTACACACACATGCCCACACATATATATATATATGCACATGCATGCTCATAAATGCACAATACACATGCACACACACACATGCACACATCCATAATCGTACAAATACACACATGTGGATGCACAAGCACACACACACACATACCCACACACACTAATAAATGCACACATGTACATACACAAATATGCAAATGTGCACATACATGCACACACACATGCACAAGAACACACACTTACAGACACATGAATATACACAACACACATGAAAGCACATGCACAAACATATACACATATGCACATAAACATGCTCACACACACATACATGCACATACACACAGACACACATCAACACACATGTGCACATGAGCTTGTAAATAGCCTACACACAAACAGACATACACATGCATGCACACCCATATGGACACATAGGCACACATATGCATAAACTCACATGCACAAATATGTACAAACACACACACATGCACACATAAAGAAACACTAAAAGGCACATAGATGCATGCCCTTGCACACACACACAACATGCACACATGCACTCACATACACACACATAATCATAGATGCACACATAATGCACACACAAACATGGACACATATAAGTAAGCATAAATGCACACACCTACAGACACATAGAGAGGAAGTCACAAGATTCACATGCATGCATTCAAACACATAAACATATGCACACACACCACACATACACATATTTGCACATAAGGAAAAAGACATGCAAGCACATGCACACCATTAATAGTACAGAAAAACATTCATACACACACACATGCGAGCACTAGCAGATGCTTGCACATAGGCACACATACGCACAAACATGCATACATAAGTACATACATGTATGAACATATGCACAAACACAAATGCACACTCAAGCATACACACAAACACAAACACAAGTGCATGTACATGTGGATGCACACACACATGCCCACACACACCAACACACTCCTACACACATGAACCAACACAAACACACACTCATGAGTACACTCTAACACACAAACACACATATGCACGTGAGTAGACAGACATGCACACAACAAAACATACCCAAACACACCACACCCTACACAAACATATACACATATGCAAACAAACACACACACAACACACACACATGTAGAGATAAACATTTGAAAACTTATGCACATGCATAAGCACAAACACACATGAATAAACACTATCACACATAGACACATTTATATAAAAACATGGACACAATCTCATGCACTCACGTAAGCACATGCATGGACATAGACACACAAATGCACACATGAACCTACAATCCACACACGGCCAAAAACATGTCGAAACACTCACATATGCACACATGCACACAAACACATGAACACACTCATGTACACATGCAAATGTGCACAAATACGCATAGGCATACACATGTATGTATATATACACACAATAATATACTCGCACATGATCAAACACACATACAAGCTCACACACACACATAGGTAAACACACAAATATGAACATGCATTCACATGCCCACCTACACACACGCACACACACACACACCCCCACACCCACTCTTACCAATGCACACATGAATGCATGTGCACATATATGTACAACACACAAACATAATTACACATGCAAATAAGGACACATGCACATGCTCACATACAAACACACACGAACAAGCAAACATAGATGTATATGTACTCACACACACACATGCATGTACGCACACACAAACATGTATGTATGCACATACATGCATACACACTCATAAACACACACACATGCATACACACACTCACACACGCACTGATATGAATGCACATATGCCCTCACACATGCACACGCACACACACATGCATCCACACACACACTCACACATGCACACATAATCACAAATGCAAACCCAAGCACATAATAGTGAACACACACTCTTACTCACAAACACACACTCACACACACACGTACAAGCACACACACATGCACAGGCATAAGCACAAACAAAAATAAGCACTCAAACACATGTAGACACACATTGCCATAGATGTCCACTAGTATACACAATGACACACACATGTAGACTCATGGCACATACAGACACCTACACAAAACACATGCACACACACATTCGAGCAAACACACACACATGCACACACAAACACACACATGGATAGTCTTGTATACATGCACAATCTCCCAAACACACACACACACACACACACACACTCACATGCATACACAAATGCATGCACACATGCACATAGACATATACAAACAAAAAGACATACAAGCATACACATACGTACACACACATACACATGCACCAACATTCTCACTCCTACACATTCATGCATATGCACACATATATAGTCTCACACACACATACACTTTCACTGCACATATGCATATGCACATAACAACACAAGCACACACACGTATATACACATTCATGCAAAAAACAACACACTCATGCACGTACATGAGCAACTACATGCATAAAAATACACACACACATAGAGGAACACACATGCACACACACTAACACATACACACACATCCACACATGCAAGCATTCACAAAAACACATGCATGTGCATACCCATATGCACATGCACAAAGATATATACACACACACACACACACCTACACACATGCATTGACAACACACACACACTTGCTCACACATAGACATGTGCACATAGATGTGCACACACTCACACACACACATGTACACAAACATAATCACATGCACGTACACAAATAAGCACATGCACATGCACACTGATACACACTCAGCGACACACACACATAATGCCATGAACTCACACATTCACAACACACTTAGAAGGATGCATGCACACATAAGTGCACTCACACACACACGCACAAAACCACACAGATACACATGTACACACACAAAAATAGACTCACACACACACACACTCATATGCATTGACATGCACACACATGTAAGCACACAAATAACCACACACATTCACAAACACAAGCACACGTGCACAAAAATACGTGCACATACTCATAGACACATACATGTACTCATGTGTACATGCAAACACAAGCACATATGCACCTATGCTTGCACATGCACACACATGCAAAAACATGCCAACACTCAGGTACACAAGCATACACATAAACATGCGCACACACATGCATACATACAAACACACCCACACACATACATGAAAACACATGTACGTGCACAGGCACACACATGACCATCCACACACACATACACACATACTCAAACCCATATGCACAAAAAACCTCACACTTAAATAAACCCATTTGTATACACACTCACACACAAACACACATATATATAAGAACACACAAACACCCACACACATGCATATGCACACCCACACACATGCACATATATACTCACCCACCCACACACACACACACATAGACACAATCATGCAGACAAATACACAAACACAAAAGCACACATAGGCACACGCACATACATGTTCATACATGCACACACACATACACATATATAGACACATACACATGTGCACACATGCATGTATACACATATGCATACATGCTTATGCACACACATCTGCACACAAGCTGACATGCATGCACACACACACTCAAACACACACAATCATGCACTCGCTCTCATACACACACATAAATACACATAAGCACACCCACATCCACCACACAAACATGCTCATGCACATATATAGAAAGTAGACACATACATACATGTGCACAATGACACAGATGCATACATATGCATGCATGCACAAACATTCCCAAAAGACAAACATAAATGCAAACATATATGCACTTGCACACACACACACACACGTGTATGAATGCACACATGCATATACTCACAGGCACACATGTGCACAAATACACACATGCATATAAAAAGATGCACACCTATGTACTCACATACACATATGCATAGGCATGTGCAAACACACACTCACCTACACACATCACATACATGCACACCCACATGCACACACATACATAAGCATACACACTCACATACACACACAAAAACATATGCACAAGCCAACACAAATGGACACACACATGCATGCATGCACATAAACACACACATACACAACCATACACACATATACATGCAAAAACAAGCACACACACACACATACATGCACATATACACACACCAACTCACAAACAAGCACTCACACCACACACACAGATAAATTTGTAGACACACATATACACACATGAAAATATACATGCATAAAAAACACATGCACACACTCATAGACATGCATTCATACACACCAATACACACACCCATAGCCATGCACGCATATAAAATTGTACACACATATGCCCATGAATAGTCATGCATGCACATAAGCATGCACACACACATATACACAACAACACATAAGCACACAAGCACACACACATTTACAAACACACACACTTGCACACACACAAACACACATTAACACACATGAATATACTCACACACACACGTGCACATGCACACAAACACATGTACAGACATGCACACATTCATAAGAACACACAGACATACATCCACACTCACATAAGCACACATGCACACACATACATACACACACACACACTCACTCACAAGTAAACAAAATCATACATTCATATACACACACAAACGCGCACACATGCACTTGGATAAACATGTGCACATACACACACACAACATGTACACTCACACACACACATATACGTATGCACTAGTGCTCAGAGGTGCACACACACATGAGCACACATGCAGACACACACATGTATATGCACACACTCACTGATACACACATGCATGCACACACACACACACATAATGCACACACACAAATAAAATCACACTCACATGAACACACCATACACATGAATATGAATATATAAGCAGACACATGCACTTAGATGCACACCCAAACATACACATGCACATGCATAGACATGCACACATGTATGCAAACTAAAAGAAACGCACATACATGTTTGCATCGAACAACAAACACACATACATGCATACATGCACTACACTAGCACACAAACACATATGCACATGAATAAGCACACATATGCACACACACACACACACACAGAGAAGCACATATGTACACACACATGCATACATAAGAACAAGCAAGTCACACACAAACACACACACTTTAACACACACATGCACACAATCATATATAAAGCACACACACACACATGAGTGTGCACACATACTAATACACAAGCATGCACATATGTATGCACACACACACACTCATTACTCACTTAAACAGATATATAGACACACATGCACACACAGACACACAAACATAGGCATGAATACACACACACACCCATGCAAACTTGTACATGCTGACACAGACAACCATGCATACAAAAAAGTACATAAATGCACATACATATAACATGATCCATACATACTTATTCACATGCACATGCTCTCACACATGCAAGTACACATGCACATGAATGGAAACACATATGCTCACACCAGCACCGCCTACACACACTTGCACACACACACACACACACACCTATGCATGCAAACACATACATAAACAAGCACACACAACCATGCAAACTCATGTCCATGCATGCACATAAACACACACTTACTCACTCACTCACATTCACATATGCAATCACAGATAACATGCATATAGCCACACACAATTATGTGCACACATACATACACATGTGCTCCCATGCATAGACATGCACAAACACATACACACATACACGTGCACATGCACACATACACACACAAACATGAGCACACATAGGCACAAATAAACACACAAACACATACATGTATGCACGCACAAACACATGCATGCTCATGCACACACATGTGCACACATGAACATAAACACATGCATATACATGCACCTAAATGCATACACACAAACATGCTCACACAAATATACGCATAGAAAAACATGAAAAAACATAGATATGCACACACATACACAAACATACACAGACATACACTCTCATAAGCATGCACACAAACACGCACTTGCATGCACACATGTCTGTAAGGATACACAAGCAAGCATACATAAACACACGTACCTATGCACACACATGGACATGCACACACACTTGAGTACCAATGCACATAGGCAAATGCACATGCACAACTCATATGCACACAAGTGTACAAACACACAAGCACATACATGTTCCAATGCATACACACACACACAAGTGTGTGCCCATGCATGCACATGTACACACTCACATGCATAGGTATTTGAACACAAAAAACTTAAGCATAAGAACACATGTATACACAAATGTGGGCATGCATGTACACACATAAGCACACCCACACAAATAAATAATTTTACACACACATGCACCCACATACACATATAAGTTCAAACACACACACAAATGCATAATCACACATACATGCACATGTGCAAAAACATACACACAAGCACACAAACACACACACACACACGAGAACGCATTAAGATGCATACACACACATATGCACAAAATAAAAGCACATGCACACATACAAAATGCATACACACACATGCACATACACAAACACACAAGAATACAAGCACACACACACACGCACAGACATGCACATAGACTTGCATGGACAACCACACACATGTGCAAACACATGTAAATATATGTAAACACATATAACCGCACACATCAACTCAAATGCAAATGCACACACATATCCACACAGATATGCTAGCACATATACAAGCACATACTCAAACATGCATGTGAACTAGCACACACACATATAAAAGTGCACACATAAATGCACCTACAAACATGCTACTACATATGCACATACACACACATGTGCTTGTAAACACACACACACACACACACATGCACATAGATGCAAACACATATGTACAATCACACATATGCACATGTACACACACACACAAACAAAACACATATGCACCTACACATACACATGTGCTAGCATGCAAAAACACACATTCATATGTGTATACACACTCATAAGCACACATAAGGACACACATACAAGCACCCAGACACACCCACACCAACAAACACATATAAAAACATGCACTTGAGCATGTGTTCACATGCACACACAAACCTATACAAAGGCACACACACATGCAAAATCACATGTATAAACACACCCCCACACATGCACACAAATGAAAACCAACACACACACATCCACACATACAAATGTACACTCATACGCACACACAGATAGACGCAAAAAATATAGGCATGGATTTGAACAAAAACACACACACATGCACACACAAGCACAAACATACTCCCAACATAGATATACACACATAGGAACATAGAAACATGCATAAGCACACACAAGCACACAAGCACAGATGCACACATGATTGTGTACATGCACACACACACACACACATACACATGCCTTGCACATACAAACACACACACACAAAGACATACACAGACACAAATGCATACGCAAACACACACACTCGGATGCACCCACATGCCCACACTTGCATGGACACACACAATCACACACATGCACACATGCCCACATATACACACATGCACACATACAAACACACACATTCATATGCACACACACACAAACACGTGTGCATGCACACTCAAGCACTCGGACACAAACACATGCACCGAAGCACTCCTACAAGTAAACAAGCACACACACACACACACGCACATGCACACTCCAAAGCACATAACGTCACACTTGTATACATGCACACATGTACACACATACACACACACATGAACACACTCACACGCATACACACAAACACACACATGCACACACATTCCACACATGTATATGGGTGAGTACACGTATATACACAAACA
Organism: Vanilla planifolia; assembly: GCA_023846275.1. Taxonomy (NCBI): domain Eukaryota; kingdom Viridiplantae; phylum Streptophyta; class Magnoliopsida; order Asparagales; family Orchidaceae; genus Vanilla; species Vanilla planifolia. The sequence goes on from JAIUJO010000066.1 coordinate 7,914, forward strand.
TGTGCGTGTAGTAGTACACATGCACATACATGTGTATGCACAAGCTCGCCTACGCATGCACATACTTATGTGCACATAGATGAACACACACCCACATACACACATAGGCACACACAAGTAAACATAAGGACACACACACTTGCACACATATGTAGATACAGAAGTACAATCACATATAACAACATGCACACACATACACACATATGTAATCACACACGCATGCACATGTGTTTTATACACATTCACACACATGCACACAAGTAGTCATGCACAAGCACACATACACACACACAAATCGCCACACACAAAAAATAATGAACAAACACACACACAAACACATGCACACACACACACAAATATGCACTTGTGCACATGCATGGACCTACACTCACTTACTCAGGTGCACACCTACATGCACAAACACATGCATAAACACATATCGTCATACACTCACAAACATGCAAACCCACACACACATGCACATATACATATGCACGCACACATTGACATGTACATATACACACCCACACATATACACACTTACAAGCACAACAATATGCGCTCATGCACACCAAGCAAAACCATTCTCACACACATACACATAGAGGAATATAGACATGCACTAGCATGCATGCAAACACAAACACAACCACACAAATAGGCACACATGCATGCACACACATGCATGCATGCAAATGCATGCATGTGCACATACACACACATACACAACACACAAATAGGTACACACATGCACAAATAGACACACACACACATACACACGTACATATATGCATATGCACATGCACATGCACATCCACACACACATACCCATACATAGCAACACACTCATGTAATCACACAAGCATATTCAGACAAGCACATGGACACACACATATACACACATGAAACACATGCTCAAACACATGACTCAAATTGATAAGCATCAATGCATATGTGCACACGTGCATGTACACACACAACAACACACATGCACTTGCAAACACACTTGCACAAACACACTCACATGCACACATAAGCAAATAAACGTATTCATGCAAGCACACTAGCAAATGCATGCATGTTTGTGAAAGCAAATGTGCACACGTGCACACACTTGTACACATATAGATATGCACTTGCACACACACAGACATGCACACTCATACACACAAGCTTTCACATATATATACACATGCACTCACACACACATGTATGCACACCTATACAAATGCATGTAAGCACACACAGTACACTCACACACTTGCATACACCTACTTGCATACACAAATAGTAACACAAATGCACACAAATTGACATGCACATATACACATGCACACAAACATACACATATGCATATAGATACGCATAGACAAATGCATGCTTGCACACTCACACAACATGTGCACATGCATAAAGCCATACATGAACATGTATAAGAACACATGTGCACATAGGTGCACAACACAATTGCACTTAAACATACAAGCACACTTACACACACGTACACGCACACACACATGCACACACAAGCACACACATGCATAAGCACATGCGTATACACGCACATGAAGCACACTCACATTTACATGCACATGTATATCTAATAGACATGCACACACATACAGGAATACACACATGCTAAGCACACACCCTTACACACACACACACACTCTCGCAAATACTGACACGTACACAGATACACACATGTGTACACACACTCACACACATACAGACATGCACACAAGCATACATAGACATATATAAATACACTTGTATTGCACACACAAACATAAAGACACACACAAATACACTCACGCCCATGAAAGAATGTACACATTCTTGCACACACATACAAAAGCACACACATGCTCATATGGAAGCACAAATGCACACACATGACACACATGCATATACATATACATGCACGCACACATACATGCACATACACACTCCCACAGACATATGCACACACATGCACAAAGATGCACATGTAGACACATTCACAAAAACACAACTCACATACACACATGCATGCACACACACACATACACACAGGCTAGCAAGCACTCACACACACATGCACAAACAAGCACCTAAAATATACAAACACATGCATACACACACACACACACTTAAGGCACACATGCATATGTACACACATACACAAAAATGTATACAAACATACACACACATACAAACACACATGTGCATGTACACACACTTACATGCACAAGCGCATATGGTCAACATTTGCACACACACGCACAAACATAATTACATGCAACATTTGCACACTTGTGACATGCATGCACACATGTGCAAATACACACACAGAAACACACACAAGCACACACATACACACATAAAAGCACACACACATGCATGCACGCACGCACACATATGTACACTTACATGCAAATAAAAGCACGTACACACATACATACATATGTACACACACATGCACACAAATGCATACACACCTATATAAATACACACACACACAAAGTACTACACAAACACAAATGCACATAACCACATAAATGCACACACATACAATGATAAGCATTCACACACACATTGATGCACATAAATGCATGCACACACACACACACCCAAAACATCACACACACACACATATGGAACACATGTGCACAAGCAGACACTCATGAACACTCATGCAAGTACAAACACAAATACGTGTGCATAGACGAACACACACACATTCACATATGCACGCAAGGACACACACATACACAAAAAAATGAATACACACATGCAGACATATCCACATGCATACACTCAAAGCATACATACACACAAACTCACATACACATAGATGAAAAAACATGTACACATGTTCATGTGCGCACGCACACACATGCAAAGACATGCACATACATACATACACACATGAACACACATGCACATGTGCATGCACCGCATACACACATGTGTGTGTGAGCACATGGAGACACACACCCATACAATTGAACACACATCTTCACCAATGCACTCACTCGCACACACATGCGCATGTCACCACTCACATACACATGCATGGACACATACAGACACACACAAACACTAACATAGACACCCCACCCACACACATGCATTCAGGCATGCCTATAGACACATAAACCCACACACACATGCACATGCACCAACATTCTTGAGCATGCACACGTGACACAGACACACACACACTCATACATATATACAACCACACATACACATCCGTACACATGCACAAATATACACCCCCACCCTGCACACACATACATGTACACACACACACATGCACAAGTATGTACAAGCAGAAACACATAAGCATGCATGCAAACATACATAAACATACACACAAATGCACATGCACACACACTTAGGCTCATGCACTCACACAATAACACACCTATACCCACACATATGTACACATATATGCATAACATAAACACATGCACATACACACACATGTGCACGCACACACACATATGCATATACACCCAAATGCACATAAACTCACAAAAGAACATGCACACATATACAAATTTGGATGCAAACATTTACACAAGCATGCACACACATTTACACACAAACTTGCATCGACGCAAATAGATGAACACACACAAATTTCCATACACAAACATGTACACACACACACACATACACATGCACAAGTGCATGCAGGCACCAGCACACATGTGTGCACTTCTACACATGCATGCCCACAAACCTGTGCACACACACCCACACTCTTACAATCACAGACATGTATATAAACACACATGCATGTAGACAATAACAAATATGCACACGTGTGCACACACATGTATACATGCTTGCACACATAGCCATACACACACGTGCACCCATGAATACACATGCATACAACATATACACATGCACTTGCACAAACACACACATACACATGTAAAGGAACACACAAAGGAAAATTTAGAGGACAAACACATGAGCACACAAATGCACACACATGTACTTACACACATAAACACGCATTTGCAAAGACACCTGTGCACACGCACATACACATGCATAAGCAAACACATAAAAAGACTTGCACATGCACTTGCACACACACTCAACACACAACTATGCACACATGTGGTTGTATACACACATGCACACACAAACAAATACACACTTGCACATTCCAACATATATATATATATATATATAGATATGCACACACAAATACTATACACACAAATGCAAATGCACACACACATACACATACATAAGCACACACAACAACGAGCACAAACACGTATACATACATATACATATAGGAATGCACACAAGCTTATAGGTATATTCACATGCAAAAATACTCACACACACACGAGCACCTATGCACACAAATATACACATACACACATGCGTACCCACCTACACACATGCACACACAAACATAAGCAAACACAAGCATATGTACGAGCACACACATGACTTAGTACATGGATCCACACAAACACACACACACACACATGCACACATATACATATATGAAATCACACATGCTCGCATGTATAGACATAAGCACACATATGAACACACACACATTAACACACTCACATGCCTATTTAGACAAAGGAACACACACACAAATGCATACATGCATACCAATACATACACACACACTCATGTAAGTACACATGCATAAACACACATGCATACACACTTATGTACACACGAATACTCACATACATACACACACACACACAAATGTGCAAATAAACATGCACACACACATGCAATCACACACATGCACAAACACACACACGCACATACCTATGCATATGCTCACAAATGCATGCATAGACACATGCAAAAATGATAACATACTCATACAAGTACAAATTCGACAAGCAGACACAGAGACACACACACACACTTACATGCACCCAAACTTATTCATACAAATGCATGCACACAAACAAATAGACATGTGCATGTACATACACACACACACACAATCGTATACACATGAACACATATATGTACACAAGCACACACACATGTAAAATCACATACATGCACACACACACACATCCACAAATGAATACAATGAACCCACACACACACTATGCTCATAATAGACATAAATGCACCTGCACACACATGTACTCACACACACTGACACACAAAAATGCACAACCATTGACAATGTACACACCTACACACACACATACACCTACATATACACCCCCATTTGCACACTCACACACGCACACGCATGCACGTTGACATACACAAACACAAACATGCACATACTTATGCATGCACATATGCATATTCATGGAGATACACACATACACAAACATGTGCATAACCACATACACACATGCACATGAACACACACACACACACATGAAAACACAAACACATGTCCTCCAATACATACACACACATAATGGAACTCCCATGCACATGTACATGCACACACATGCAGACACACACAATCACATTTTCATATAAGCATGCACACACACATGCATGTGCACATGTATGCACTCCCATGAACACACATGCACACAAACACATAACCACACACCTGCACACACAGAGGCACACATCACATGTAAACACACATGCATTCATGTGACACACATATACACTCACACATACACACATGCCCATAGACATACACCTACATATGCTTGTATGCACTCACACATGCACATGAGCACACACAAAATGCACACACATGCATAAACCCAGGCATGCTCATAAGCACATACACACACAAACACAATTTGCCAGAAATACAACCACACATACATGCACACACATGCATACACACATGCACATTCACTTACACAAATAAACATACACACATAAACACACACACACACATGCACATAGATAAACATGCATACATACTACACACGTGCATAAACAAACACAAGCACATAAACACATATTGTCACACACCCACATGCACTCAAATGCATGTGCACAAAAGCATACAAACACACACATAGATACACACACACACACAAAAACACATACTTGTACACAGAAGCACTCTCACATGCACATTAATCTGAGCACACACACACACATGAGCTTGTATGCACACACATACACCTCGTGCATGAATAGACATGCATAGATATGCACAAGAACATGCAAACACACTTACATGCACTCACATGTTCACACATGCATGCATAAACACATACACATATGCTTGCATGCAAATATATGTATACATGTATGTAAAAGGTCAAACACACACATGCATGCATAGGCACATACATACACACATTTACACACAGACACACACACACTCACACATACAAATGAACATGTGCACACATGCACGTACACACAGACAGGTGTACACACTAACATGTGTACACACAGACTCGTGTACACACACATATACATGCACACATAGATGCAAACATACACAAGCATACATACACAAACAAACACACCAATGTATATGCATACATGTGGATACATACACACACAATAGACACAACACAACCAGCATACACATACACAGACACACAACATGCACACATACACAAAAAGACACACACATGCACACACATACACATTTGCAAACAACACATGAACTTACACACCATATATGTAATCACACATAGGCACAACATGGAAAGATGCATGCCCCAACAAATACACACATGAAAGAACACACGGGCACACACGTACACAAATAGGCATAGATACATACTTGTACACACATGAACACTTTTGTACATGCACATGCATGCACAAAAACATGCATGCATGCATACACACCCACACATGTACACGCACAAGCACATGCACACACACAAGCATAAGAAAACACATTCTCACACAAAGGCTCACACACATGCACACTTATATACACATACACATAAACAAGAACCCACATGTAGGTGCATAAAATTGGTTGCACTAATAAAGACATACATGTACACTCATACATACACACACACACTTAGGCACCTAAATATGTGTGTGCATGCTTGTCAGTTTATGTGCACATGTGTTTAAGTGAGGATGTGTGCATGCGTGTATATACATGCATGTGACTATGTGCATGCATGTGCATGTCTCTATATGTGTGCATGTGTGTTAGCATTTGTGTGTACATGCTTGTGTGTGTGCATGCATATGTGTATTCGTATGAGCCTCTATGTGGATGCGCTGATGTGTGCATTTGTGTGTGTGCTTATGTGCATGTTTGTTCTTGTGTGTACGTGTGTTGGAGCATGAATGCATGTGTGTAATATGAGTGTACAAGCATGGATGTGTGTATGGGGGTGTACATGTGCTTGTTTGTGGGTGTTCATGTATGTATGCTTTCTTATGTGTACACATGTGCATGTTTGTGCATGAATGTGCATGCATATGGGTTTATCTATGTATATGTGTTGTGTGTGCATATGTATGAGTGCATGTGGGCATAGGTATGTGTGTGGATGTTTGTGCATGTGCATGCGTGTGTGTGTGTATATATATAAGTGTGTTTGCATGCATATGCATTTATGTGTAAGTGTGTGTGGACATATGCATGTGTGTGGGCATATGTGAATTTATGTGTTTATATGTGTTTGCATGTATGTGCTTAGGCATATACAAGCATGGGTGTTTATATGCTTGTGTTATGTACATACATGAGTGCATGTGTGTGCCCATGATTACGTGTGTCTATTTTTGTACATGTGTGTGCATATGTATTTGTTCATGTATGTGTGGTTATTTGTGTGCATACATGTGTGTGCATGTGGGTGCATGTGAGCATGTCTGGGCATGAGTTGTTTCTATGTGTATGTGAATTTCTACATGTCTATCCATTTTCATGTTTATGGGTGAGTGTTTTGTGCATGTGTGTATGTGTGTGTGTGTATATGCATGCTTATGTGTGTGCAAGGATGCACACACATGTGCATGCATTTGTCTGAGTGTGTTGTGCATGCGTGAGTGTATGAAACTGTGCGTGTGTGTTGACGAGTGTGTGTCGGTGTGCATGTCCATGTGCTTATGTGTGTTTGTGCTTGTGTATATTTGCTTATGTATGTATCTGTGTGTGATTCTGTTTGCATCTATGTGTGCATGTGTGTGCACATGTCTGTGTATGAGTGAGTGTGTGTTCATTCATGCGTGTAGGTATGTGTTTGTGTGTTTGCGTGTGTATGTGCAAGTGCATGTTTGAGTTCATATTTCTACATGTTTGCATGTGTAGTTATGTGTGTGTTAGTGCATCTATATGTTAATGCATGTGTGTGTTCGTTTGTGTGCATGTGTGTGTGTTTATGCTTGTGGATTGACATGTGTGTTTGTGCATGTGTGTTATTTTTTGCATGCATGTGTATATGTGCATGTGATTATGTTGTTGCATGCATGTACATATATGCATGCAAGTGTATGTGTGTGAGTGTGTGGCATGTGTGCATGTTTACATATGTGTGCATGTACATATGTGTGTGTGTGCATGTATTGTGTATGTGTGTGTGCCTATGCACCTTTTCTATGTGTGTGTGAGTGTTTGTGAATGTGTGTGTGTGTGTTTATGCTTGCGTGTTCATGCAAGCTTATGTGTATGCATGTGGGTGCATATGTGCCATATTTCATGTGTTTGTGTGCATTTGTGCATGTGCATGTGTGTGATTGTGCATGTGTGTCTGTGTTTGTGCAAGCATATGTGTATGTGTATATGCATATGTGCGTGTTCATGTAAGTGTAAATGTGTGTGTGTGCATACATGTGTTCATGAATGCTTGCATGTGTGTGTGTGTGTGTCTCATGTAAGTGTGTGGGTGAGTGTGTGTGTGCAAATATGCATGTGTGCATGAATGCATGTGTGCATGAATGCATGTGTGTATGAGTGTTTATTCACACATGCAGGTTTGTGTGTGTGTTAATAATTGTGTGCTTATTTGTGTTGTCTTTATGTGGGTGTGTGTATATGTTTTTATATGTGTACCAACATGTGTGTGTGTGCATGTTTGTTCACATGGGTCCATATGAGTGTGTGTGGGTGTGAGTTTGTTGCTGTGTGCTCGTGCATTTGTGTTTGTCTATCCATTTTCATGTTCGTGGGCAAGTGTTTTATGTGTATGTGTGTGTGTGTCAGTCTGTGTGCATGTGTGTGTGGTTGTGCATGTGAATGGTTGTGTGTGTCCATCTGTGGGTGTGCATGCATATGCCAGCATTCATGTGAGTTTGGTGTATGTTAGAGAACATGGCACTATCTGTGTGTGTGTTTGAGAGTACATGTGCTTATGTATATTTGTATATGTGCATGTGATTGTGTTTGTGTGTATGAGTGTGTGTGCAAGTATTCGTGTGTGGGCGAGTTGAGTGGATGTTTATTTGTGCTATGCCTACATGTGCGTAGGTGTAAATGGATGTGTATTTGTGTGTGCAGGCATGCATGCATACACATGCACATGTGTGTATGCTTATTTGTGTGCATGCATACTGGTGTGCATGTGTACATGTGTATGTATTATGATGTGTGCGTTGGTGTTTCTCTGTGGGTGTATGTGTGTGCATTTATGTGTGTGTGCATGTGTGTTGTTTTTTGCATGCATGTATGTATATGTATGTGTTTGTGTTGCTGTGAATGTGCATGTGTGTATAAGTGTATGTATGTGTGTGAGTGTTAGTGTGTTTGCACACATGTACACATACATTTATGTATTCATGTGCAAATACCAACACACACACCCATAAACATGTGTACACGCATACATGCATATGCATACACACAACTCTCACATGTATACACATGCACGTAAAGCCATAGAATCAAACACATGGACATGCATGCACTGTAGAACCACACATACACACACACACACACATGCCTGCACATGCATGTACATACTCACATCCACACATAACAACAAATGCATGCAAACACGTGCTCACACAAACACATGCATGCATGTGAACACACACAAGCATCAACACACGTGCATGTGCATGCACACACACTCACACATATACCCACACGTGCATGCACTTATCGGTGCAACACATACACATGCATACATGTGCACACACTCACACACCAAGACACATGTACACACTTGCTCACTAACATGGGTGCAAACATACACATACAAAAACACAAACATAAGTACACATGCGCACACATAAAAGCATTAACACATGTGCACACACACACACATGCATACACACACCAATACACACCCACACAACCATGCATATGCTCATGTAATACACACACGCACATATGTGCACACATATGCATGCATAAATGCACAAATTCACATGAGCACAAACACACATAAACAAGTACACGAATGAATCCACACACACACATGAACACATGCACACACAAGTATGTACACACACCTACACGTACTCCCACACCCATATCCATACACACACATCCACAAACATGCACACCCCCTTGCACATGCACATACACATACACATATGCACACATGAACAAAAACATGCACACACACTCGCTCAAGTGTACACATGCACATATATGCACATGCAAAAAAACAAGCACACATGCACTACATGCATGCACACTCACACTGATGCATGCACATGTAGGCACACACAAACACACTTGCACAAGCACACAAAAGCCTGTACTCACTCACACGTACACCTACAGCCCCACACACATGAAAATGCATACACACTCACATGGCACACATGCACACAAACACACACAAATCCATATAAAAAACATGCTTGCACAAGTGTGCACACACTTACATGCATACACACACACCCATTTACACACACACACATGCACGCATGGACACATGCATGCACGTATGAACTCACACACAAATGCATGCACACACACATGAACAAACAAGTACATATAAACACACACAAATGCATATGGACATGCACATCCAAGCACACATATGCATGCACACATACACAAGCACACACATGCACACACATAGGCATAAACTCCCCAACAGACACATGCACACACTCTTGCACAAATAAAGTCACATTGATACACATGCTCACATGCACACACATATGCACATATGCACAAACTCTACCCGTAAGCACAGAAACACAAACCTATCCACTCACACACATATACATGCATATGCACAACCTTGTAGAAATATTTATGTATACACAGACACACTTGCACATGCATGCACATGCATAGCCACACACAAAAATAGGGGCACACACACATATGCATGCGCATGCACACACAAGCATAGACACTCACAAATGCACATACACATGCATGCGCATGAACACACACATGCGCACACACAAAAGCACTCACACGCACAAGCACATACATAAACATATGTGAACATGCACATACACATACACAAGCATGCACACACAAACACATGCACATATGCAAACATGTTGACACAAACTTGTGCACCCACACACATGTGAGAATAAAAAAATATACACACAAATGGAATCACACATGGACATATACACAAACATAGAAAAATGCAGATGCAAGCACACATACACATATATACACATGAACACATAGACACACAAATGGACATGAACAATGTAGAAACATGCACACACACACATATACAAATGGACACATGCATTAATCATGCACACACATAAACATGCACACACACACACACACATACATTCATATGCATACATAGGCGCATGCACCCACAAACTTGGATGCACACACATACACATGCACACACATAAGTAAACACGCACATATATCCATGAAAATGCACACACACACTCGCACATAGCCACATGCACAAACACATAAAAGCACACACACACAAACATGCATGCACACCAATGCACACACACACACAGATAGGTGCTTAGACATGCACACACACATACATTCACATGCATCTACATGGATACACACACATGCATACACATTGGCTCACAAATATGCACACATGCAAACATGCATGTGCATGCATACACAAACACACATGACCTTGCACACATGCATATGACATACACGTGCACTCATGCATATACACACTCAATATCATGCACACATACACATGCACAAAGATGCATATGCACACACAAATGCACACACAAATGTCTACACCCACATGCACAAGTGCACGTGCATTCATGCATATACAATTTCATTAACACACATGTGTACGCGCACACACACATAACATGCATGCATACGCACATAGCATGCATGCATGCATGCACACATGCATATGCAAACACATACACATGCACCCACACACATTGATACATGTGCATAAATAAATTTATGAATGTGCACATAAATGTACACACACATGCATGAGCACACGTACTCATTGACACATGCATACAAGACATGCAGACTAACACACACATACACATGCATACACACCAATAGACAAACACACTTACCTGCCTATACGTGTGCTTGAGCATGCACACAACCTACACACATACACACACATGCATGCACACACATATCCTTACACACACGCACATGTACTCATAAGCACACACATGCATAGACCCAATTGCACATGCACACAAATTTGCATAGACACCCAACGCATGCACATTTTCATGTACACATATGTATAAAAATAGACACATGCATACAAAAAGGTACACAGATGCATGCCCTTGCACATACATAGCATACACGCACGATACACACACACACAACCACACAAGCACACATATATATGCACACATACACATAAGCACACATATAAATGCACACATGCACACCAGAACACATATGCACATACATGTATGCATGTGCTTATAGACATAAACACATGTACACATCTGCACAAACACACATGTAGGTACATATTCACACTTATATGCACCTAGACATACACACACTTATATACATGCATATGTAAAAACACATATATGCACATGCACACAACTAATAACATAGAAATATGAACATTCATGCACACACATAGATGCACACCAACACACGCACATGCATGCACACACATACACACAAACATGCACACACATGAGCACAAGTAGATGCACACACATGTTAACACACATGCACATAAATACACACATGCACAAACATAAATGCACACTCTCATGCATACACACATGTACAAACACATGTGCATGCACATACAAGTGCCCCCATGCACACAAACATGCATGCATGCACACACTCACACAAACGAACACCCTCATACACACCAATACTCTTACAAACATGAACAAACACACAAATACATTTGTGCACACACTCACACACACATGTTTGTGTATGTACACACATACATATACACATACACACTTACACTCACACACAAACTCACACACACACACATACACACACACAAACACACACACACACACACACACACATATGAGCACACACACACGACCACATGAAAACATGCCCATACACAAAAATGCACACACACATATATGCAAGCACATACATACACAAACACTCACATGCATGCACATATGCACACACAAGGTAACACACACACGCACATAGATGTACACACACATGCACATTGCCACACACACACACACACCCACATGCCATATGACCACACGCATGCTCACAAATGGGAATGAACACACACGCACAAGCAGAGATACACATTTGAATATTTGTGCACATACATATGTACAAACATGCATAAACACACAATATCACGCATGCTCGCATGTGCATAGAAACATGCACACATGTAGGCACTTGCACACACACACACACACAAATGTACAAATTCACACACACATGCACAAAAACATGCATGTACACACAAATATATATGTACATAAGCACACATACGCACACAAACACATACACACACATGTGTACAAATACACACAAATGCACATAAGCATACACGCACATGTGCATGCACAAACAAGAACATGCTTGTACATGTACATGTAAACATACACACATGCACACACATGCACATGCTCACACGAACACACAAACTCACATGGACACACACACAAATGCACAAACATGAACACACATGCACACATACACATAGACACACACCCAACTGTCACCCATTCTTACCAATGCATAGATGCTCGCACATGCACACACACACAGACACAAGCACAACCACACATGCACAAGCACAAATACATACCTAGAAACAAGCACATATACACATGCACACATGTACACACACACATACACAAGTAGCTAGAGATGCATATGCACTCACACAAATAAACATGCTAATGTAGACATGTTCACAGTCACACACACACATATGCATGCACACACACACACACACACATGCACACACATAGACATGCCCTCATGCACACACAAGTGCGTACCCAAGAAAAAAAAGTGAATGCACTTACACGCACATGCACAAGCACACATAGATATAGGATCACACACATGAACACATATAAGCACACACACATAAATAGGCACACAAATACATGCACACACATGCACATGGACATAGACCCATATGCATAATGACACACACATACCCAAGCACAATCATGCCAACACACACATGTGCATGTGCACACACATACACTCACAACCACATACACACACGCATACATGCATAAACAAACACACATGAATAACCTAGCATACATGATAATCATACAAGCACACACACAAACACACATGCATGCATGCATGCACACACACACATGCACAAACATAAAGATGCATGCATGTCCACACATATACATACACACATACACACGCAGTCACATCCTTACACACATGCATGCATATGTAAACACATACAGTCACACCCATACATATGCCTATAAGTAGACACACACAAACATTCACACACATTATACACAAACACATGTACATATGCACACATGCACCCAACCACACAAGCATATACAAGAACATACACACACACAAACATGTGTACATACGCACACAAAAAAACACACACTTACATGCACTCACACACACATGCAAACATTCATCTACCCAAACACACACGCAAACATGCTTGCTCACATGCACTACATGTATGCCCCCACATGCACACACATGCAAGAACACACTTGCATGTATCTAAACACACAGATGTACACACAGCGCACATGCACACATAAACACTCACAAACACATGCCCACACACAGCCACACAACATGAACATGCATGGACACACATATGAAAGTCACACACACATGCACCCAACCACACATGTGCACACATATTCTTATGCTTGCATATATGAATAGACACACATATAAACATGCACACATGTACTTGCACAAGCACAACACACAAGTACCTAAGCATAGACACACAATAATATGAACACATAAGCACTTGTATAGGAACACACATAAACACACAAACTCAACGACTGGTACACACATGTGCACACATAAACACAAACATGCATGTGCACATGAATACGAGCACACACACACAAACACACCCACACACTCACACACCACACATGCATGCATGTAGCTAAAAACACACATGCTTATGCACAGGCACAACTAGACACCAATGCCTTGACATGCATATGCACACACTCACACTAAACACATGCATACTTGCACACACACATAAAATCACATGCACACACAAACATGCATGTACATGCACTTGCTCACACACACATACATGCATGTACCCATGCACATGTGCAAATGCAGGCAAACACATACACTCATGTGCATAAATGTACACTCACATTCTTTGGAATGTGCATATACACAAAGGCTCATAGACATACACATGCAATAACACACATATGTGTGTGCATGCACACACTAACACACACCGCATGCACACACATATACATGCACTCATGCACACACAAGTGCGTGCCCATGAAAAAAAAGTCAATGCACTTGCACAAGCATGCATGCACATGCACAAGCACACATAGATATAGGATCACACACATGAACACATATAAGCACACATATAAATAGGCACACAAATACATAAAACACACTGCACATGGACATAGACTCATATGCATAATGACACACACATACCCAAGCACAATAATGCCAACACACACATGTACATGTGCACATGCATACACTCACATTCTTTAAAACACACATATAAACAAAGGCTGATAGACATACAAATGCAATAACACACATATGTAGACTCACATATGAACACTCACACAAACAGATTTGATGCACATGCACATGATGCACACACAAATGATGCACACACACATGCACGTTGACACTCACCCATGCACTAACATGGATAGACACACACATAAACATATACATACATGCACACACAGATGTCCACAGATGCACCCAAACACGCACACCGAATGTGAATGTACAAATACTCACATTCAAGAACATGCATTGCAAATGCTCACACACATAGATGCACATAAGTAAATCATGCAAGCATACACACACCCATACATATGCATAAGTACACACCCACAAACACACAACCACTCACAAATGCAAGCACTCTCACACACAAGCAAAAACACATACATGAACCACACACTCACAAGTACAAACACACATGCACATGCAATTCCATGCTCACACATGCATAAAATGTAGGCACAAACAATCATGCATGGACAAATATGTATAAAAGCACATGTACATGCAAATAAATGCACACCCACACACACTTACACTCACCCCATATGCACACAAATGCATGTAATCACACAACCACACACACATTCATAAACACACAGATGCACACAAACACACACTTGCAAGCATATATACATACATGCACACACACACACACACATTGTGTGCTCACCTGAACACGCACACCTACACACATGCATGAACATAGGTATATCTACACACATAGACACACGCACACACATTTACATCGATACATTCAGACATGTACATATATGTATACACATTTGTAATCTTAGACCCACATCTATGCACACATATGCACATACATGCACACACATGCACACATCTGAACACAACACACACACAAATACATAATCCAATGCACATGCAAACATCTGTACACACACAAAGACATACACACTCATATACACATGCATGCTTGCACATACACACACACACCCACATGCACACATCCACACATATGCACTCAAATATACACACAAGCACACATACATGCACACACACATAACAATGCATGCCTACACACATAGACATGGCCCATGCAAAAGCACACTTAGAGGCCTATGCATAGACACTAACATGCACACACTCACATAAACATATGCACACATTCACACACATGCAAAGATGCACACACACACACACACATAAACTCACACACACATGCACATTGTACATGCATACGAACACAAATGCTCATGCACTAACACACATGCACATGTACACTCATATACACAGACACACACACATTCACAAAGGCTAGCCAACATGCACAAATATTTCACATGCAAATACACATGCATGTACACACACAACACACACTTGTATGCACAAGTACACACACTTGAATACAATCACACATACAAACAAACATAGTCAAATACACTTTGTGTACATGCACATACACATGCACACACATGTGCACATACACATGCACACACAATCACACATACACATGCACAGAGTCACACACACATAGGTATGCACACAAACACACACACACATACACACATATCCATCTATGCACGTGTATTCATGGATGCATAGAAATGAACATGAGCTTACAAGCACACACACACACACACACCCTTAAAAATAAGAAGAAGCACACACACATGTACATATAAGGCCCATGTACACACCACACACACATAAAACACATGCACAAAAACATGTGCATGGACATACATGTACAAAAGCACATGCACACGAAAACAAATGTGTAATAACACCTACTTACATGCACCCATATGCACACAAATGCATTCACTCACACAACCACAACCACAAACCTGCACACACACCTACACATAGATGCACACATGCACACACACACACACACAAAACACACACATGCAAGCATAAGAATACATGCATACACATGCACTATGCGCTCATGAAAAAACAACCATGGCAAGACACAGGTATGCACATGCACTGTCGCATGCACACACACATATACACAATCATATGTACATGTAGACACATCAATACACCCACACACACACATTGATGCACATGCATAAACACATACCTACCTATACATTCACACACACATACATGTACACACACAACACACACACACATGCACAAATGCAAACTGTAGTATGTGCACACATGTACACACACACAAACACATGCACATGCACACTCACACACACTTGTGCACATGCACCAAGGTATACATACATGTACACATGCATACACACACTTGTGAACACAAATGCACACACACACACACTCACACACACACATACTCACACACACACACATGCTTACACCTTCTCATGCACCCATACTCACACATACACAAGAACTCAATCACACATAGATCTACACACACACAAGCATATAGACACATTTATGTATTCTCATGAACAAACACATGCACAATCACAAGAACACGTATGCACATAGACACGCACACACACATGTACATGCATACACACACATGCTCACACATTGACATATATGCATAAACATATACCCATATCCATACTCACTCACATGTATGCATACATGTACACACATGCACAAGTGAAATAAAACACATAAAAACAAAAGCATACACAGATGCACACACTCGCACGTACACACACGTATACACATACACATGAACACACACACACACATGTGCATATATAGCCAAACATACATACATGTACAAATGCACACACACTCGGCCACACATACATCCACTTGTACACATGCTTGCACACTCACATGCACCCATAATTGTGCACTCACAAGAATGCACATGCACACCAGTGAACACTCATGCATATACACATATGTACACACACATACACATGCATACATGCACACATAAACACACATATGTGCATGAACAAGAACATGCACATTCATGTACACACACATGCATAGACACACAAGCATAAACATGCCTGCAAACATGCACACATATAGTCTCATATGAACATGTTGACACACACGCACACACACACAAACATACATGCACACACACATGCTGATACACACATACACATACACACATAAGAACACACATCCACACACCAACCTAAACACACAAACACATACACATACACACATGTAGACACATATGCACACACATGCACACAAACATGGGTGCTTGCCCACACAAATGTGGACACACACCAACACTTAAGATCAAAAACACAAAGATGCATGCACAAAAGCATAGGCACAAATAGACACACATTCATGCACAAGCACATGAATAGATGCACACACACACTTGCACACAAATGATCAAAACTTGTACACACATGCAAACACACACATACTCATGGATGTAAATACACACACACATGTACATTCTTGCACATGGACCACAACATATACACTTGTGAACACACAAGCACATACATGCACTCACACCCATACACACACACTTAGGAACATGCATGTATGCACACACATATAGAAAGATGTCCATGTACACACAAGTGCACACACACAAGCACACATGAACAAATGTGTTCACAACACACTCACACACACTCATGTGCAAACATATGCACATGTGTTCACAACACATACACATATGGATGCACGCACATGAATATACAGGAATACACACGAAAACACACACATAATTCTCTTATGCACACACTCATGCATGTAGACAAGCACACGCACATACAAACATGAATACATACATAGGCATGCACAAACACACTTGCACAAATGCATGCATGCATGTACACACACACATACTTATTCATGTAAACACACACAAAAATAGGCATGCATAAGCACACTTACATACACTCACATGCATATACATTATAAGACTTGAATGCACATACACACTCGCACACTCACACACTCACACACAGAAACACATGTAGACATAAACAAACTCAAATGCACACACATGCATCATCTCATACAGACATACACACACATATGTGCATGCACATAGACACACATGCACACACATACACACATAAACTCATGCACACACATTTATGCTCACACACATGCACACACAAGAGCATACACACATGCATGCACACACATTCATGCTCACACATGCACACACATACACACCCACACATGCATACATGCACACACCAACACTATAAGAAAACATGTGTGAACATGGATACAAATATGCACATATACACACACAAACACATGCACAGACACACACACACACTCATCTGAAGTGCTTGTGTGAGAAAAAATGTATAAGAGGGTGGGGATGAACTATACTTTTATGAAATTTTTTTAATTAAAGAAAGATTTTTAAACTTAAAAGTAAAATTTTATTTTTATGACGATTGTTAGTGAAATGAAATTACTCAACAATAAAAGAAATACACCAAGATGTTGTAAGTGGTTTAGCCAAAACCCATGTTTACATCTAGCCCCAATCACTAATCAAGTTTCACTAACCACTCTTTTTTGTCAAGGTTGATCAGGGTAAACAATTTATAAACTAATGATCTAATAAGATAGAAATTCACAAAAATTGGCAACATAAAAAAAAAACTTCACAAAACTTTTTGTATATGAAATTCCTACTCTTTAAAATCTTTCAAACAAGAGTAGTGCAAACTAATTAATGATATAGATGTTACAAAGATAATGTAGAAAGATTGTAGAAGAGAGAAAAAAAATTAATTGAAAGAACCTATAGTTGCCACATGCATTTAAAAATTTGATACTATCAATTTTGGACTTCTCTTGAGAATTTATGAAATACACCTTAAGATTTAACTACAATAATATATCTTGAGATTTAACTAAAACAACATTAAGCTCAACATGGAATTAGCAATATTTAGCTTGGCTTTGTGATCATTACATCAATGGACACAACAATATCTCTCTTAAAGTTTATTAGAATTGAACAAATAATAATAAAGACAAATAATAATAAAGACAAATAATAATAAAGACAATGTAACATTAATGAGTAAACCAAGTTATATAATATTTAATATTTTAGCTCACTCTATTTGATAACCTATACTATCTCTAAAGTTTAGTTGAACCTCTTATTGAATTCTAGTACTAAGTGTTGTCCTTTTAGTAATCATTCAAAGGGGTTAATTTCTTCTAAGATTAATCTAAGTCTATAAAAGAATTAGGTAGATAATGGCTTAGAAACAATTTCATTTAATTAAGTAAAAATGGAAAAAATGATAATTAAATCTCTTTCTTTATAGAAGTTCTCTAAAAAGTGATATCTTAACTTTATGAATTTTGTTCTTGAGCATTGAATAGGATCTTTAGATAAATAAATTACACTTGAATTATCATTAAAAGATTAGAAATTATGTAAATTCTATGCCATAATCAAAAGATTATTGTTTAATCTATAGAACTTTGACCAATACAACTACCTATAGTAATACACATGACCTTTGTTATTGATAGTGGAATATAATTTTATTTTCTATTAACCTAAGAAATTAGTGAATAATCAATCAATTATATATATTAGAGGTACTTTTTGTATCAATATTACTACTAATATAGTAAGCATCTATGTAGGTTCTCAAATTTAGACTCACATCTAGGGTACCATATGTATATAGCCTTGGTATCTATAAGAAATTTAAATATATGCTTGATTACTTGTAGGTGTGATTCCTTAGGACTAGCCTACAATCTCACACACATACCCACACTAAATATAATATTAGGTATGCTTATAGTAAGATACGATAATGATCTAATCATTCATTTAAATGATTGTGTCAATAGGCTTTTTAGCTTCATCTTTATCTATAACAGTGCTTATACTAAAGGTAGTCTTTTTTTGCTTCTTCTCATAACTAAACTTCTTTAAGAACTCTATCAAATACATGGTTTAATAAATAAAACCTTTTCACTTATTTTCTTGACTTGAAGTCCTACAAAAAGGTTAACTCTCTCATCATAATCATTTCAAATTAATTTTTCATAAAATTAGCAAACCTCATACACATCTCTTTATTAGAAGCTGTAAAGATTATGTTATTAATATAAACTAGACATATTAATCAACCTTTATCTAAATTTTAAACAACTAAAATATTATCTAACTTGACTATATGAAAACGATTTGGCATAAAAAATGCATAATCTTTCATACCAAGCTCTTGGAACTTGCTTCCAGCCATAACGTTTCTTCTTAGGTTTGCATACATGATTTATCTTATCATGTATTTCAAATCTTAAGGATTATTGAATGTACACTTCTTCATATATATATTTATTTAAAAATATAATTTTAACATCTATTTGGTATAACCTTAATTCTTTATGGTAGCATAAGCAAGTAAAACCTTACTTGCCTCAAGTTTAGTTACAGGAGAAAATGTCTAATTCACATCTACTCCTTCAACTTAACAATTAACTTTGGCTAATAATCTAGCTTTTTAAAAGAAGACTTTACTAAGTGAAAAAAACTTTTATTACATAAAGTAGAACTATTATCATGTGATATAAGGAATTCTAGACGACTATCTTAACCATGTGTAAAAATAAAACATATGTATTATCTTTTCTACATCTAATAAAATCTGAAACATTTTCTTTACTAATAATGCATTCATTCTCAAATAATTGACTAATGCCAAGAGGATTATACCTTAGATATTGTACAGAGAGGATCTTCCTTGTAAAAGTGTGTTAGTCACATACTATTCTAATTCTAATCACTTTCTTCTTGGACTTGTCACCAAGAGCAACTTCACCACCATCATAAGTCTTCAATTGGAAGACTAAAGATGGATCTCTAGTTATGTGTCTTGATCATCAATGATCTAGGTGCCACATACAATTCTCAATCCTTGAAGAAAGGCATGCTTACAAAACAAATTAGACATTTATTTTTAGGACTCAAGCTTTTTTGATTCACATGTCTTAACTTGATTCTTAATTGAAATATTTTTTGAATCCATACAAATCTAGAATATCTCAATCAACAATGATTCTAAATTTGCAATGAAATGATATTTTTCTAAATCTTATGTAATAATTACAAACTATATTAGGAGCAAAAAATATTTAACAATTCTAGTATAACTAATCTTATGAAAAAAGTCTTACAATGAGCATGTAAAATTTTTAAATAATTTAATTATATAACAAAGATGTATTTTTGATAATAATAGAGGCTTTTCCATCTCGTTTAATCTTAATCTCATGAAAATAATTAGCATTTAACTCATTTAAATGTTCACACAAGCTTAAAAATTTTCATTTTCTTCTTTCAATTTAGGATATTTAAAAGCTAATGTTTTGTACTTTATGCAAGTATTAATATGCTATTCTTCATAAAGAAGAACTAATTGAATCGTCCCATGATATCTTTATAGATTTCTTCTTCTTCTTCTTCTATTTTTAAAACTTCTCAACTTTATCCTTCTAGTGGTGGTAATAGGGCCTTATATGCTCAGGTAATTTACATTCATAATAAATTATGTTTTTATAAGAAACCATCTTTCCCTTTTATTTCATATTATTTCCAAAGCTTTTACCTACATTTCTTTTGTTATATAACTAGACAAAGCTTTTGAAATAAGAACTACCACACTTGAGAAGAAAAAATTTGAGTCTGTAAAAGAATCAGCTATAGAGGATAGTATTTCTTCCCTCTTCAATTTCTTTTCTTTTTTAGCCACAAATTCTTGATCTCTTCTAGAAAGCTCAAACATTTGTTAAGAGCTCATCTAATAATTCATCCAATAACATTTTTTTGTGTGAGTTCGTACATGCATGCATGAATTCTCGTGTGTTTGTGTGTGTGTGTGAGGGCGTACAAGTGTATGCATAGGCGCATGTGTGTGTGCATATATGTGTGCGTATATGTGCATGTGTATTTATGCAAGTGTATTTTTGTACATATTTGTGCGTGTGTGTGTGCACATGCACTTGTGGGTGTGATCATGTGCATGTGAGCTATGTGTGAATGTGCATGTATTATTACATGTATGTGGGTGTGGGTGTATGTGTGAATGCATACATGCTTATGTGGGCATGTGTTTATATATTTGTGCATGCATACATGTGTGTCTGTGTTTGTGTGTGCATGTTTTCACATGTGCTCACATGCATGTGTGTGCATGTGCATACATGTGTATACATGTGTATGTATGTGCATGTGTGTGTGCATGCAAGTGGGTGCATGTGTGTTCATGTCAGTGCATGTGTATGTACATATGTGTGCATGTCTCCACATGTGTGAGTGTGTGTTTATGTTTTTGTTTATGTGTGTATGTGCACTTGCATGTGCATGGGGGTGTGCATTTGTGCATGTGTGTGCAAGTGTGTGTATAGGTGTGGGTGTGGGTGTGTGTGAATGCTTGTGTGTGTGCATGTGTGTGTGTGTGTGCTTTGTGTGTGTGTGGATGCATTGTGGTGCTTGTGTTTGTGTGTCCATGTGGGTGTGTATTTGTGTACACACACGTGTGACTTTGTTTGTGTGTGTGTTTATGTGAGTGTGTGCATTTGTGCATGTATGCATTAGAGAGAGAGTGTGTGTGTGCACGTGTCTGTGTGTGTATTACATGAGCTTGTGCATGAGTGTGTGGGTGTGTTTCGATATTTGTGTACATGCATGTGCACATATGTTAATGAATTTTTGTGTTTAAATGTTTGTATTTTTTTTCTTAGACTTGCATTTGTGTGTGTATGTGTGTGAATATGTGCATGTGTGTGTGTGTTGCATTGACAAGTGCATGTATGTATGGGTGTGTGTGTGTATGTGTTTGTGTGTGTGGGTGTGTGTGTGTATGTGCACCTGCACTTGTGTTAATGCTTGTGTCTATTTGCATGTGTGTATGTGAGCTTGTGTTTTTGTGAGCACGTGTGTGCAAGCACGTGTTCTTATGTGTGGTTATGAGTGTGTGTGTGTGTGTACATGCATGTGTGTGCATGTGTGTATGTGCGATTGTGTTTTGCATGCATGTACATGTGAAATTTTGTAGTTCTATATGCATGTGCATTTGTGTAAATGCTAGAGTGTGTGTGCATGTTTGCATGTGTGTGTATGCATGTGTGTGTGTCTGTGCATATGTACATGCATATGTGTGCATGTGTGCATATGTTTGTGTATGCACAAGTCTATACATGCTTGCATGTGTGCACTTGTTTGTATGCATGTGTGCACATGTTTGTGTGCATGTGTAGTGTGTGTATATTTGCATGTGCAAATGTGTATAGGCATGTTCTTGTGCTTGTATGCTTGTGTTTATCCTTTTATGTGGATGTGAGCTTGTATTTGCTTGCATGCATATGTGTACATCTGAGTGCATGTGAGTGTATGTTGGCATGAGTATGTTTCTTGTACTTTTGCATATCTATGGATGTCAATCAGTGCAGGAGTGTATGTGTATTTGTCTGTACATAATAGTGCACGTGTGTGTGCTTGCATTAGTATGCATTTGTGTCCATGCTTTTGTGCATCTATGTTTGTGTTTGTATGCTTTTGTGCATATGTATATGAGTGGATGTTGGTGCATGTCAATGTGTGTTAGTGTGTGTGTTTGTGTGTGGATGTGTGTATATGTGCATGTTTATATGTGCATGTGTTTATGTTTTATGTGTGCAAGTGTATATGTGTGTGAATGTACATGTGTATATGCATGTGTGTGCATGTATGTGTGGTTATGTATTTGTGGTAGGTTGTGTTTGTGTGTGTGTGCTTGTGTGCATGCATGTGTGCACATTTTGTGTGTGTGGCATGTGCATGTGTGGGTGTGTCTATGAGCATGTGTGTGTGTGCATTTTTAGGTGTGATGTGTGCTTGTGTGGATGCAAGTGTATGGTTACGTGCATGTGTGTTCATTTGAGTGCATATGTGTGCACATGCATGTGTGTGTGTGTACTTGTGACCATGTGTTCTTGTGTGTGTGGTTGCATGTCTATGCATGTGCATGTGAATAGGCATTCCATTATGTGTGTTGTGTATTAGTGCATGTGTGCATGTGTGTTCATGTGCAGCTATGTATGTGATTATGCATGTGCATGTGTATGTGTGTGTCTCCATGCATGTACATACATGCATGCATGTGTGTGTATATGTGTGTAAATGTGCATCTAGGGGTGTGTATGTGGGTGTCTATGTGTATGAATGTGTATGTGGGTATGTGTATGTGTATTTGTGTGTCGGTGTTTATGGTGTGGAAGTACATGTGTGTGCATGTGCATTTGCATCTCCATGTGAGCATAGTGTGTGTGTGTGGATGCATGTGTGTTTGTCTAAGCATGTGTGTGTATGCATGCATGTGATTGAACATGTGTGTACGTATGTGTATGCACATGTGTGCATGCATACATGTGGGTGTGCTTATGTATGTGTGTGCATATATGTGTGGATGTGTGTGCGAGTACATGTGTGTGTGCACATGTACATCTATATTTGTGTATGTGTGCATGCATGTGAATGAGTGAGTTTGTGCACATGAGTATCTGCATCTATGTGTTTATGCTTGCATTTGTACTTATGCTTATATGTGTATCATTTTGCATGTGTGTTCTTGTGCTTGTGTGCAAGTGCATATGTGTGTGTTAGTGTGTTTGTGCATGGGTGTGAATACATGTGTGTGTGTGTGTTTGCACATTTGTGTGTGTGTGCATTCATGTGCACATAGGTGTGTGTTTGCATGTTTACTTGCATGAGTGTGTGTGAGTGTGGGTACGTATTGGTATGCATGTATGTATTTGTGTGTGTCTTAGTCTAAATGTACATGTGTGCGTGTGTGTTCATGTGCATATGTGTGTATATGTGTGTAAATGTGCATCTAGGGGTGTGTATGTGGGTGTCTATGTGGATGAATGTGTATGTGGGTATGTGTATGTGTATTTGTGTGTCGGTGTTTATGATGTGTAAGTACATGTGTGTGCATGTGCATTTGCATCTCCATGTGAGCATAGTGTGTGTGTGTGGATGCATGTGTGTTTGTCTAAGCATGTGTGTGTATGCATGCATGTGATTGAACATGTGTGTACGTATGTGTATGCACATGTGTGCATGCATACATGTGGGTGTGCTTATGTATGTGTGTGCATATATGTGTGGATGTGTGTGCGAGTACATGTGTGTGTGCACATGTACATCTATATTTGTGTATGTGTGCATGCATGTGAATGAGTGAGTTTGTGTACATGAGTATCTGCATCTATGTGTTTATGCTTGCATTTGTACTTATGCTTGTATGTGTATCATTTTGCATGTGTGTTCTTGTGCTTGTGTGCAAGTGCATATGTGTGTGTTAGTGTGTTTGTGCATGGGTGTGAATACATGTGTGTGTGTGTGTTTGCACATTTGTGTGTGTGTGCATTCATGTGCACATAGGTGTGTGTTTGCATGTTTACTTGCATGAGTGTGTGTGGGTGTGTGTATGCATTGGTATGCATGTATGTATTTGTGTGTGTCTTAGTCTAAATGTACATGTGTGTGTGTAACTATGTCAAAGCGTGCGAGCGTATTTGATTTCATGAATGTTTATGTGTGTGTGTGTGTGCATGTGAGTGTGTGCATGCATGTGCTAATTCATGTGTGTGCATATATGTGTCCATGTGTGTACGAGGGTATGCATGTCTGTGCACATGTGTGTATTTGGTTACACTTGTATTTGTGCATGTACATGTGTGTGTTTAGGTACTCATATGTGTGTGTGTGCTAGAATTTTTGAATGTGAATGTGCCTATGGGCATTTGTGTGTTCCTATGTGTGTGTATGCATATGTGTTTTTACTCATGTGTGTGTGCATATGTACGTGTGCGTGCATATGTACGTGTGTGTGTTGTGTGTGTGTGTGCATGTGCATGAATGCATGCATTTGTTTGTGTTTTTGTGTAAGCATGTTTGTGTGGGTTCGTAATGGTGTGTGCCTGCATGCCTACATGTGTGTGTGTGTGTGTGTGTGTGTGTGCATGTTTGTGTCATTATGTGCATGAATATCCTTCTATGCATGTGTGTGTGCATGATCATTATGTGTCTATGTGTTTTCAAGTCTTTCTAAATGTGTGCAGGTGCATAAGTGTGTGTGTGTGTGTGTGTATGTGTATGCATGTGTGTGAGCATCTATGTTTATGCATGTATGTCTACGTACACATATGTGTGTGTGTTCCTTTGCAAGCATGTGTGGGTGTGTGTTTGTTTGTGTGCCTACATTCATATGCATGTGGATGCATACTTGTGTGTATATATGTTTGTGTGAATGTGTGTGTATAGGCATGTGTGTATGTGTGCATGTGTGGTTGTGTGTTTATGTGTGTCTTTATGTGCATGTGCATGACAGTGCATGGGTGCATGTGTATAGGTGTGCATGTGTGTATAAGTGTGCATGTATGTGTTTGTGTATATGTGTGTGTATAGTGCTTATGTGTAAATATATACATGTTGACAAGTGTGTATGTGATCGTATGTGTTCACAAGTGTGTGTTGAATTGTGTGTATGTGTGTGTGAAAGTACACGTGCAAGCATATGTGTGCTTATGCATGTGTGTGTGTGTGAGTGTGATTATGTGTATGTTCTTGTCTATGTGTGCATATGCATGTGTGTGCATACGGTATCCCCTACATTTTCTTGTGAGTGTTCCTTTAAATGTGCATACGTGTCTTTGTATGAGTGCATGTGTGTGCATGTGCATGTGTTTATATGCATGGGTATTCATGGGTACACATGTGTGTATTGGTGTGTGTGTGCATGTGTGCATATGTGTTTGTGTTTGCATGCACATACATGTGTGTGTGTATGTGTGTGTATATGCATGTTTGTTAGTGTAGGAGTGTCAGTGTGTGTACGTGCTTGCATGTGTGTGTGTTTTTGTGTGTGTATGTGTGTAGAAGTGTGTGCATGTGTGTACATATCCATGTGTGTGTGTGTGTGTACATTTGGTTCATGGTCATTTACTTGTGTTCATGTGTTTGTGTCAATGCATGTTTATGTGTAAGTGTGTGTGCATACCTGTGCAAAGTTTTGGATCCAAATGTGTATGCACTTGCATGCATGTACTTGTGCGAGTTTGTGTGCATGTGTATATGTGAGTGCATGTGTGTCTATGTGTGTGTGTGCATGCACACATGTGTGTGGGTGTGTGTGTATATTTATGTGTGTGTGTGTGCTTAAGTGTGTTTCTAAGTGCATGCACGTGTGCTTGTATTCGAGTGTTTGTCTACACAAACATTTGTGTGTATGTGCGTGTTTTTGTGTGCATGTGCATGTGTGTGTGTATATGCTTGTGTATGAGAGCATGTTTCTACATGTGTGTGTGTGCGTATGCATGCATATAAGTGTGCATGTGTTTGTGCTTTGCATATGTGTACATATGTGTGGTGTGGATATATTATTGCATGAGTGTGTTAGCCAACATGTGTGTGCAATTGCACTGTATGTATGCTCATGTGTTTTTATATGTTTGCTTGTATGTTCATACATGTGTGTGTGCATGCGTATGTGCATGTGTGTGGAGTGGGGGTTGCATGTGTGTGCATGTGTATGTGTGGATGTGCATATGAATGTGTGCAAGTGTTTGTGTGTGTGTTTGTATCCATGAGTGTGCATTACATGCATGCTTAACAATGTGAATGTGTGTGTGTGTGTATGAGTGTATGGGATTATGTATATATGGGTATACGTGAATGCGTGTGTGTATGTTTGTGTGTGGGGGTCTATGTTGGTGTTTGTGTGTGTTAGCAAGCATGCATGCATGTGTGTGTGACTATAAGCATGCACTTATGTGTGTGAGTGAGTGCATTGGTGCATGTGTGTGTGTGCTAGCGTATGCATACACATGTGTGTATGTGGTGTGTGCACATGTGCACGTGTGTTCAGGTGTGTGTGCATATGCATGTCTTTGCATGTGTGTGTGTGCATGTGTGCATACATATACGTGTGTGTACATGTGTGTGTATGTGCATGTGTGTGTATGTGAGTCTGTGTGCATGTCTATTTAATACGTGTGTTTGGGCATCTCCATGTTTATATGCATGCGTGTTTGTGCTTGCATGCATGTGTGAATGTGTGTGTGTGCGTGCATGGAAGTATATTTCTTCATTTACATGCATGCGTGTGCTTGTTTATGTGTGTGTGTGTTGGTTCATGCATGAGTGCTCTTGAGTTTGCACTTGTGTGCATGTGTGCTGTGTGTGTGTAAGTATGTGAAGGTGATGTGGGTGGGTGTGTATGCATGCATTTATTTGCATCAGTGTATGTGTGCATGCTTGTCTATGTATGTGTGTGCATCTATGTGGTTATGTGCATGCATCTATGTGTGAGTGTGTGGTTGTGTGTGTGTGTGTGTATGTTTGTACAAGTATGTATGGGTTTGTGTGTATGTACTTGTGCATGTGAATACATGCTTGTGTTCGCATGTGAGTGTACATATGTGTGTGTGTGTACAGGTGTGTGTAAATGTGTGTTTGTTCTATGAATGTATGTACATGTGCGTGTTTGTACGTGTATATGTCCATGTGCTTTTGCGTAGGTGTGCATGCATGTTGTATGTGTTTGTGTTGTGTGCATGTAAGTGTGTGCACATGTGTATTTGTGTATGCTTTTATGTTTGTATCTACGGACATGTGTGTGAGCATATATGCATGTGCAAGTGTTTCTGTGTGTATAAACCTGCATGTGTGTCTGTGTTTGTGTGTGTTTTGTGTATTTTTGTGTGGGTGGGAATGTGTATGTGCCTACGTGTGTGTATGTCTGTATACATGTGTTAGTGTGTCATATGCACTTGTGTGTGAGTGTTCATGCACACAAGTATGTGTGTGTGTGTGTTCATGTGTGCATGAGTGTGTTCATAAGTGAGCATGTGTGTGTTCATGCACACAAGTATGTGTGTGTGTGAGTGTTCATTATTATAGGTGTGTGAATGTGCACACAAGCATATTATGTGTGTTTGTACATGTGTGTGTGCATTTGTACATGTGCATATGTGTGAATGGACATGTGTGTCTACATCTGTGTGTATGTCTATGTGTGCATGCATATGTGTGTGTATTTATGTTTACTGGTGTGTGCCTATGTGTGCATGTGTGTGTATCCATGCAAATGTGGATGTGTAGGTAAGTTTGTGCATGCACATGTATATGCATGTGTGTTACTACATGCATATGTTTATGTGCATGTGTGTGCATGTATGTGTCTGCATATGTGTGTGTGTAGGTTTGTGAGTGTGTTTGCGTGTGTGTATGTGCATGTGGTGTATACATGTGTAACTTTGTCTCCTTTTGAGTGTGTGTACATGTGTACATGTTTGCTATTAAGAGTGTGTGAGTGTGTGACCTAGTGTGACTTTGTTTGTGAGTACATAATTATGCATGCACATGTGTGTGTGTGTGCATGTATATTTGTGTGTGCATACACGTGCGTATTTGGGTATGCACATGTGAGTATGTGGGTGTGTGTTTATATGCATGTCTGTGGTTGTGTGTGTCCATGCAAGTTTGTGCATATGCATGTATGCAAGTGTGTGTGTGTGTCTGCATGCCTAGGTATGTGTGTGTGAGCACATGTGTGTGTATGTTTGAGAGTGCAATGCATGCAGATGTGTGTGCATATGCACACACATGTGCATGTGTGCTCATACATGCGTGTGCATGAATGTGTTTTTGCTTGTGTGCTTGTGTTTATGTTTTCTTATGTGTACATGTGCATGCATCTATGTTCCTCTAAGTGTGTGTCTCTCTGTGTGATTAAATTTATGCTTGTGTGTGTGGGTTTACGTGTCTTTGCATGTGCATATGTGTGTGTGCATGTGTTAGGGGGGTGTCTGTATGAATGTGATTTTGCATATGTATGTGCATGTTAACACACCCACAAATGTGTGTGTGTTTGTTTGCTCATTGGTTTGGGTGTCTGTGGGTGTTTATGTGTGTGTACTTATGTGTGCACGTGACTGTGTGTACATGTATGCATGTGCAAGTTTGTATGCAAGTACATGTGTGTGTACACATGTGCTTGTGTGCATGTGCATGTGTTTGATTATATATGTGAGTCTACATATGTTTGTATATGTGTGTGTGTGTAGGAGCATGCATATCTATATATTTGTAGGAGCATTTCTGTGCTAGTTCATGCCATATTTAAGTGTGTGCATGTATGTATGCTTGGATATGTGTGTAGATATATGCATGCATGTGCATCTAATTTGGTGTGTGGGTGTGTGCATATGTGTGTGTTTTTGTGTGCATGTGTTTGTGTGTGCATGCATGTGTGTGGTTGTTCGTGCAAGTCCATGTGCATGTGTGTAAGCATGTGTGTGCATGTGTTTCTTATGTGTGTATATGTGCACATGTATGTGAGTGTGTGCATTTTCATTTTGTACAAGTGTGTGTATGCTTCTTAGTATTGGTTTGTGTGTGTAGATGTGTGTATGTTTTTATGCATATGCATGTATATGTGATGGTGCACTCATGTGTGAGATTATGTATTTGTACTTATGTACAATAATGTACTAACATCGGTGTGTTCGAGCATGTGTGTGTGCCTGTATGTAGGTGTGCGTGTGTGTGTGATTACATATCTATGCAGACATGCTTGTGTGTGTGTATGTGTATGCGTGTGTATCTGTGTGTGCATGCATGATTATGGTTAAGTCTGTGTTCGAATACCTATACATGTGAGTGCAAGTGCATGTGTGCATGCATGGGTACACATGTGTGTGCATATGCTTGTTCTTACATTGCTATGCATGTGTGTGTGCACTTGCATGTGTGTTTGTATGCATGAGAGCATATGATTTGTGCATGTCTGTGTTCCTGTGTGCATTGGTACTCACGTGTGTGTGCTTAAGTACATGTGTTTATGTGTGCTTGCATTTCTATCCCTATGGCCATGTGTGCATGAATAAGTGTGTTTGTTTGCATGCATATGTGTGTGTATATGTTTGTGTGTGTGCATGTTTGTGCATGTGCCTATGTGTGAATGTGCTTGTTTGTGTGCATGTGTATGCATGGTCATGTGTTATGTGTGCATATCTATGTTTATCCATGTTTATCAGTGGGTTTATGTATTTGAGCATGTGTATTTGGATGCATGTATACGCATGTGTGCATGTTTGTGTGTGTGTGTATGACCATGTTTGTGTGTGTGCATGAATGTAAACATGTATGTGCATGTGTGCTTGTGTGTGTCTATGTGTCCTCATGTCTGTGTATGTAGGTGTGCATCTGTGTGTGCATGTTTGTATATGTTTGTGTGTGTATATGTGTTCTTGCACATGTGTGTATGCATGCATTTACATATATGTGTGTGACTATGTACATGTGTGTATGTGAGTGTGTGTGTGTATCTCTATGTGTATGCATTAGCATGCATGTGTGTGGGTGTGTGTGTGTGTATACATATGTTTGTGTGTGCATACATAGGTGTGTGCGAGAGCATTGTGTGCGTGTGTGTGTGTATAAGCATGTGTGTGTACATTCACTTGTGCATGTCGGTTTGAGTGCATTAATGCATGTGCATGTGTGTTCATGTGATCAATATATGTAGGTGCATGTAAGTGTGTGCATTTATGCATTTATGATTATCTGTGCAAGCAAGCACATGTGTGCATGAACCTATGTGTGTGTGTGCAAGCTAGTGTGTGCATGTGTCTGAGTGTTTGCATATGTGTGTGAGTGTCTATCTGTGTGGGTGCATGCTTGTATAATAGTATGTGCATGCAAGTGTGTGCTTGTTCATGTACATCTGTGTTTATGTGCTAGTGTAGGTGCATGCATATGTGCATGTCCCTGTTTCTATGTTGGTACAAACATGTGTGTGTGCTTTTGTTCTTATTTGTAGGATGTGTGTATTTGTATGCATCTCTATGTGCATGCCTTTATGAGTGTGTGTGGGTGTGCATCTATCTGCATGTACATATATGTGATTAAGTATATGTGTCTAATTATGTGTGCACATGCATGTGTATGCTCTTGTGTTCATTTGAGTGTGCTTTTATTTGTGCGTGCTTGTGTGTGCATGTGCATACGTGTATGTATCTGTGAGTGTGTGCATCTGTGTGTCCACATGTGTGTTCATGTGCTTGTGCCCTAGTGCATATGTGTGTGTGAGTGCATATGTGTGTTCCTGTGAGTGCACATGTGTCCATATGTCTGTGCATAATGTGTGTATTTGCAAGTGTAATTTTGAGTACATGTCAGTGTTTATGTGTGTGTATGTGTGTGCATATGTGGCTTATATGAGTGTGTTGATGTGTGTATACTTATGCATGTGTGTGTGCATGTGCTTGTCAACATACACATTTTTGTGTATGTTCATGTGTTTGTTAATGTGGGTGTATGTGTATGTGTGTGCACATGTGTATGCTTTCATGTGTGCTTGTGTGCAAGTGGCTATGTGCATGTGTGTATGTGTGCATGCATGTGTGCTTATGTGTTGTTGTTTTTTCTCTTTGTGTTTTTAATTCATTGAAATTTCAAATGGCATCTTATCGGGACTAGCAAATATCATTAGGCTTTTTTTACTGTGTTGTAATAATTGAACTAGTAATTTTTATATTTTTAGAATATTTTATTTTAGTAGATTTTTTTCATCCTTTATCAACAATTTAAATTGGTACCTTATTCTATAATGAAGGTCATGAACTCAATCTACTTAGTAACATAAAATACAAGTTTTTAGTAGAATTTTTCTCAATTTTTAAAATATTTTTCCATAACATAGTTATATTATAATGAAACTCTAATTTTCATCTAAATTAAACAATCAATAACTTTGACATGGTTAGATTACATTTCTTTAATTTATCTCATTTAGTTTTATTATGTTTTTACATAATATTGAAAAAATAATTTATATTTATTAATTCTTATGCAATTTGATAATTCACAGTAGCCCTAAACAGGGCACATTCGATATTAATAAGAAATTGTCAAACTCTATTTATATTTTTAATTATTTTAGTTTTTGATTCTATGACTCTATTTTACAATAAATTCTAATAATTATATTTTTTAACAATTGAGAAGGTCAAAGTCGACCTCCATTTTATCAAATAATCTAACTTTTACGTTTATTTTATATCATTTTTTCAAATGTTTATTTCGATTTGGTAAAATTTCCATGAAGCTCTTGTCCTCTTCTCACTTGACCTTTACAGTACCTTTATTATGTTATATTACATTATTTAAATTTATCTTATTTTAGCTTTAAGTTATATTTACTTAATGTAAAAAAATCAATTATTATTTATTCTTGCTGACTACAACAAGTTATATCAATATATAATGAGATAAATATTCCTTAATATATTTTTTTGATACTTTATTTTCCAAGGTTTTTTTGGCTTTCGTAGACATTTCTATTCTTTTCTTATTTGATAGAAGAGAATCATATACTCAATCTCTTTAATGTCTTGGAAATCTTTATTTATGTATAATTTATGCCATTTCTTAAAGTTATTTGCTTTCGTTAAGTTATGTTACTATTCGACTCTTAATATAAATGCGGTTTTTATATCGTTTTAATTTGCTTATAGTACATTACGTCAATTCATCTCATTTCTTTTTTAATATATGTTTAGTTAATATTAAGATAGTAATTTAGTTATGTTTATTATTATTTACATTTGTGATAAATAATAACTACAAAAAAGGACTAATCGAGATAAAATGAGAACCATTGTGCTCGTCTTGATAAGTTTTATTGAAATGAAATTTTTGTTTTTTTTTATTTTTAAATATTTTAGCTTCAAAAGCTTTGGCATGCTTTAAGAGAAGTCTTTATTCAAGCTATAGTTGATAATTAAAAATGTCATTGGACTCTTCTCAATGAGCTCTATTTAAATAAATATATTTTTATATTTTTGAAGTTCTAGTTTTCCACCTTATTTGCTCATCTTTCAAAGACATTTGTATTCATATCTAAATTTTTTATTGAGAATGTTACTCTCAATTTTTTGACGTTGCACTCCAGTCTTTTCACACAATGTATGTTACTTCTTTTTAACTTTTTTTTTTCACTTTGTCATATTACATTGAATCTTTAAATCCATTATTATGTGAGATCCAAATTACAATGATTTGGTTGTAATACAAAACATCAATCCATTTCATTTAAGCTTAAAATATAATAATTGAAGACAAAATAAATATTTTTTCTTTATACTTATTTAGTTTTGTGGATTATAGAAATTCCAAAAGAGGCGTGATGGAGATGTAACAAATGTCATTGATCTCTTGTGGACAAAAGCAATATGCTACTAGTGTAACTTAAATTTACACAAAGTTTTTAAATTGTTGACAAACTATGATTTTGTGATCAACATTATACGTCTACTTAAAATTCTTGCAAATATTCACATTTAGATTTTATTATTTTTGTTGCTAGATCAAGTTTTAGGTTACCTTAATATTACATGATAAAATATTCTTGACCAAGACTTAACATAGGTTTTTAATTCTCATACAATATGATCTTTTTCCATCGTATTGAATAGTATACACCAAAAATGTGTAGAGGAAACATCACCTTATCACATTAATTTTAGATGCATTTAAATGGTTGATTTAATCAGGACACACATTTTGGCTAGCAAACTTTTAGGGTGTAGCAATAACTAAACCTATTCATCTGATAAATATATCATGCATATATAAAAACAATTTTATTAAATCTCATTAAATTACTACTTATATATTTTGTACTTGTATAGTATGTAACCTAGTTGTGGTACAAGACATTAATATGTCAAGAGAGAGAATAAGATGTGTATTGTTACGACATAAGCTTCCCATACATAAGATGCTGGAAATCATCTTTAAGTGAACATAAAAGGCCCATATATTGCTTGCCTTGCAC
Source organism: Vanilla planifolia (assembly GCA_023846275.1). Classification (NCBI taxonomy): domain Eukaryota; kingdom Viridiplantae; phylum Streptophyta; class Magnoliopsida; order Asparagales; family Orchidaceae; genus Vanilla; species Vanilla planifolia. The sequence continues at coordinate 44,754 of JAIUJO010000066.1, forward strand.
GACTAATGCCTTTGCAGTTAACAAAAATTCAGGGAACAATTGCACCTATAAAATGAATGTCTTTGTTATAAGGCACATAATGGTTAACTTTTCCACAACACATTTAATACGAAAAAAAATAACATCTAATTATGATATTGAAAGTCACACTTTTCCATTAATAACTAATGAATAACATGTCCTGACTCAACATTTTGAAAACCTCAATTTTTCTTATCAATGCATGATTTTGACTAGAAAAAATAACCTTCTTCTTTTCTAGAACATGATGTGTGAAATGAAGTGGTAATGCAAACTGCCACATATATAGAGGATTAGATTTAAACATTCTAATTGTGTTATTTCTTTGTAAAAAGGGAAATTTTCAATAATGCTTCTTTTTCAAGCATCGAAACCTTTCTCCATTATTTAACTTACAACAACCAAATACTTAAAACTACATTTGCAAAAATCTCAACCATGCTTCAGTACTACACAACTTAGATTTGTGATTAGCATCCTTGTGGTTAGAACTACATTTTGTTCATTAGACAATAGCCTTAAGTAATAGTAGTACACTTCTTCTCTCTAAGATTATATCTGATCAAATTGAAAATTGACAATTGTAGAGCTATCTAATGGGTTTGTTCATGATGGTATTTCAAGAAATATTGGTACTTTTGTTATTAATGAAATTCTTGTCTAATTATATTAGATGAGTGCACAAGCGATACTTATATATATATATATATATATATATATATATATATATATATATTAATACTAAAATTTTTTATTTTGAAATCATAAATTTAAATCTAATATTTTGTTTTGAATCCATGACTTTCATAAAAGAGATAAGTGTTATAACCTTATTATGCTTCATTACTGCATTCCATGGTAACCACATGGCCTTGCTTAACCAACTACATGTATATAAATTGATGGACATGCAACTTAAGAAAATCTCACTAATTTTGCATTGTAGCAAATATACTGATCCATTGTACATCTTACTTGAAGTATAGAGTTACAAAGCATCATTGGGACTTTGGAGTGACATATTAGTCTAATTCTTTGAGATGAACCAATTATTAAGCAAGAATTGCACCATTGATTGCGTAATATATCATAATAGTCTAATGCTACTAAAGGTGAGTCAATGATGTATAGCCTAGCTCCAAAATAATATAACTTATTTTAGTTAAAACACCTATATAATAAATGTAAACACAATTATATTCATAAATAAAATTGGAAATTGTATCTTTATGTTCACAATGAGTCATGTTTGGGTCTTGTACGGCTTAAAAAAAAGGTTCACTTCCTTCATAGTTTGCAAGATATGTGAAGATTCAAGGACATCAAAATCAATCCCCATGGCAATCAGTTCCTTCTTTTGTTTTGAATTTCCACGTGTTCATTTTGGGTAGGTAAGAGTAGAGTTATTGCATACATAAAACATAAGCCCCTTTAGCTATTAGTTTTGCTCATTGCTTTGTCAAGGCAATTAATTAAAATTTTATACCTTTTCCATTATGGTTCATCATAACTTGAGCACTTGAAACCCACTTTGAGCAATATGAGATCTCTTTGTTCTGCTAATTTATACTATTGGGTACAAAAAAGGGGTTCAAGTCGGGATTGGCTTTATAGATAAAACATTTTCAAGACTAATTTGTTTGAATAACTAACCAAAGATATAAAAAAATGTATGTATACATGGTAGTATGAAGGAAATATAAAGAAAAAGTAAAAGTATAGAGACACCATGATTCTTAAGGTGCTTTGAGTCTACCCTCAAACGATCTTCTGCTTTGCATAATCACTTTCTAATCTACTTAGCAATTATTGGAGAAACATTCGTAATATTCTTGAATTCTAACTACTCTTAGGATAATTTTTTCAAGAAAATATTTTTAGGCTTTACAAAACTTATTATGAGGTAAAGCAACTATTGGAAAGACATAAGCGTGTTTAGGTAGTTTTATTTAAAGATAGACCTACATATATGCTAAGCCAAAACACTATAAACAAATGTTAAAACATTGGATTGAGGAAACCCTACGTCACCATCTTAATAAAATCATATAATAGTTCCTTTAGAAAGGCCTGCAACATAGTCTTGATAAAATTCTACATGATTGGCTCAACAAAATCCTACAATATTGGCCTAATAAAATCTTATAGCACTTGCTTGTTAAAACCAAATGACAAAAACTATAAAATCTCAACAATAGGATAAGCAATCAAGTAAAAGTTTAATATAAAGACTTAAAACAAAATTATAAACTAAAAATGGGACATAATAATTTTACTAAAAAAAGTTAAAAGTGATTTGCATTTTTTTTCAAGCAATTAGGTATAAAAACTTGTAACTAAGCTCATTTTAGAATAGATGCTTATTAGGATGAGATTGTCCTTGATTAGAAATATTGAGTACCATGTCACGTCCTTCTTATAATTCTTTCAATTAAGTATCTACTTTTAACACTATATTTGGATGCCTTTAAATAGTCCTTTCCAAGCTTTCAAGTGGCTCCATGCCTCTTTTATTGCTATGACACAAACAAGTTAAAACTAATTGTTCGAAGATTCTAAACTAGCACTCCTTGTATAATTCAAAAATAATGCAAATACAATAGTATACAAATTCACTTTCTAGACTAATAATACTTCTATAATCCATCTATCATAAAAGTATGATGCTATACAATTTCTTACTTATCAAAAGATCATCCTATATCAAAAAGAATCATACAAATATGAATAAAAAATCTTCTTAAAGCCAAAATTATTAACTTTTAAGAAAATTTGAATGATGAATGATTACTAACTATAATGCTTCTTAAAATATGCTTATTCTTACATGTTATAATATATTATATTCAAATGTTAAGTTAGTTATGCTCTTGTTATACAAATGTTAATTCGATTTCCCATGTCTCAAACTATCACTACTCAACTATGATAGCTGCATTTGTATGTAAAGTATATCACACTTATATAACACATCAATTCTGCTTCATATATAACATCACTTAAAATTCAACTTCTAGGCAAACCAATAGTGCATTAGGATGATAATGAGTATTATTGACAAAGGAAGAGTATAGGAAACAAAAGACTATATGAGTTTTCATAGGTAATTTTGTACAAGTATAGTTGGTACAAAGTATGCAATCCTCACCCAATCTTTATTCTATTTCTATTCTAACATCAACAAACTACGATGTATAGAGTATTTATGTATACTATCTAAATAGTATACGTAGCATAAATGGAACTACAAAAATGAAAAAATGGGTTAAAAAATTTTTAAGCACATCCTCTTAGTTCTCATTGAAACTTAAATATTGCTGAAACTTTCTTATATGTTTTAATATTGCATTATTAATGATAACGATTGATTAATGATCTTATCCAAGAGATGCTTTAGATTATTATTCCCCTAGTGATAATTATAGTTTGAACCCCAATGCCTTTGCTAGAATTGTTTGACTTAGTTAATCAATATCTCCACATAAATAACCTATTAAACCTTGTGATGCTTCTATTGAAATCATTTAAGGAAGAGTACAGGTAAATAAACAACACAACATTTTTGTTGTCATCATAGAAGTGGGGTGATGATCATATGCAAAATAATTTTTTTTCTAGGAAAAAATTCTATTATTTGAAATATGATTACAACACATAAGTTGTTTGACAAATGTTTCTCAAGATTCTCATAAAACCAATATTCCGCAAAAAAATTGTTACTATTGAACTACTTTATATCAATTGGAAATTCTTGTTATTGTTCTCCATTTGAATGTGCTATCAATCCCTAGTAAATAATGATTTGGTCCCCTTTTTAATTGGTGTGCTAGATTGTCCTGGTCTAATATCTCTCTTAGGTGAATTGTAAAGTACTAAAACTATTTGTCAACATACTTACCTAATATGTATATTACTATGGAACTTATTTGTTAAAGTCAATTAGTTTGGCATCTGATTCACATGGAGTTCGACCTAAGTTTCTTAGACAGCAATTACTTCATGTTTGGCTCATTAATTATTTTTATCAGTGTAGTTGTATGACTTAGAGTTGTGCTAGTTTAATTAAATAATTAGTCTAGGAAGTTGATCACTATAGATTAGCCATATATGATTATTTGTAGAATCAATTAGTATCTACAAGACCTGGGTCTGTTTGATATCTGAGCAAATTAGTCTAAATGGATGTGTGAGTGCACAGAACCCCATGTGAACATACTATATTAGTGCCACATGAAATCATAAATGTTTAAATACTGTATATGGAATGGACAAATAAGACCAATTTATAGAACATTTTAGTTTGAGGTGAACCAAAGCATTGTCCAACTTAAAATTTGACATTATCCTAAATATCCAATCGAGCATTGCCACAACAAAATCCTTGTTCAAGTAGATATTCAATCATTTTCATGTTGTGAATATGCAGAGTCACACACATTCTAATTGAATTAATGCTTTGATGTGCTGAGGAAATTTGTCGGTGCTCCTGTTACATGTGTTATGGAAATTTGAAGCAATTTTCATAGGAGAATGAACTATCATGTTGGCTTCTATTGCCTACAAGCTTCATTTAAAATTGAATTATTGTGATACCTTATTTGTTCAAGTTCTATTAGCCTCGAATATATGTTAACATAACTTATGCTAATTCTATAAGAGTCCTTATTATCCATGTCAAAGATTATGAAACAAATCTTTTTCTCAAAACACTAACATAAGCATTTTTGCACAAAATGAAATGTGACATCAAATCTACTACTTTTTCCTTTTGGTTAAGTAAGGTAATAAAATTCTTTATGTCTACAATCTATAATTATGGCTTCGACAAGCACACTATTTTTTTGTAGCAATACAATGATTATTTTCCTTAAAATGGTTGGCTGTTGATGGTTCCAAAGCATTTTGAATATATTTAACCTCCCCTTGTTGAAATGATGGATATAATCCCAATTGATAAATTAAAATATTTTTCTAGGTTTGCTAAATAAATGAATGGAAGATAAATGTTTTACAACATTATGTTTTTATATTGAATATGATTTGTTATGTTGTTGCATTAACCCCTTTATAGATCTTTTTTTGTCACCTTCCAAATATTCAAGTATCACCAAAGTGGTATGTCTTACATTGTTTCCTTAAATGCAAATCTCCTAGGAAAGTTTTGCTTCCTTTGTTTTAATGCTGTAATGAAAGAAACCTTCCTTTGAAAATGAATCCAAATGGACTTTCCATTAAAAGCCTATGTATGCCTAAAAAATCTAAAAGCAAGATCAACTGTATCCTCCTTTAGATAATAAAGAATATTTCAGATCAAGATGTAGAACTTCTTGAACTAATTTGGAAACTTAGCAATTTGTTAGTGAAATGCAAAGTAGCATTGACTTCTAAGTTGGATATTTAGAATCCCATATCATCTTAAAAAACATACATTAGTGCTTTCTTTCGAATTTCCTTCCATGTAGATTTAGGGCTGAACAAATGCTCATTCTATTATTTCTAAAAATTGAAACTAATTACTTTTGATTAGAACATTAGATTTGCTATTAGCTCTTGATTTTTTTGAAGTAGTTGTAATGCCACATTCATCACTTCTACCCATAAGTTTTATTTTGCCATCAACTTCTAATTCTTTTTATTGCATGATCCTAAGTAATCTCATTTAGACTTCTAATACTTAACCAATTTTCCTCTATTCGCTAACATAATTTGTCCCTTTTCAACAAATGATGTAAAAGAATACTAACATTGTCCTCACACAAATTTGTGTTCAACATCAACTCTAGCCTATGAATCGTATGATTTAGATGGTGAGTGGACATGAGTTAGTGCATTGGAAGGACATTTAAGACATCTTAGATAACAATCATTTTGCCTCCCATTAATAGTAAGCTTTTCCTCCCTCCAACAACTTTTCTTTACACCTTTTATATAGTATGTTTAAAATATCTAAATTTCTATCTCAGATTTGATAATCATGTTTCATAATTGCATAATTTTTTCTGTCTAAATTTTTTTCATGCTTTTTTATGTTTTATATTTAATGTGGTCAAACCACTTAGTGTTAATGTCATAAAATTCTAAAAATATTTTTAGATTCTTAAATGATTTTATTAAAACAATATGTATTCCCACATATTTTATATTTAACTTGGTTAGCCTATTGAGAGTAAATGTCAAAAAATTCTAAAAATCTCTTTTAGGAGAAAAATTCTTATGTTTTTTCCTATTGGCATTGATTAAGAGAACAATGTTGTGCATTGTTTCAAGAAAGGAAGAACTCTCTTAGAGCTTAGTTTTGTGGTTTGTTAGAGTTATGTTTGACCCCCATAGAAATGTAATGAAGGTAACTTCTTGTAATAGAAAAGTAATGAGGATAACATTTGAACTAGTGAAAATGTAGAGAGGACTTTATGCTTTAGCCTATGTAAATAGAAATTGCAAAAATTTCTCTACTTATGAAGGATTGGTTAAGTAGTGATAGGCTTAAGCAAGAAACTTAAGGACTGATGAAGACCAAAGTTTTGTTGGGAAAACCACGTAATATTTTGTCAATGCTTTTGTTTAGTACATATTTATCTTTCTTACTTCTTGATCACCTTCAGATGTTTCAATCATTATGTGCAACATTTGATGATACATTGTAATTTTCTAAAAAAGATTTAAAAACTCTAATAACTCAAAAATTCACCTCCATTATGGTTTTGTTATAAGACATCTAGTGAGTTGAATTCCAAACCTTATAATAAGTATCGTAATAACCTAAAAATTATAATGGGTAACAGAGTTCAAAAAACATGTTTTTCATAGCTTCACTTCAGTTGACTTATGCATCACATGTGTAATAGAGTTCAAAAAACATTACTATATCATAATACAAACATATCACACGTTAATCATTACTTGTTAGATTTTGACACTTGTATGAGTTGACTAAAAGTAACCTAAAAAGAACAATAGCATTTATACAAAAAATTACATCCATTGAAATGTTTTGTCATCATAAAGTTGTGAGATATACATGCTTGGAAAGATACATAAAATTTAGCATCAAACCTAAAATTTCATGGTGTTTAATACCAACATCTGAAATGTAGGAAGAGTCATTCGTGTATGAAAGAAATGTGTAGGTGAGGACTATTACATGGAAGTGCAATCTGCAATGCCAACTTGCGTAGGAGTTGTGTGATGAGTGGTCTCATATGTTAGTGGCATTCGAGTGCTAAATATGCTTCTAAATTAAACTTTTTTAAGGTAGGTCAATATTCATTTGTGGTAAGTCTTAGTGATGTAAGGTATACTTATGTTGTATAGTAATATGTTTAGTAATATGTTTAAAATAATAATTTATTATTATTATTCTTATTTAATTTTGTAAATCATAGTAATTTCAAATGAGATCCAAAGAAGACAAGGCTCATGTTGTTGGACTCATCTTAATGATCAAAATCCAATTAATATTTATTCTTATATTTTAAAAAATTTACTTTTATAACTTCGACGTGGTTTATAAGTCATTTGTATTTATGCATAATTAGATGATCAAGAATACTACACATGATCTTGTTAATATCAAGTAAAAAATTTTTTATGCACACTTTATCTCACTTTTTCAAATGCCTCGTGTTGCTTTTAGTGTATGACTATGAAACTTTATTTCCCATCTTATGTGGCCTTTATATAATTTTTATTAAGTTGTACCTTATTTTTTTGATTCATCTTATTTCTAGCTTGATTATTTTTTTTAAATGAAAAAAAATTTTATTATTATTTATGTTTGTTTAGTTTGGTAATATGTAATTATTTTAAACAAGTTTTGATTAAAATAAAATAATGTTGTTTGACTTGTCTTAAGGGGCTTTGTTTAATTAAACATTTATTTCTATATTTCTAAATGTTTTATTTTGCAAAGCCTTCACACACACTATAAGAAATTTTAATTTGTAGGCTATTTGACAATCAAAGATTTCAGCTCGAACTCTTATTATCTTGAAATTTTATTCTTCCATACTACTTATCTATTTTCTCAAATTGTTTTCTTTGATATTGTTATATTACTATTTAATAATAAATCACCTCTCATGTCACCTTTACATGGCTTTGATTCAGTTACATTACTTTAGTTTATCTATCTTTTGATTTAATTTATATTTACTTAATATAAATTTTTTTATGTTTATAATTATTTACTTCGATAAATCATAGTAATTACAAATGAGGCCTATTTAAGAGGAAACAATTGTCATCAAACTTATCTCAAGGAGCTCTATCAAACTAAATATTCAATTTTATATTTTTAAATATTTTATTTTTAATGTTCTTGGTGTGATTTATGAGATATTTTAATTAATACCCAAGTTGATAGTCATAAATACTACACAAAAACTCTTTAATATCTTGGAATGTAGATTATCTTCCATAATTGATATCAATTCTTCAAACATTTATCATTAATATGGTTTTATTATTTTGTTTCAATTTATCACAATTTAGAATTAACAAAAACTTTCTTAATACTAAAATAGTAATTTATTATTATATGTGCTTATTTATGTTTGTAATTTATAGTAATTCTAAACCATGTTGTTGGACTTATTTCAAGAAGCTTCCTCCAATTAAGTATTATTTTCCATATTTGAAAATGTTTTCTTTTATAGGATCTTTGCGCTCTTTATGAGATATTTCCATTCAGTCTTACTTGATGATCGAGGTTATCACCCTCAATCTCCATATTATCATGCCCTATATGATTTAAATCAATCTTTCAAATGTAACACTACTTCTTTTCTCTTTTGTCCTTTAGATTACCACTGCATTATTATATTATATTATTTTAATTAAACATAATTTTGTTATAATATTTATTTACATATCATAAAAAAATTATTAATATTTATGCTTATTCATTTTCTAGTTGGTCTGGTCTCATTAAGCCTTATCTAATAAAATAATAATTTCTTTATTTATAAATGTTTTACTTTTGATTGTTTTGTCACATTATATGACATAATTTGATTACTACTTCACTTGATTACTCAGGATGTTACACTTGATCTCATAACTATCTCGCAATGCAACACTCTCATGTAATTTATCTCATTTATCAAACATTTTTTCTTTGATTTTATTATATTTCCTTGTAACATAAATCTTTTAACATGTGACCTCTATATCACCTTGAGTTCAATTTATTGCATTGACTCAATTTATCATATTGTAGTTTTGATATATATTTAATTAATGTTAAAAATATTTTATTATTATTTTTTTCTAATTTAATTTGGTAATTTGTAGTAATTTTAAATTAGGTTATATTGATAAGAAACAATTAGCACTAGAATATTCTACATATGATCTATCAAATTAAATATTCATTTCACTATTTTTTTAAAATTTTAATTTCTAAGGTTTTGACAATAATTCATTCAAGCTCCTTGGAATCTTGTAAAGCAACTTTCTTAATAACTTATGTTATTTCATCAATTTTTTTTCATTTTATTATATTATTATGTAATTATAAATCTTCTCTTGTATGAACTTTTATTACTTTAATTTAGTTATATTACATTGCTTCAATTGATTTCATTCACTTTTAGTATATATTTAATTAAAATAAAATTAAGTTTATTATTATTTTTGCATTTTTATTTTGGCAATTAATTGTAATTCTAAATATGGTCAAACCAAGACAAAAAACTTCATTGGACTCATCTCGATGAGCTTTATTCAACAAAACAATCATTTAAATAATTTTAAAAATTTTCCTTCAAAGGTTTGGTATGCTTTAGAAGACTTTTTAAATTTGTGTATAATTTTACTATTGAGAATGTTACACTTATCTATCTTAGTGTATTGGAATGTAATATTCTTGTATGTTTATCTGATTTCTACAAATTGTTTTCTTTGATTTTTAAATGTTATTATGTAAGTTTAGATATTCTTTCGACAAACCTTAACATCGTTTTGATTTAATTAGGTTACATTTCTTCAATTTATCAAATTTAAGCTTTACTATATACTTATTTAAGATTAAAAGTTTATTTTTTTAGCATTTATGCTCATTTACTTTTGTAATTTACAATAAATATGCATGAGGTCTAATCAAGATGAAAGAAAAGTTGTTGCACTCATCTTCGATGAGTTATATCAAGTAAAATATTCAATTTTATATTTTTAAGTATTTTCTTTTCTGAGATTTTGGCACACTTGATGAAACATTGGAGTCGTACCTCATTGATAAGCGACGATTTTTTTCTTGAACTTCTTCATATTTTGGAATGTAAATTTCTTGTCAGTCTCTCACTTCTTCAAAGTTTTTCTTGGATTTGGTTTTGTTTCTAGGTAACTCAAAACATTTTCTAATGTGACCATTACATCACTTCAAATTTGCAACATTACATTATCCAATTTATCTAATTTTATTCTTAACATATATTCACTTAATATTAAAATAATAATTTATTATTATTTTTGGTTATTTAATTTGTTATTTTATAGTAATTCTATACCTAGTCTGATCATGATAAAGCAAATATCATTAAAATCATCTCAATAGGCCATATCAATTAAATATTAATTTTTATTATTAAAAATATTTTATTTTTAATAGTTTCGGTATGCTTTATGAGGTATTCTAATTTGTGCTTAAGTTGATGATCAATGAAGCTAGAGAAAATCACCTTAGTATCTCAGAATGCAACTTTTTTATATAAATTATCTCATTTTCTTAAATTATTGGCCTTGATTGAATTAACTCTAAATCTCAACTCCTGTAGCTTTTACATCACTCTGATTTATTCATATTACATTACTTCAATTAACACACTTAAACATCGAAAAAATATTTACTTAATATTAAAATAAAAAATTTATTATTACTTATGTTTATTTACTTTGGAAATTTTCAGTAATCTAAAATGAGGTATACTAAAGATGAAACAATTATTGATGGACTCTCTTCAATGAGCTTTATTCATTAAATATTTATTTTTTATATTTTTAAATAATTTATTTTTCTTATTTCGACAAGTTTTAGGATTTTGATTCGTACTTAATTTAATGATCGATATTGTTGCACATAATCTCTTTAGTATCTTGGAATACAATTTTCCCATAACATTTATCTCATTTCATCGAATGTTTTGCATTCTTTTATTATTTTTTTATGTAACTCAAAATCTTTCTTTTGTGACCTTTACATCATTTTTATTTTGTTTTATTACAGTTATTTAATTTATCTTATTTCAACTTTAATAGATACTTTTTAAATATTAAACAAAATAGTGCACTGTTATTATGGGTTATTTACTTTAGTAATTCATAGTGAATCTAAATGAGGTGTCCTCATGATGTGACAAATGTCATTGGGCTCTCCTTATAAGCTCCATCCAACTAATTATTTCTTTTAAAATTTATAAATATTTTATTTTCTTACATTTTTACGTGCATTATGAAACATCTTCATTTGTACCTTATTTGATAATCATGAATGTCACACTCAATCTCCTTTGAATATTGGAATGCAACTTTTGTGTACAATTTTTCTCATTATTTCAAACTTTGCATTTTCATTTTTTATCTCCCTACACAACTCTAAATTTTTTATTATGTGACCAAAACCTCGCTTTTGATTTGGTCATAATACGATACTTCAATTTGTCTAAATTTCAACATTAATAAATGTTTACTAGATATTAAAATAATATTTTATTATTATTATTTACTTTGGTAACTCATTTGACTTCATTCTATTACATATTTTTTACTATATTTTTAGATGATTTATTTTCTTTAGGTTTGGCATGATTTCGAGCATATTTCAATTCATGCCCTATCTGACAATCAAGGATGTTACCATTCGGTTCTCTAGTATATTCGAATACACCATACCAATATAATTTATGTTATTTATTTAAATTTTTTGCTTAATATTAAAAACTAATTTATAATTTTTTATGATCATTTGCATTGATAATTCACTAATATTTTAAATAAAACATATTTCAGACAAAACAAACACATTGGACAAATCATGATGAGTTCTATAGATTGAAATATTATTTTTAAAAATTTAAAATTTCTTAATTTTAGAATTTTTGCATGTATTACAAGATTTTATGTTTCATACCTAATTCTATAGTTGAGAATTTTCTACTTGATAAACTTAATATTTTATTATAAGCTTACACATAAAATTTTTCTAATTTCTATGGCATTTTGTCTTTGATTGTGTCACTATGTCATTTTACTTTAGATCTCCATTCATGTGAGCTTTAAGATGACTTACCTTTGTTATATTAAATTACTTTAATTTATCTTATTTTAGTTATAATATTTATTTAATAAAAGTTTATTTAAAATATTTTTTATTATTTTCATGCTTACTTTGATAATTCATAATAACTTCAAATGAGGATGATTGAGACATATCAACTATCACTAGCCTTGAGTCAATAAGCTCCATCAAATTAAATATTCATTTTTTTAATATTTAAATATTTTATTTTATAGGTTTTTGTAGCCTTTGTAAGCCATTTCAATTTTAATTGATTTAATGATCAAGGATGGTACACTCAATCTACTTAATATCTTATATTGCAACATTCCTTTAGATTATATCACATTTCTTCAAATGTTACATTTTGAATTATTTATATTGCAATGCAACTCTAAATCTCTTCTTGTTTGATCTTTACATCATTTTGATTTTCTTATATTTATTTAATAAAAAATGACACTTTATTAATATTTATCCTTATTTTCTTTTGTATTTCATACTAATTGCAAATGAATCTGATCATGATGAATAAAAACTTTGTTAAACTTGAGTCAAAGGGCTCTATCCATTTGTGTATTCATTTTTATGAGATATTTTAATTCATAGACTGTTAATGATCAAGGATGTTACTATTCAACTTAGTAGTTTAGAATACAACTTTTTCTTATTATTTATCTTATCTCTACAAAAATATAAATCTCCTTAAATGTGTCCTTCACATTAATGTTATTTTATGTTATTATGTTATTAAGATATATTGTATTTCAACATTGACTTGTCTTTTCTTAAAATTTAAAATAATATTTTCTATTATTTTTTCTTTTTTAATTTGGTAATTCATGGTACCTCCAAACAAGATCTGGTTGAATAAAAAAACATAATTACACTTACCTCAATGAGCAATATTCTATTAAATATTTATTTTATATTTTTAGATAATTTCCTTTCTATGGTCTTTCCATGCCTTTGGAGACATTTGTACTCACACCTTAATTAATAATTTAGGTTGTTACACTCAATCTCTTTAGCAACTTATAATGAATCCTCCTTGTATACTTTATCTCATTTATTCTATTTATCTTATTTCAACTTTAATATATTTTTCTTTAATATTAAATTTATAACTTATCCTTTTTCAAGATTATTTATTATGAGAAATTGTTATAATTCCAAATAAAATCCAATCAAGACAAAAAAATAATATTTGACATGTCTCCAAAAGTTTTATCTATTTCAATATTTATTTTAATAGTCTTAAATCTTTTATTTTCAAGTGCTTTAGCATGCCTCACAAGATATTTTAATTCAAAATTTATTTGATGATCGTACATGTTACAATCGATCTGCTCAGTATCTGGGAATCCAATTGCCTCAATTTATTGATCACATTTTCTCAAATTTTTTTGCTTTGATTTTGAAATATTTTAATGCTTATATTTGTTTTATTTAAGATTTTATATATATGTTTAATTAATTTGAAAATAATAATTTATTATTATTCATGTTTATTTATGTTGATAATTTCTTGTAATTCCAAAATAGGATTGATCTAAAAGATACATACACTATTTAGCAAATTATTTTGCACATCTCAACAAGCTCTATCCCTTCAATTATTTTTATTTATATTTTTAAAAATCTTATTTTATGCAGGTTTTATTGAGCTTTGAGTGATATTTTGGTTCATACTTGAATTGATGATCATGAATATTATACTTGATCTCCTTTTTAACTGTGAATCAAACTTTCATATATATTTTTTCTTATTTACTCAAATCTTTTCAATTGATTTGATCAAATTTCTATTTAACACAAAATCTCATATCATGTGACCTTTAAATTGCTTTAATTTATCACTTTTTATCTTTAAAATATTTTTACTTAATCTCCAAAAAATAGTATAATATTTTTTACTTAGATAATTTTTAGTAATTCTTAATATGGTTGATCAAGACTAAACTGTCATTGGACATGTTCAATCCAACAAGATATTCATTTTTTTATATTTTTAAAATATTTAATTTTATTTTATTTTAGAATGCTTTATGAAATATTTCTATTTGTACTTTATTTAATGAGGAAGAATGTTATAATAATTTTATTTAGTATCTTCTGTTATAGCATTCTCACACAATTTCTTATAACTACAAATTTTTTCTTTGATCAGGTTTTATGAGTACGCAACTCTAAATCTCTTCTCATGTGACCTTTACATAACTTAAATTTTTTTATATTATATTGATTAAATTTATTTTATTTAAGTTTTAATATATATTTTCCTAACATTGAAATAATATTTTATTATTATTTATGTTTATTTACTTTGGCAATTTCTCAAAAATTCTTATTAATTTGTATTCTAATCAAAGCAAATGTCATTGGTCACATCTTGACAAGCTTAAACTAATTAAATATTTGTTTCACATTTTTTAAATATTTTTTCCTTAGTTTTTTTTATTGATTTACAAGATAGTCTCTTTCCAACTTAGTTTTGCCAGTGAAGATGTTACGCTTGATTTTCTTAGCATCTTGGAATACAACTTTCCTAGATAGGTTATCACATTTATTCAAGGTTTTCACTTTGATTCAGTCATTTTACTACATAACTCTACATTTTGTATCATGTGACTTTTATATTATCTCGATTTAAATATTTTACATTTCTTAAACTTATCACTTTTCTTTTTTAATCTATATCAATTGGATATTAAAAAAAATTAGTTATTTTTTCTCTCAATTTATTATGAAAATTAGTTATTATTATAAATAAGATTCAATAGAGATGAACAAACATTGTTGCACTCCTCTTGATAAGCTCTACTGAATGAAGTATTCATTTCTAAGTTTTAAAAATATTTTTTCTATTCTTTTGGCATGATTTAACCTACTATATATAATTAAATATTGTTTTTTTATTTTTTTAATGTTTTATTTTCTTAGATTATGACATAATTTATGAGATATTTTAATTTATACTTGATTTGATTATTTAGAATTTTTCATTCAATCTTATTTGTATATTTTGAATTAAAGTTTCATATTCAATTTATCTCATTTTTTAGGTTTTTCCTTTTAATTTTGCTATATTACTTTCTAACTCTAAATCTCCTCTCATGTGACATTTTAATAGCATTGACTTAATTGAATTATATTTCTTTAATCTATCTTTTTTTATATTTAATATGTATTTATATAATTATGAAATATAATTTTTTATTATTTTTTTATTACATAATTTGCTAATTCACAACAATTCCCAACTTGACCACATCTTTCCAATTAAATTTTAGTGTTTTGGAATGTTTCTTGAGATATTTTTTTGTACCAAATTTGGTGAATAAGGATGCTGCATTTGATCTCCTTGGTGTCTTGGAATGCCACCTTCCCATAGAATTTATCTCAATATTTTAAAAGTTTGCATGGATTTGGTTACAATTATTTGTAACTGCACATCTCATCTCATGTGATGTTTAAGTCACCATCATTTGATTACCATGTATTTCTTCAATTTAAGTTATATTAACATTAATATATGTTTACTTAATATTAAAAAAATAATTAACTATCATTTTTTCTTATTTGGTAATTTGGCTAATTAAAACATGGTCCAATCAAGATGAAACTAAAGTCATTCGACCTAGATTGATGGGCTACATCTAATTAAATATTTAAATTTTTAAATATTTAAACATTTTATTTTCTAATGTTTACCTTGTTTAAGGAGATATTTTTATCATTTTTGATGACATCTAAGAACATAACACTTGAACTCTTTTGTATGTCGCAATACAACTTTCCAATATAATTAACCTCATTTATTGAAATATGTCTTTTATTTGGTTATGTTTTAATGTAACTCTAAATCTTTTATCATGTGACTTTTCTATTACTATGGATTATTTTTGTTACATTTCATCAATTTATCCTATTTTGTCTTAAATATATATTTACTTAATATTAAAATAATAATTTATTATTATTTATGATTATTTACTTTTGTAATTTACCAATTTCCCTATAAGGACCAATGAAGAAGAAACTAATGTCGACGCACTTGCATCGATGACCTTTAACTAATTAAATATTTTCTATATTGTTAAAAAGTTTGTTTTTTAGATTTAGACACCCTTTATTAGATTTGTCGTTATTAATATTATATTTAATGACTATTGATGTTACATAAAAATTTAAAGGAATGTGTTGTGCAACTTTCCTTCATAATGTTTCTCATTTCTTCAAATTTTTTACTTTGATTTAGTTATATTAATATCAAACTCTAAGTTTTCTTTTATGTCAGCTTTATATTGCTTTTATTTGGTTGTATTGTATTTCTTTAATTTATCTTATTTAGCTTTAATTCATATTTATATAACATTAAAAATAATATTTTATTATAAATTATGCTTAGTTTTTTTGTTAATTCAATGTAATTGTATACGAGGTATAATCGATGCAAAACTAAATGAGTTTAATCAAATTAAATATTAATTTTTATATTTTTCTTAACCAAGTCTCAAGTATCCTAACACTCAAAAAAAGATATTGCAAATTGTTTTTTAATTTTATGATAACATATTCAACATTTGATCTCCTTTTATATCATGGAATGCAAGTTTCTTCTAGACTTTACCTTAATTCTTCAAATTTTTATTTTTTACTCGGTTGTGTTACTATGTAACTCTAAATCTCCACTTGCATGAATTTTATATGATTTTTATTTATTATCTTACATTACATTATTTATCTCATTTAGTCTTTAATATATATTTACCTAATATTAAAATATTACTTTTTATTAATATCTATTTTCTACAATAATTCATAGTTTTTCAAAGGAGGTTTGATGAAGACAAAATAATTTTTGTTAGACTTAACTAGAGATCTTTTAAATTTAAATATTCATATTTATGCTTTAAAATATTTTATATTATAAGCATTTTGCATATTTTATGAAATGTTTTTATTCATATATTATTTAATGATCAAGGATGTTACACTTGATCTGTTTTGGATATTGGAATGCAACTTTTGCATATTGTTTATCTCATATTTTAAAGTTTTTTTTGGGTCATTTATATTTTTATGTGACTCTAAATCTCCTTTCTATATTTCACATTGCTTTTATTTTTTAGTAATACATTGCTTCAATTTGCCTCATCCAATCTTTAAAAAATATTTACTTATAATTAAAATAATAATTTTTATTATTAATTCTTACTAAGATATTTCTGCATTATTTCAAAGATGTCTGTTTGAGATGAAACAAAATTCATTAGACTTCTCCCGATTAGCTCTATTTAATAAGTACTTATTACTATATTTCTAAATATTTCATTTACTTAAGTTTTTCTTTTCTTGATGAGACTTTTTTATTTGTATATGATTTTCACATCAAGGGTGTTACACTTGATCTCCTAAGTAAATTAGGATGTAACTTTTTGATAAGTTTTGTCTTATTTGTTGAAATTATTTGCTTTCCTTTTTTATGTAATATTACTTTAATTTATTCAATGTTAACTTTTATGTATATTTACCAAGTAATAAAATTATAATTTACCATTATTAAGTTTTATTTGGTTTTGTAACTTATAGTAATTCCAAATGATGTCTTACCATGAAAAAAACAAGCATTATTAAAATTGCCTCAACAAGCCATATCCAATTAAGTATTAATTTTTACATTTTTAAAATTTTTAATTTATAAGCTTTTTTCTTTATTCATGAGATAATTTGATTCCTACCTGATTAAATAATGAAGAATATTATACTTAATGTCTTCACTATCTTGGAATACAACTTTTTATTGTAATTAATCATATTTTTTAATATTTCTAAATGATTTTATTATATTTTTATAAAAATCTAATTCTATTATTATGTGACTTTTACATTATTTTGATTTAATTATATTCCATTACCTCAATTTATGTTATGTTAGTTTTAATATATTTTTGTTTGATATTAAAATAGTAATATTTTATTATTATTATTATTTTGTCTACTTTAGTAATTTGTTATGACCCCAAATGAGGTTTTGATCAAGTCAAAACAAACATTTCTAGAATTGTCTAGATGAGCTACATGTAATTAAAAATTCATTTGTATATTTTTATGATATATTATTTTCATATGTTTTTGAATGCTTTATGAGTTATTTCCACTCATCTTAGATTTAATGAATATCCTTTATATATTGGAATACCACTTTCTCATACAATTTATCTCTTACAATTTTTTGCATTATTTTCGAATATTAATATGTAACACTAAATCTCCCCTCATGCGATTTTTGCAACAAATTGACTTAGTTATGTTACATTGCATCAATTTTTCTCATTTAGGGTAAATATATATTTATTTAATATTATAAAAATCACAGGTTGTATCTATGCCTATTTTCTTTGGAAATTAGGATTAATTACAAATGAGGTATAATTGAGATAAAACAAATATCGTTCGACTAGTATTAAAAAGCACTATCCAATTTAATATACTTGTTTTCTATATTTTTTAAATATTTTATTTTCTAAATTTTAGGCACACTTTATTAGACCTTTCAATTCTTACTTTATTTGATAACAACAATATTATACTCGATATTCTCGTTCTCTTGGAGTGCAATTTTCTAACAAAATATATCTTACTTCTTCAATTTCTTACTTTTTTTTGTTGTATTATATTATTTGAGTTTTTCACAATCAATTTTAATAAATGACCATTTAATATTAAAATATTTTTTTTATTTAATTTTTTATCTTTAGTAATTCAAAATAAATCTAACCCAAATCTTAATGTGTTTTATATAATTAAATATTTATTTTTTAAAATATTTAATTTTCTAGTATTCGTTACACATTTTATTAGATATTTTCATTTCTACCAAATATAATAATCAAGAATGTTACACTCAATCTCTTGAATATCCTAGAATGTAAATTTCTTGTACATTTATCTTATAACCTATAAGTTTTTCTTTTTATTCATCTATTTTACTTCAAAACACTAATTCACTTTTCATGTGACTTCTACCTCAGTAAAATTTTTTTTGTTACATAGATTTCATTTATCTCATTTACATTTTACTATATGATTACATAGTATTAAAATAATTTATTATTATTATTAATATTATTATTATTATTATTATTATCATTATTATTATTATTATTATTAGTGCTTATTTATTTTGGTAATTTGTAGAAATTCCAAACATGGTAAGATCCAAAAAAAATATCATTCAATTCATTACAAAAAACATTATCAAATTAAATATTTATGTTTATATTTTTAATTATTTTATTTTCTTGGGGACTTGACATGTTTTTTTTAACTACTTTTAATTTTGTAGCAAATTTGATGATTAAAGATGTTAAGCTCGTTCCCGTTATTTGTTTTGAATACAAGTACCTCATTAAATCAAAATTTTAGTCATTTTCATTTGGACATACTTCATTGCTTATATGTATTTCATTTCACTTATAATTTTAGTCATTTTAATCAGTAATAATTCAAAACAACATCTGATGAAGATGAAAGAAAATGTTGTTTAACTCGTCTCAATGAAATCTACCCAATTAACTTTTTTTGTAATTTTAAATAATTTTTTCCTATGGTTTCAACACACTTTATGAGTTATTGTTATTTGTAATAGATTTGCCAATCAAGGTCATTACACTCAATCTGCTTAGCATCTTGTAGTTTAATTTTTCCATGAAATTTTTCTCATCTCTTCAAAACTTCTCATTTTATGTTGTTTTATTACAATGAAATTCTTATACTCCACTCAAATGATGTCTACACCACATTGATTATGCTATATTATATTAGTTCAATTTGTCTCAATCTAACTTAATAATGTTGACTTAATATAAAGAAAATAATCTGTTATTATTTATGTTTATTTATGTTTGTAATTCAAACTAATTCCAAAAGATGTGTGATCAAGAGGAAATGAATACTGTTATGATCTTCCTAGCAACTTCTAACTAATTAAATACTATTTTTTAAATTTTTAAATATTTTATTTTCTAACATTTTTGCTTGTTTTACAAAATGTTTCTAAATCTCCTCCATTATGACTTTACATCAATATTTTTTGTTATATTATGTTATCGTAATTTATCGCATTTCATGATTAATGTGCATTTACTTAATATTAAAATGATAATTTTTTTATTTATGCTTATTTTTTGATTTAATTCTTTGTATTTCCAATTGTGATCTAATCAACATTAAATAAATGTAGTATGACTCATCTAAATGAGCTCTGTTTGATTAAATATTCTTTTTAATAATTCAAAATATTTTATTTTCTTTGGTGTTGGATTATTTAATGATATATTTTGATTAATATCTTATTTTTTTGTTATGGTTAAATTACAATAATCTCTATTAGTGGTACATTTATAGCACCATAATTTGGTTAGATTATTTTACTTTAATTTATCTCATTTCAACTTTCATATATATATATATATATATATATATATATATATATATATATATATATATATATATATATATAAATTTAAATGAGGTCTAATTAGTATGAAATAAATGTCGTTGGACTCATTATGTCCAACTTTTCACCAATTAATAATTTATTTCTATATTTCTAGTGTTTTGATATTCTATACAAGATATTTTAGCCATGTGCAATTTGACGAACGAGAATGTTATGTGTGATCTTCTCAGCATCTTACAATGTTGGATTTCCACATAATTTATCTCATTTAGTTGAACTTTTTTTGCCTTCCATTGGCTACATGATTATGTACTCTATAATATCATGTAATGTATACATAGCCATGATTTGATTATAATACATTGATTCAATTTATCTTATTTTAGCAATGAAAATAAATTAACTAATATTAAAAAATTATTATTTGTCCTTATTTTATAATACATTGTAATTTAAAATGAGGCTTAATTGAGGTGAAATTAATGTAGTATTAATTTGATTAATTGGCTTTGTCTAATTAAATATTAATTTTGTAGATACTTAAATATTTTATTTTATATGTTTTAAGCATGTTTTATGAGATGTTTTTATTTATTTTTAATTTTTTTTTAAGAATGCTACACTTGAATAATTTTGTATTTTCGAATGCAAATATTTGGTATATTTTATCTTTAGAAAATTTTTTATTTTAATTTTGTTTTAATTTTATGTAATTATAAAACTTCTATTGTGTGACTTTTGTAATTCTTTGAGGTAATTTTTTTACCTTTCATCAATTTATCATATTTGGTTTTTAATATATATTTACATAATAATAAAAAAATAATTCATTAATCTTTATGTTTATTTGATTTGTTAATCCATAATAACTCCAAACAAGGTTTAATGGAGAAGAAAGAAATGTTGTCGAACTTTTCACAACTACCTCTATCCAATTAAACTTTTTTAATATTTTCAAAAAATTCCTTTTCCAGTGTTTTTGTATAGTTCTTGAGAGTTTTGTTTTATTAATATCTAATTTAATGATAGAGGATAGCACCTTTAATCTTTTTAGCATCTTGTAGTGTAAATCTCCTATATAATTTATCTCATTTTAAATTTTTTTTCTTTTGTGGTTATTTTGTTAAGTACTTTGAAATTTATTATTATGTGTCTAAAAGCTTACTTTAATTTTTTATGTTTTATTTCTTTAAATTATCAAATTGCATCTTTGATATAATTTTATTTAACATCAAAATAATTATTTTGTATTATTTTTTCTTTTTAAATTTATGAATTTGTAGTAATTCCAAATGGGGTCTAATCAAGATAAAGGAAATGTCCATGAACTCATCTCGATAAAACATCTACCAAAATATTCATTATCATACTTTAAATAATTTTTTATAGGTTTAGCAAAGTTTTTGAGACTTTTGACTTCATACCTTATTTGATAAGCGAGGATGTTTTTCTCGATCGCCTAAGTATCTTGGATTGTCGTTTTCTCTAATAGTTTATCATAGTTATTCAAATTTCTTACATTAAATTATCTCATTAAAATTTAAGACATGTTTAGTTCATTTTAAAAAAAGATTTTATATTATTTTTACTTATTTAATTTTATAATTCATAGTAATTCTAAATGATGTTTGATCAAGATGAAATAAACATCATTAGGCTCATCTTGATGAGCTCTCTCTAATTAAATATTTCTTTTTTATTTTAAATATTTTATTTATAAGGTGTTAAAATTCTTTAAGTAATATTATGTATAATATGAGATTTTATGGTTCAAGCTATTGCACTAAATCTACTCAATATGTTGAAATACAATGAGCTTACTTTTTTTAATTTTTTGCTTTGAATATGTTATTATACTATGAACCTCTAAATCTCTTTTCATGTGACGTTCAAATCACCTTCAATTTTTTATATTATAATTCATCAATTTATCTTATTTAAGCTCTAACATTTATTATAGATTATTAAAATAATAATATTTTATTATTTATGCTTATTTACTTTGAGATTTCTAAATAATTCTGAATGAGTTTTGATCATGATGAATTATATCCATTTAAAATTCATTTTGGAATACTAAAATTATTTTTATGTTTTATGGATTTTTTGTTTTTTACAAGACTTTCCAATTTTTATATGACTTAATGATTGAGTATTTACAATCGATTATCATAGCATCTTGGAATTCTACTTTCATGCATATTGTTTTAATTTTTATAAAATATTTCACATTGATTTGGAAATCATATTATATAATTATATATGTCTTCTCATGTAAATTTTACAAACATTTTTATTCGTACTTGATTTAATGATCAAGAATATTAAACTAGATGTCCCTCTTATGTTAAAAAGCATCTTTCTTATAAAATTCATCTC
The DNA here is from genome assembly GCA_023846275.1 of Vanilla planifolia. Lineage (NCBI taxonomy): Eukaryota > Viridiplantae > Streptophyta > Magnoliopsida > Asparagales > Orchidaceae > Vanilla > Vanilla planifolia. Next base: position 67,892 of record JAIUJO010000066.1, read on the forward strand.
ATTTTTATAATTTTTTCTCTTTGATTTGCTTTTACTAATTGTAGCTCTAAATCTCTTCTCATGTGACATTTTTTGTCACATTGATTTATCTATGTTATCATGTTTTAGTTTTTCTAATTTTTGCTCTAATGTATATTTACTTAATAATAAAATAATTAATTATTATTATTTATGTTTATTTAATATGTTAATTTATAGTAATTCTAAATGAGGTCTGATTGAGACAAAATAAATGTCATAAGACTTGTCATAATGAGTTATATCCAAATAAATATTTATTTTTATATTTTTAAGCATTTAATTTTCAAATGTTTTTGCTCATTTTCTAAGACATTTAGATTTTTACATTATTTGATGAGCAAGGATGTTATTTTTTATATTCTATGTATCTTGGAATGCAACTTTACCACACAACTTAACTCCTTCAAATTTTTTGTTTTGAATTAGATATTTTACTTTGAAGCTCTACATGTTCTATAATGTCACCATTACATCAAGTTCATTTAGTTGTGTTACATATGTGAATTTATCTCATTTAAAATTTTCTAAATATTTCTTAATATTAAAATAATATTTTAATGTTAATTATATTTTTTTATTATGATAATTAAAAATAATTTGAAATGAGGACTAATCTAGATGGAACAAATGATGTAAGGCTTAACTAGACCAACTTTATCCATTTAAAAAATAAGTTTTATATTTTAAGCTTTTTTCATGGTTTTAACACACTTTTTTAGATATTTTGAATGCTACATAGTTTCATCATCAAGGATATGGAACTTATTTTCTTTAGTATCTTGCTTGCATAGAAACTTTCTTGTAAAATTTATATTTCTTCATTTTTTTTCATTTATTTTGTTTGATTTATATGTAACTCAAAATCCTTCTCATTTGACTTTTATATCATTTTTATTTTGCTATATATTACATTGGTCAATTTAACTAATTTTAGCTTTATTAAATATTTACTTAATGTTAAAAAAAACTTTATTATTATTTATGAATACATACGATAATAATTTTTTGTAATCCAAAATGAGAAGATGAAGATAAAATAAATGTGGTTAGACTCATCTCCATGAGTTATCTCTAACTAATTATTTATTTTTATATTTTTAAAAAATTCTAATGATTTGGAATGCTCTATGAGCTATTTTGATTCACACTTGATTTGATGATTAAGGATGTCACCTGAACTCAAAGCAAATGTAGTTGAACTCATCCCAATGAACTCTGTTAAATTAAATTTTCATTTTTAAATTTAAAAATATTTTACTTTTTAAAATTTTTGTATATCTTATGAGATAGCTTCATTCTACCTAAATTGATGTCTAAAGGTATTGCCACAATTCCTTCATGTCTTGAAATGCAACTTTATCTTATAATTTATCTTATTTCTTATAAAATTTCACTTTAAATTTGTTGTATTATGATGTAACTCTAAATCTCCTCTAGCATGACCTTCACATAATGTTGAATTGGTTTTAAATGAGGTCTAGTCAAGATGAAGGAAACGTTGCTATACTCATCTAAATGAGCTCCTTCCACAAAAAAAAATCTTTTTTATATTTTAAAATATTTTATTATCATTTTGGACTACTTTATAAGTTTTTTTATCTACACATGGCTAAATGATCAAGAATGTCTCTCCTCATCACCTTAATATTATGTAATGTAAATTTCACGTATAGCTTATCTCATTTCCACACAACACTTTTGATTTTATTATATGATTATCAAATTCTAATTCCCCTGGAGACCTTTATTTAACTTTCATTTTGTTATAACAAATTGATTTAATTTATCACTTTTCCACTTTAATGTTTATTTATTTAATAACAAAATAAAAATTTATTAATTTTTAATCTTGTTTAATTCGATAATTTTTAGTAATTCCAAACAAATTCTAATGAAGATAAAAAATTTTGTTAGACTCATCTCATCAAGCTATCTCTGATTATGTATTTATTTTTATATTTTTAAATATTTTATTTTCTAAAATCTTGGCAAGCATTATAACAAAATTTTAATTTGTATGTTTTTTATTATCGAAGATATTACACTCAATATCCATAGTGTCTTGAAATTTTACATTCCTATATAATTTATCTGATTTTTTCAATTTTTTTTTATTTATTTATATTTCCATTTAACACTACAAAACAGCTTATTTCACCTTTACATGTCTTTTATTTTGTTATGTTACATTGCCTAAAATTATCTATTTTCAAATTTAATATATATTTACATATTATAATTTTTTTATTAATTATGCTTATTTACTTTGGTAAATCATAGTAATTCCAAAAAAAAAAGGTTTAATTAAGAGAAAAAATTTTCTTCAATTTATCTTAAGAAGATCTATCCAAAAATATTTAGTTTAATTTTTTTTAATATTTTATTTTCAATATTTTTGGTATGGTCTATGAAGTATTTTAATTCATATCTAATTTAATGGTCATGGATGTTACATAAGATCTCTTAGTGTCTTAGAATGTGAATTGACTCACATAATTTATAGCATTTCTTCAACATTTACTCATCGATTTTATTTTGTTATTTTGTTACAATTTATCTTATTTTAGTAATAATTTATACTTCATCAATTTCAAAATTATAGTTTTTTTTAATATATTCATAGTTATTTTTGTAATTCATAACATATCAAAATGAGGACCAATTGAGATGAAATAGACATTGTTTGGCTCATTTTGATAAGCTTTATCCATTTGGAAGTTAATTCCTATATTTTTAGATGCTTTCTTTTATAGGGTTTTAGCATGATTTCTAAAACATTTCACTTTATAATTTATTCTATGTCTGATACTATTACTCTTGATCTCTTTAACAATATGCAATGCAAAATTCATGCACAATTAAATCATTTTTTTCAAATATTTTCACTTTGAATTGGTTATTTAACAATGTAAAACTACATCCCATCTCCTCGGTACCATTGAATACAACTTTCCCTTACTATTTTTCTCATTCATTCAACTTTTTTCTTTTATATTTTATATTATCATGTAACTTGAAATATCTTAATGTTTAACCTTTACAAGTCCTTGATTTGATGATATTATATTGACGCAATTTAACTTATTTCAACTTTAATAAATGTTTACTTAGCTTTAAAATAATTTATTTTTATTATTATTATTGCTTATTTACTATGGTGATTCGTTGTATTTCATAACAATGTCCAACTAACATGAAATAAATGGCAATGGGAAAGCCTCTACAAGCTCTATTCAATTAAATATTTAGTTTTATATTTTTAAAAATTTTATTTTCTAGTTCTTTATAATGTTTTATTTGAAATTTTGATTTGTTCCTAACTTGATAATCTTTGAGGTTATGCTCAATCTTCTCAATATCTTACTATGTGCCTTGCTTACATAATTTATCTTATTTCTTTAAATATTTTTCTCCAATTTGGTTATATCACAATATAACTCTAAACTGATTATTGTTTGATCATAAGATGTCTTTGAATTGGTTATATTATATTACTTTAATTTTTCTTTTTTAAACTTTAATGTTTATTTTCTTAATATCAAAAAAGTTTTATTATTATTTATTCTTACTTAATTTTGTAAGTTATTGTAAATCTAAGTTAATTTTGATTTTTATTTTTTTAACATTTGCTTTAGACCCCTTTGAAATACTTCTTATTTAGTACATATTTTGATGATTAATGATGTTACACTTGATCTCCTTTTATATCTTTGAATTAAGCTTTTCTATACAATTTATCTTCATTCTTTGAATTTTTTAGTTTTATTTTGTTATATTATAATGAAACTTCTAATTCTCCTCTTGTATCGCCATTAAATAGCTTTCATTTAGTTATATTATATTGCTTCAAATTATCTCATTTAAATTTTAACATACTTTTAGTTAATATTAAAAAATAATTTGTCATTATGTTTTATTAATTTTTTAATTCATAGTAATTCCAAATGAGATTTAGTGGAGCAAAAATAAACATTGTTCAAGTTGTCTCAATATGGTCTATCCAATTAAGTATTTATTTTTATAATTTTAAAAATTTAAATTCGTAGATTTTATGTGTGCTTTATCAGATATTTTGATTTTTAACTAATTTGATGAATGAAGTTGTTACACTTGATCTCCTCAGTATCACGAAATGGAACTTTCTCATACAATTTATTTCATTTTTGCAAAGTTTTTTGCATTAATCTAGCTATATTATTATTTAATCTTAAATCTTAACTCATTTGACTTATACATATATTTTATTTTATTTTTTTATATTTTTTTAAATTATCTCATTTCAATTTTAATATATATTTACTTAATTTTAGATTAAATAATTTATTATTATAAATATTTATTCACTTTTCTAAATAATAGTAATTTAAAACAACATTTGATCGAGACAAAAAAAATCATTAAAGTAGTATCAACAAGCTTTCTTTAGTTACATAATCATTTTGAAACTTTTAAATAATTTTTAATGGTTTTTTATGCTTGAAGAGACATTTTGATTCATACCTATTTTAAAAAAGATGTTTTACTCTATCTCCTTATTATCTTCGAAAAATCATGGTTTCATATAATTTATATAATTGTTTCAAAATTTTAACATTAAGTTGCTCATAAGGATTTGGTTAAGTTGTGAAATTCTGAATCTCCTCTTGTGTGACATTTTTATTGCTTTGATTTGGTTAATATTCTTTGCTTCAATTTATCTCATTTTAGAATTAATATATATTTAATTAATATTAAAATAATAATTTATTATTTTTTTAAATTACTTTGTTATGTGACAATGATTCTAAATAATGTCGTATGTATACAAAACAAACATTATTACACTCACCTTGTGAGCATTATAAAATTAAATATTTATTTTTAATAATTGTAAACAATTTATTTTCTTGGGTTTTACATATTATTTTAAACATTTCAATTTCTATTTGATTTGATGATCAAGAATGCATCACACAATGCCCTTATAATCATGGAACTCAACTTTTTGTATAATTGATCTCATTTTTCAAAATTTTTTTCTTAGTTTTTGTTAAATTATACTGTAGTTTTAAATCTCCTCTAGTGTGACATTTACATCACTTTAATTTTTTTATATTACATTTCTTCAATTAATGTTAGCTTAGTAATACTATAAATTTACTTAATATTAAAATAACAATTTATTGTTTTTTATGTTTATTTGCTTTGGTTATTTAAAGTAATTCCAAACAATCTGTTGTCAAGATAAAGAAAATGTTATTGGACTCACATTAAATAGCTCTATTTGATTAAATAGTCATTTCTACATTTTTTAAGACTTTATTTAACTAGATTTTTGGCATACATTATAAGATATTTTGATACATTTTTGATTTTATGACTGAAGATGTTATGTTTAATCTTCTAAGTCTTTGGATTTTGACTTCACTATACAATTTGTGTCATTTTTTAAAATTCTTTACTCTGAAGCTTTATATTAGTACATAACTCTAAATTTACCCTCTTTTAACCTTTACATCACTTAGTCTTATTACATTGGTTAAATTTTTTTTCATTTCATCCTTGATATTAATTTGCTTAATATTAAATATATAATTTATTATTATTTATGCTTATTTACCTAGGCAATTCACAACACTTCAAAGTTTAAAATAAATATCCATTTTTTTATATTTTTAATTATTATAGTATGTAAATAAGAAATGTTTATTCATGTTTGATTTCATGATCATTATATCTCCTTACTATCATTGAATTCAACTTTCTCATGCAATGTTTATCTTATTTTTAAATGTTTTTTTAATTTGATTATAATATTGTGTAATAAAAATCTCTTCTAACATAATCTTTACATCACTCTAAATTTCTTATATTAGATTACTTCAATTTAAACTATTTGAACATTAATATATATTTTTTGAATATTAAAATAACAAATTTTTATTATTTATACTTATTTAATTTGAGAATTCACATTAATCATATGAGATGATAATGGAGAACAAACAAATATCATCAAACTTGTCATCATTAGCTTCATTAATTAAAGTTTCTTACATATGTCCTAAAAGTTGATTTTCAAGGTTTTGGCATATTTTACTAAACATTTTGATTGTTTTTTATCTCCTTAGTATCTTAGAACACAACTTTCTCAAAAAATTTATTTAAATAATTCAATCTTTTCGTTTCGATTTTTTAGATTACTATGTAACACTAAATCTATTCTCTAACGATTTGAACATCACATTGATTTGGTTATATTAAATCATTTCAATTTATCTAATTTTAATTATGATATACATATTGGCTTAATATTAAAATAATAATGTTTTTTTATTAATGATTAGTTAATTTGGTAATTTGAAGTAATTCAAAAAGTGTATTGATGAAGATAAAATAAATGCTTTAAACTCATATATAAGATCTTTATATAATTAAATATTTATTTTTATATTTTAAATACCTTATTTTCTAACATTTTTTTATGTTTTACAAGATATTTAAATTTGTACCTTATTTGACAACAGATGTTATATTATATCTTATTAGTAACAAGAATTCAACTATCTTACATAATTTATCTCATCAATTCAATGTTTTCTATTTAATTTTATTATATTACTTGCTCAAATCTTCTCTTGCATGACCCTTACATGTCTTTGATTTCATTATAATGTGCTATCAATATTTTTCTCATTTTAGCTTTAATATTTATCGGCTTAATATCTAAAAAGTAATTAATTATTATTTATAATTTTTATTTTAGTAATTTTTTGTAATTCTAATCAACATCTAATAAAGAGAACAAAAACATTGTTGGAATCATCTTGAAGAGTTTTAGTGAATTAAATATTTATTTTTTATGTTTTATTTATTTTTATTTTCTTGGATTTTGGAATGCTTTGGAGTCATTTTGATTTACAATTATTTTTTATAATTTACAATCTCACACTCAATCGCTATTGTAGCTTCAAATGAAGCTTTTCAAGATACTTTATCTACTTTTTTCAAATTTCTTACTTTAATTTGGTAATATTACTATGAAACTGAAGTTCTCCTCTCTTGTGAACTTTTGATCTTATTAATTTATAAATATTATGTTACTTTAATATATCATATTTTAGTAATAAAAATATTTTCCCTTGTTTTAGATATATTATTTTATAATTCTAAATCCCACTAACATGACATATACATCTCTTTGATTTGCTTATAATATATTTCTTAAAATTATTTCTTTTGAGTTTTACTATATGTTTACATCATTTAAAATAATTTCTTATCATTTATGCTCATATATACCTCGGTGATTCGAACTAATTCCCAACAAGGTTTAAATGAGACAAAACAAATGTAGTGGGTATCATCTTGGTGTGCTTTATCAATTTAAATTTTTATTTTTGCATTTTTAAAACTTTTTTTAGTATTTCTTTGGCATGATTTATGAGATATTTCCATTTGTTCTTGATTTAATAGTAGAAGATGTTGCACTCAATCTCTTTACCATCTTATAGTGTAAATTTTCCATAAAACTTATCTCATTTTATTTTTGATTTGATTATATTATATCATTTGAACTTTACATTGCTTTGATTTGGTTATATTAAATTCCTTTAATTTATCTAATTTCAACTTTAATACATATTTACTAAAAGTTTGAACAAATATTAATTTTTCTTCACACTTTTTTGCTTTGGCAATTCATAACAATTCTGACCAAGGTTTTTTGAGATGAAATAAATATTAGTAGACTTGTGACAATGAGGTTTATAATTTTAAATATTCATTTCCATAATTTTAAGAATTTTATTTTGTAATATTTTTGCATGTTTTAAGAGACATTTCAAATCTATATATCTTACCCTAAAATCTTAGTGGATCATCTTATCATGGTTGAAGTTTGATACCCATCAAACTATGACTTTTTTTCAGCTTTTAATGTTCAACATCCCTATTTTCCCAATAAATCACTATTCCATACTAAATTAAATAAACTCTTCACATAGATTAAAGTTAACATTATCATAGAGTTTCTACTTTAAATTATACTTTTCTTATCTAGCTTGAGCTTTGTGGAGTAGTCTTCATTGTAATGTTCTAGCTCACCTTAATGTTATTTCTCATAATCATAGTCTTTCTTGTATTAGTTAGGATAGTCCATAACTTGAACGTTCTTTACTTTCTACACAGAACAAAAACTTATGGTAGCTTTCCTTATTATAACTTGCTAATTTTGGATGGTCTGTCTATTCCTTTTTTCGCGAATGTTGCCTACAATCATTTAGAATTGATGAGTAATCACCAAAGTCTATAGGAGAACACCTTCATTTTAGTGGCAATATTTTTAACACCAAAGATATTTTTCTTTAATGTGATAGATACCTTCATCCCAAAATTCTAATGGAAACCATTATGGTTGTTTCACCTTTTCTAGAAGAATTTTACCATTATCATTTTGACTCATTTTATAATAGATTTTTGTGGAATCAACACCATTAAGAGGTAAGTGGATATAAAATTTAACACACTTTTTATAGTCATTTGTTATTCCATCAAATCAAATATTCTTTATATATTTTTGATGATGTATTGGTTGGTACGTTGATGTTTATTTCCCCTTTTAAAGACCTTGATTCTAACATCTTTCAAAGATGAAGATCTTTTCACAAAGCCTTTCTTGGTCTTAATTAAGTTTACCTTCTACTGATGACCTTTATCTAACATAATTATCTATCTTTTTGTAGAATAATTCTCTAACCTGATATTTATAGAATTAGGCATAAAAATACATTTTAAATATAATTTCCAAACTACTACAAAGATGGTGATGTCAGCCAAAAATGAGGGATAGGAAATATGTGCACAGCATCTTGGGGTTGATAAGTTGTCTATTTCACCACTAGAATGTATGATCCATATTCCTTGACATAGGGCCTCAGAAACAATATTAATTAACCAAGTGAATTCGGTTCTCCCTACTTTATGCATGTAGTTTTGAAAAATACACGTGGGCATCCATTAATAATGATTGAGTATCTACTAAAATGAGGATAGCTTTTAACTAGATATATAAATTTAGTGTGGAATCTTATTGCTATTAATACATAGAATAAAAATTCACAATTGAGATCATTAAATTGTTGCAATTCTTCACTGATTCAACTCTACAATACATTAACTTTGTTAGCAATGTTTCTCCCTTTAATAAATGCAAACTATTTAGAGGACATTATCTTTTGTATTATTTTGTAATTCTATTAGTAAGGATTTATGGTGAAGATCTTACTAATAAAGTTGTAGAAACTAATTAACTTAAAGTTGTTAAATGATCATATAGTTTATGATTTTGGAATTTGGATGGCACATATTCTTGCTATAAATAAAGTAATTGGGCCTCTAATAAACAATTATTATGTGGCAAGTTGAAGATTTTGCATGATAGTGTCCCTACATCTTTTGTAGAATAGTCTAATGAATCCAGTTAAGCCTATAGTTGCCTTAAAAATAAGTTCTTCCACTACATGCTTGAGCTCATCCTGGGTAGTAGGGTAAAGGATTCATTTGGTTCTCTTTTAATATGACATGGTATGTAGCATTGGAACCTTTGAGTAGCTTTGTAGTTGCATTACCCTCTTAAGTTTGATCATGGATTTTGAAAGTTTTGAATGGCCTCTCTAGCTATCTGATCCTTATCTTTAATCCAATTTGCATCCTTATTTTGAAATTTGTTAATAGAAAGCTTCATGCTACTGGAAGATATTGATTAGTGAATTTTTTTTTAATTTGACTCTCTTTCCTTCTTTCAATTAACACTTGCTTTCAGTTTCTAATATAGTATCACTTCAGCTTGGTAATAGTTTAAATCTACATGTGAATGGGAACTTAATTAAAATACATAAAAATTAATTTTTAAATGGTCACCCTATGTCGAATGAGTCTTAAGAGGTTTTTCTCGTGTTAATCAGACCTCGATTGAAATTACAGTGAATTAACAAATTAATTAAAAATTAAAAAATAAAATAATATGTATATTATTTTATTTTTAAGTAAAAATGTTACAAATCTAAGATGAGATATATTAAAACAATATAACAAAGCTATATCACGGTAATGTAAATATCACATAAAAGAACATTTATAGTTTCATAATAATAAAATAAGTGGAAGAGAAAAATTAGAAGAAATGAGATAAATTATAAGACAAAAGTTACATTCCAAGAAACTAACGATATTGAGTTTGATATCCTAGATTATCAAATAAGGTATAAATAAAAATGATTAAAAGAACTAACAAAAACTCAAAGAAAAAATTTTTAAAATATGAAATTGACTATTTAGTTGGATATAGCTCATGGAGTGAGTTCAATGTCTTTTGTTTCATCTTGACTAGATGTCTTTTGTAATTACTATGAATTATTAAAGAAAAAATAATAAAGAAATATTTTAATATTAAGTAAATATATATTAAAGCAAAAATAATGTAAATTGAAGAATTATAATATAAAAGAATCAAAGACATGTAAAGCTTACTTGAGAGGAGATTTAGACTTCCAATATAATCAATTCAAGGAAAAACTTTTAAGACATAAGATAAATTATAATATAATGCCACATTCTATGGCACTAAGGAGATCAAGTACAACATCCATAATCAACAACTAATGCATGACTGCAAATGCCAATAAAATATGCAAAAATGCTAGAAAATAAAAGAAATAAAAATACAAAAGTGAATATATAATTGCACAAAGCTTGATGAGAGGAGTTCAACAGCACTTATTTTATCTTAATAAGTCCTTATTTTGAATTACTATAAATTATAAAATTAAATAAATATAAAGTATAATAAAATTTATTTTAATATCCATTAAATAAACTAAAGAACTTAAATTAAGTAAATGACATACTATGATACCACCAAACTAAATGAGCTAAAAAGTTTCATAAGAGGAAAATTAAAGTTTCATATTGATATAACTAAATTAAAGAGCATAAATTAAAGAATTGAGATAATGTTTACAAAAAATGCTACATTACAAGAAACTAATGAGATAGATTGTCATGTTTTCGATCATCAATTCAATTGGAAGTCATAATTTCTCATAAAGTGTATCAAAATCATAGAAAAAATAAATTACATATATAAAAAATATATTTCATAGCACTCACGAAGACATGTCAAAAAACATTTGTTTTGTCTTGATCAGACTTTATTAAAACGTACTGTTAAGTAAGAATAAATAAAAATAAATTATTATTTAATATTATGTAAATATATATTAAAGTTGAAAAGAGATGAATTGAAGCAATGTGATATAATAAAATCAAAGACATATAGATGTCACATGAGAGAATATTTAAAGTTACATTATAATATAACCAAATCAATGAAAAACTTTGGAGAAAATGAGATAAATTGCTAACCGGATCGAGTGTAACATTCTCAATCATCAAATCATGTATGAATTAAAATATCTCAAAAATAATCAAAAGCCTTAGAAAATAACATATTTAAAAGATTTTATTTGAATATTTAATTTGATGTAACTGTTTTAGTTTAGTTTAATGGCATTTATTTCATCTCAATTAGAACTCATTCGGAATTACTTCAAATTAGTAATGTAAATAAGCATAATTTGAAGCAATGTAATATAACAAAATCAAAGTGATATAAATGTCACATCATAGAAGATTTAGAGTCACATAGTAATATAAATTTGTCAAAGAGAAACATTGGAAGGAAAGAAATAAACATTATGGCACAGTTCTTTCGAATGAAATATCAATATCAAGTGTGACATTCTACATCATCCTATTAGGAATAAATAACATCGTTTAACAAGTGTAAAAATCATAAAAAAAATTATTAAAAAAATTAAACTTGTTAAAAACTAGATAGAGCTCATAAATATAAGTCCATTGACTTTTGTTTCATCTCAAACAAATGAATTCTTAAGTTAGTGTGAATTACCAAAGTAAACATGCATAAAAAATGTTAAATAATTATTTTAATATTAAATAATTTTATATTAAAATAGAAGTGGTAGAACTTGAAATAACAAAACATAACCAAATTCATAACATGTAGAGGTCGTACACGAGGAGATTTTGAGTAACATATAAATAAAACCAATTCAAAGCAAAAAAAATTTGAAAAAACGAGAAATTATGCTAGAAAGTTGTATTCCCAGACACTATAGAGATCAAGTGTAACATTTTAAATCATCAAATCTTGTGTAAATTGATATTTCAAAAAACATAACAAAACTCTTAAAAACAAAATATTTTAAAATATGAATGCAAATATTTAATTTGACAGAGCTCATCAAGACGAGTCTAACGACTTTTGTTTCACCTTAATCGGACCATGATTGCATTAGTATAAATACCTAAGTAACAAAGCATAAATTATAATAAATTATTTTTTAATATTAAATAAATATATAATAAGGCTAAAAATGAAATAAATTAAAGTAATATGATCAAACTAAATAAAGAGATATATAGATGACATGAGAGGAGATTTAGAGTTACAAAGAAATATAACAAAGTTTAAAATAAAATATAAAGAAATGAGAAAAATTATAATGAAAGGCTAAATTGGAAGAAATCAACGAGATTAAGTGTGACATACTCAATCATAAAATAAAGAAAGAATTTTAATATCTTATGAAGCATGCTAAATTCATAAAAACTATTGAAAATTTTATAAAAACAAAAATTTAATCAGATAAATCTTACCCACAAGTGTCTTCTCCTCGATTATAACTCTTTTAGAACTGCTTTGAATTTCCAAAGTAAATAAGCATAAAGAATAACAAATTATTATTATAATATTAGGTAAATATTAATTAAAGTTGAAATTACTTAAATAGAAGCAACATAATACAACCAATTAAAAGACAAGTTAATGTCACAAAAGAGGAGATTAAGAGTTACATAGTAATATAGAAAAATTAAAAAAAATAATAAATTTTTAATGAAAAGCTACTTACCAAGAAGTTAGCGATACTAAGTCTAACATCTATGATAATAAAATCACATAAAAATAAAAATTTCTCATAAAGCATGCAAAAACTATAAAAAATAAATATTTAAAATTATAAATTGAATATTTAATTAGATAGAGCCTGTCAAGTCAAGTCCTATAATGCTTAGTTTATCTCGATTAAACATTTTTTGGAATTACCACAAATCTAAAAATTAAATATGCATAAATAATAAGAAATTATTATTTTAGTATTAAGTAAATATAAAATAAAGTTGAAATAACATAAATTAAAAAAAATTAATATAACCATATCAAAGTGATAAAAATATCACACAAGAGGAGATTTAGAGTTTCATGGTAATATAAGCAAATGAATAAGAAAACTTTGTAGAAATGAGACAAATTGTATTACAAATGTACATTGCAAGAAAGTATGAAATTGAGTGTGAGATCTTAGATTGATAAATCAAGTATGTCAAAAAAATCTTATAAAATCAAGTGTTAATTGAAGTATCTTATTATATAAGTTAAAACAACATATCATTTCAAATAATAAAAATAAATATTTAATTACATAGAGCTCAATGACATTAGTTAAACAAAGTTTTTCCATTTTGATCAAAGCATGCTCTAAATTACTATAACTTACAAAGGTAAATAAGGGTAAAAAATGATATTTAATTAGATAATTTTATCAAGATAATTTAAAAGATATTTTTCATCTTAATTAGATTTTATTTGGATTTACCATGAATTACAAAATTTAATAAGAATAAATAATTATAAATTCTTAATTTAACTTTACATAAATGTCTATTAATGTAGAAATGTGGTTAATGAAGGTAATGTAATATAATAAAATCAAAGCCATTTATAGGTCTCATGACAAGAGAAATAAGATTTGTTACACCCTTGTGTTTGATGAGTCAAGCATAAATGTTTATATCTCATATGGGCTTGTTTTCAGTGAAATTGTTAATATTCAATTAGGTTAACCCATAAATTTTAAATGTCTAAAATAGTGGTCTTCAAGGCTCTTGGAGTAATGGCAAGCTTCAAAGAAATTAAAGACATGTACTAAAATCTTTTATACTTGAATTTCTCTTTATTTTTCTTGAATTTCAGATATCCAAACAATGAGATGAAGTGGCACACTAGTAGTATTAATATTTGAAAATGTTATACTTTAAATAATTATTGAAATTTTATTTTTGGGGCATGAATTATTGATGAAAAGTATAGACATTGGTATTTAATTTTTTTAAATTATTTAAGAATTATTTTTCATCAATTTCTTTTCATAGTCATTTGGAAAACTTTTAGTGCTATCAAAATCTAAATTTATTTTGGCACACTTATATTCAAAGTTTTGGCACAAAAATTCTCACAAGACACTGCAAAACAACTTTAGTCTGGGGATTTTTCATTGTAGCATTGGACTGGTCGACTCGACCAGACCACTGGCCCGTCTAGGTGTTTAGGAATTTAAAAAAAATTAATAATAAAATAAAATAATTGGATTGACCTGGAAGGGGATAACATAGCCCAAATATGAAAGAAGAAGACCACAGGGAGCGCTGAACGAAATAAGGCAAAATTAGCCCGCAGGGAAAGTTGAATGGAACAGTGCGAGATCAAGTCAACCAGGACTAAGTGATGAAATCATGGTCGAGGAAAGGGGAGCCAACAGCAAACAACTCGAGAGATATACAAACCAATTTCCTTATAGAATGCAATAGCAAAGTTCTTATGGGAATGTGGGACTAAAGTCCAATCCAATTGTTAATGATGGTGGACGGGTAGGTGCAACCCGATGGTTGAAATCAATCAAGGTGAAATGCAGGAAGCAAATAACAACCAGGAGAATCTAACCTGAGCAGATATGCGTGAAGCCAAGATCAAGACTGCCTAGATCCAACGACCAGGATTAATCTCGAACGATAAAATCAAGATTCAAAAATAAACTTCCAATTCAGGCTTCAAACCGAACAGTGAATGCTTTTCATTCGTTACCCAAATAGCTAGTTCATTTTAGAGCCATTTAGAGTGGATTTAGAGCTTCAATTGAGCTCTATAAATAGGGAATGATGAAAAACTGCTTGAGGTCACAATTTCTATGTTCTTAATGCTTTTAAATCACAATTTTGAACAATTTCAAGTGCATACGGTGCTTCCAAAATTCACAAAGTCAAAGCTGCACGAAGGAACCTAAAATAGGAGGTTTTTGCTTCAACTATTTTTTAATTTTTACTCCTCCCTCTTTTTGATTTTTGAGTGTGCCTCATACTTCTTAAAATTGTTTTAAGTTTCTACTTTGTTGCTAATTTTTGTATTTGTTTCCTTGGGGTAAGGGCATCTCAACAATTGTGCAAAAGCCCAGGGTTTGAGTTGAGCCCAAAAAAACTCAAGTTGGTTCTAGATTAGTCGTAGATAAAATCCCAAGTTGATTTGAGGTGAGCCGTATTAAAAACCTCTCTTGTAATTTGGTTATTTTAGTGGTTTTTCCCAACACTAGTGGGGGGTGGATGTAGGCTCGATTTTTAATTGAATCATCTTAAAAATCTTTTGTGTACTATTTTACTTCACTTTCTTATTCTATCTTAAAAGATTTAAGTTTTAATTTAAACTGAAAAATTGAAAGAAAATCTCAAAACATTATTTACCACAATTCACCTCCCTCTTGTAGGTTTACATTAAGCACAAAGAACTTCAATTGGTATCGTAGCGAGGAATCCCAAATTATGTGAGTAACATCACTTGCAAGATCCACTTGTGCTAAGAGAAAGCTTTCTCATATTCTTTGTGGTTTGAGATTTTTTGTTTTATGGCTTCCTCTTTGGTTGATATGAGTGCAATTTTATGAGAAGGATTTTTCTTCAAATCGGCCTAACTTATTTAAAGGAAAATTTTACTTGTATTGAAAAACCTGCTTTAGAATTTTTATTCAATTTATCGATTTGGAATTATGGGAAGTTATGACTAAGCCTTGTGAACTTCTTAGAAATTCTTCTACTAATGAAGTCAAGCCCTTTAATGAGCTTAATGTTGAGCACAAAAAATTGGCTCAATTGAATACTAGAGCCTTGAACTATCTTCATTGTGGAATTTCTCCTAGTGAATTTACACAAATTATGAATTTCCATAAGGCATTTGAGGTGTGGAAAAAACTCGAAGTAACTTGTGAGGGCACCTCACAAGGGAAGGAGACAAAGATCAACATCCTCACCCGTGACTATGAACTCTTTAGAATGAATCCTGATGAAAGTATTAAAAGATTGCTTTTAAGTTTGAAGCTTATGGTATAATTATATTTTACTCTAAATCACATCTTCTGTGGCCTTTGTAACTTCTATATTTGTTTATATTATATTATTTAAATTTATCTCATCCGAACTTCAATATATATTTACCTAATATTTAAATAATCATTTATTAATGTATATGCTTATATATGCATGTAACTCCTAGTCATTTCAAACGAGATTAGATCGAGTTGAAAAAAATATTATTAAACCCATTTTAATGAGCACTATATAACTAAATATTTATTTTTTATATTTTTAAATATTTTATTTTATTAGATTTATGCTTGATTTGTGAGTTCTTTATATTTATACCTGATTTTTTGATCAATTTACACCCAATCATCCTGCCATCTTGGAATGCAACTTTCCTATATAATGTATCTCATTTATTTAGATATTTTACTCTGATTTTAATAAATTACTTTATATCTCTAAAGCTCCTCTCATGTGACATTCACTTTGCTTTTAAGTCATTAAATTAGATTTTTATTTATGCTTATTTACTTCAGTAATTTTCATTAACACCAATCAAGGTTCGATCAAGACAAACAAATTGTTGATGAACCATCCTGAAAACCTCTATGTAATTAAATATTAATTAATATGTTCTTAAACATTTTATTTTAATGGCTTTTCATAACTTTCTTTCGATATTTTCATTTATTATTTTTAAAATGATTGAAGATGCTGCACTCAATCTCCTTAGTATCTTTGAATGCAATTTTCTCGTAAAATTTATGTAACTTTTCCAACTTTTTTGCTTTTATTTCATGACACTGTTATCGAACTCTAATTTTTCTATATTGTGACCTTTACATTGCTTTTAATTTTTTATATTCCATGGCATCAATTTATCTTATTTTAGCTCTAATAAATACTCACTTAAAATTAAAATAATAATTTTTTAATATTTATGCTTATTTTGTTTGGTAATCCATAATCATTTTTTTATTGTTTTGGTATCTTTTATGGGACATTTTGAATATTTCCTAATTTCATGATCGAGGATGAGGTACTTGATATTCTTAGTATCATAGAATGCAACAATCTCATACTGTGTATCTCATGTGTTTAATCATTTTTCTTTGATTTAGTTATATTGCTATGAAACTCTAATTCATCTATTGTGTGACTTTTACATTGTTTTGATCTGCTTATATTTCACTTCTTAAACTCATCACATCTCAACTCATTACATATTTAAATTATTTTAAAATAATAAATTATTATTACTCATCTTTATTTACCTTTTGTTATTTATAGTAATTTTGAAAGAGGTCTAACAATGATGAAAAAACCATTGAACTCTCCTCGATTAAATTGATATAATTAAGTATTTTTTATCTTTTTCTGTGGTTTTATAATATTTTATGAGACATTTTGACTGATGATGTTAACCTTAACATTCTTGTAGTCTTTTTTTGTAATTTTATAATACAATTTATCTTAATATTTTAAATTTTTTATTTTGATTTGGATATATTATTATGTAATTCTAATTATGCTCTAATATGAGTTTTATAATTATTGAATTTTGTTATAAATAGTGCTTCAATTTATATTAATTAAAATTTAATATATATATTTACATACTATTTAAATAATAGTTTATTATTATTTATGATTATTCATTTGGTGATTCATAAAATAATCTCAACAATCTCTATCTAATTAAATATTAATTTATATAATTCATAATATTTTATTTTTTATGATTTTTTCCCTTCTAATGTAAACTTTTAGTGATGTTTTACTTGACAATTGAGGATGTTACACTGGATCTTCTTAGTACATTGGAATGTGCTATCTTCATAAACTTTGCATATTCAAATGCTTTGTTTTTTTTTGTTTATATTACTTTGAAACTCTAATTCTCTTCTCTATATGAACTTTGCAATACTTTTATTTTATTACATCACATAACTTCAATTTATCTCATTTTAGCTTCATTATATATTTCTATAAAATTAATATAATAATTTTTACTCCTTTTTCATTATCGTTGATAATTTACTATAGTTCTTAATTAGATATAATAGAGTCAAATTAAATGTAATTAAACATGCATTAATGAATTCTATCACACAAAATATTCATTTTTTTTTAATTTTATAAATTTTTTTTAGTATTTTGATAGGAGTTATTAGAAATTTTTAATTCTCAATTGATTTAATAATCAAAGATGTTACACGAAATCTCCTTGGTATATTAAAATATAATTTTTTAGCATAATTTATCCCCTTTTTTTAAACTTTTTTCTTTATGTAGTAAAATTGCCTGAATCTCCACTTTTGTCTCTTATACATCAACATTAACTTGTATTATTAATTGCTTCAATTTATCTTATTTTAGCTTTAATATTTATTTATTTAATATTAAAATAATAAGTTATTATTTCTATGCTTATCTAATATTGTAATTCAAAGAAATTTCAATTGAAATGTATTAGAGACAAAACAAAAATAATTAGACTCATGATGATAAGCTTATCCAATTAATTATTCATTATGATATTCTTATATTTTTTTCTAAGTATTTTGCATTATTTATGAGGATTTTTTATTTATATCTAATTTAATAATTAAGGATGCTACCCCCATTCCCATTTGTATCTTAGAATGTATGTCTCTCATATAATTTAGCTTATTCTTTCAATTTTTTCACTTTAGTTTAACATGTTTATTATGTAACACTAAATGTCCTCACATATGTCCTTATTTTGCTTTAATTTGCTTGCATAACATTAATTAAGTTTATTTTGTTTCAAGTTTAATTAATAGTTACCTTATATTAAAAAAATAATTTATTATTATTTATGCTTATTTAATTAAAAAGTAAAGTAATTCCAAATAAGGTCTGATAAAGAGGAAACAGACACCTCACACTCATCTAGATAAGCGCTATCTAATTAAATATTTATTTATTATATTTTTGAATATTTTATTTACAATGGTTGTGAAGTAAATTTAATTTCATACTTGATTCAACTTTTTTAATATCATGGAATAAAAGTTTTATATAAATTTTTTCTTATTCCTTCAATTTTTTCTTTTATTTGGTATAATATTATGGGACTCAAAATCTTCTCTTATATAACTTTTGTATTATGTTGATTTTATTATATTATAATGAATTAGTTTATCTCATTTTAAATTTAATATATCATTACTTAATACCAAACTAGTAATTTATAATTATTTATATTTATTTAATATCATGGAATGCATGTTTCTTAAATAATTTATCACTTTTTCAATTTTTTTTATATAATTATATTGTTATGAAACTCTAATTCTCTTCTTGTGTGACCCTTATATCACTTTGATTGGTCTATATTCTACAACTTAAATTTGTCTCATTATTACATCATTATTGGTCATCAAAATATGAAGATTGTTAAGTCACCATTATGTTTATGAGCCAAGCATTAAATATTTAGTATTTTTTTCTAATGAAATTGTTTAATTTTAAATAGGTTTACATATAAAAAATAAGCATGCTCTTTTTAGTATGCTAACTAGAGATATTTAAAGCAGCTTTGAGTATTTAATGAACTTCAAAAATTGAAGATATATACATCAAATTTTAAAGTATTTTCTTTCCATACTGAAATAAAATATAAGCTCATTGATTACAAGGCACAAATCCATTCTTCTAACTTTGACCACATAAATACACAAAAACATATGCTACCATGTACACACATGCACAATGACATGCGTACACATGCATGTACACAAACATGCACATGTACATGCACACACAAGAAAAGACACATGAGCACAGAGACACACACTTGCACACAACCACACATACACACGCTAGCAAACGCACACACAAACCCACAAGCACATGCTTACGTACAACTTACACATGCATGAGTGCGTTCATCGATGCACAAATGCACACACATGCACACATATGCACACACTAACACATACATAGTTGGGCATAGGCATGAACAAAAATATGCACACATGCATAGACACACATACTAGTGCACAAATATATGCACACACACACACATATGTACTAACACAGGCACATGCACATACACACATACACACACATGCACATATACACACACAAACACCCCTACATACACACATTGATGCACATGCACAAGCATGCAAAAACACAAGCACACCCACGCACAATTGTAAGAACACAAACCCACACTCACTCATGCCCACATACACACATGCATATACATGCACACAATCATACACCAACATACACATCTAAATATACATACATATAAACACACACTCACATGTACACATACACATAGATGCAAGAGTGCACTCATGAGCAAACATGCACATGCACATAAACACACGCAAAAAAACAAACACACAAACACACACACATTACCACATATAAACACATATACACACATAGATGTGTATGCATAGAAGCACACAAACATCCATATAAAAACATAGACACTCACTCACACATGCACACATATATAAAAGGATATGCACAAATACACATACACAAACACACATAGATAATTACACATGCACACACAAGCACTCACACAAATGCATGCATGTGCATACAAGTACAAGCACGCATACATTGCACTCACCAATGCATACCAACACAAATTCACCAACTAACACATACACACATGAACACATAAACACACTTACACTCATGCACACCCTAACACATATGCATACACAGACACATATGTGACTATGTGCAGAAAAATGTAAACACACACACATAGGAACATGCAAATGTGCACATGCTCACACATACATGCATGTGTGCACATGCTCACACATACATGCATGTGTGCACATGCTCACACATACATGCATGTGTGCACAAACATACATGTGCATGCATACCAGCACATACACTCATGCATATTCACACACACATGCACAAACACACACACACAAACACAAACACATGTAGACACACATAGACAAACATGCATGCACACACACGCATATGAACATACACATGCCCAAAGGCATATAGAGATAAACGTGCATGCAGACACACTCTAACGCACGAAGGTGCACCCACAGCCACTTTCATGCACACGTACTCACACAAAAAGACATATAACCACTCAAACGCATGCACACATGCAATTGTAGATACATGCACACTTATATTCATGCATACATGCATGCACACATGAAGCCAAACACACATAGACGCTTGCACACACGCATCCACTTATTTGCACATAGACATGTCCAAATGTACATACACAAACACCCTTGAATGCACACACACACACATGCACACCTAAACACACATGTGCATGCAAATAGGCACTTTTGCATTCATGCATGCACACACACACACAAAGAAGCACACACGCAGACATGCAAGTGCTCACACACATAGATACGATTTATCACACACATGCATGCACAAAAAAACATTCACACATGCACACACATGCATGCACAGACATAGATTCAAGCATACACACAAATCTAGACACACACAGACACACCTATGCATAATCACACACACATTCCCACACACATGTACACACACATCCACAAAAATGCACACACACACACATACATGCACACACTCACATGTACACACACGCACACGAATAAAGATGTATCACACACACACCAAAAAACACCCACACTCATGCATGTAACAATCAGCATGAAAACACACAAGAAGACACCCTCTTCCCTCCCCCCACACACATACATTCACACATTCTAGCATGCACACACAAACACATGCATATGTACCCAAACACAAACAAATGCATAGACACATGCACTAACACAAGCACAAATACACATATTCCAACATGTGTATAAAAACTCACACCTAATCATAAACACACATGCATGTGCACACAAACTCAAAAACACACAAAAATACCCACACATGCATGCATGTTCATACACAAACACATGCACACACTCATGTGCATTCAAGTTGACAATGGATATCCATGCACACACATATACACAAACACACATACGTGCACACTAATGCAAACACACACACATGCATGCATGCATACACAAGCACATAATAATCCACTCAAGAAAATGCAAGCCTATGCACATTAGCCCCTACACACGCACCCACACATGTGCACACACACTCACACATAGGCACACACTAGCAAAAACAGGCGTACACACATGTGCAAACACGCATGCACACGCACACACACGTATATGTACACAAGCACACATACATGGACAATCATATACTTCAATATGCACACATAATACACACATGCCCCCACACATACTTGTGCTCACATGCACACACACACACACACACATACACAAGCACTCTCATGCACACACAAAGAATCATGTACACACCCAAACACCTACACATACTAACAAACATGCATGCATATTCACAAAAACACAAACACACACACCTGGATGCACACACATATACATGCATATAAACACATGCACACACAAACATTCACACATGCATATGCATAGCTACACACATTTACAAACATGCAACAACACATAAAAAGGAAAACACATATAATTACATATGCACACAAACACAAACACATGCATAAACACATATGCACACAAGAAAAGACACAAATGTATACACACATGCACATACATGCAAGCACAATGCACAAAACATGCATGCACACACACGTGCAAACACACACACATGCACACACACTCATGTACACACACGCACACACATACATGCAAGCATACACACATACACACATGCACTTCCACATATTGACATACAAAAATTCATACACACTCACACACACACACATGCACATGTACATCGATGCACACTCATACAAATGCACATCTTGCATGCACCCATGAACACACACAAGAACCCATATGCATACATGCACACACACACACACATAGACAAGAATCCATACACACACAACCATACACACACACACGTACACATGCATGCACACAACCACACACATACATACTAATGCACACATGGACAAACATAAGCACATGCACACACACATAAAAAGCATAAAGATACACACACTTTAATAGACATGCACATACGCACATGCAAACACAAGCATGCATAAAAGCACACACAAGAATAAAAACATGCACATGCGCACAAACACACACAAGCTTGTGCAGGCACACACTAGCACATGTATGCACACACACATACACACACTCCCACATATGCACACGAAGACAACCACACATGCACACACATGCACACTTGCACACACGTGTATGCACACATAGACATATACACACACACACGAACACATATACAGAAACAAACATGCAAACTCACAAGCACTTATAAATGTAGATAAATGCACCAAGTGTGCACACACACACATAAACATACACAGACATATGCATGTACATGCACAAAAACATACATGTACATGAACATGCACACGCACAATCATGCACAGACATACAAGCACACATGCACACACATGCTTACGTGCACACACTCACCCACCTTTCTAGACACACAGACAAGAACAAATGCACATGCATGCACACATATACGTATACACTCACATGAAAGCACATGAAAAAAAATGCACACACACACACACACATACAAACATGTACACAAATGTAGATACACATACATGCAAACATACACACACATACATGAATGCAGATGCACACACACTCATATGCATAGACATGCAAATGCATATGCACACACACACACATACATGCATGCAGATGCACACACACTCATATGCATAGACATGCACATGCATATGCGCACACACACAAAAACATGCAGAAGCAGAAGCATAGGCTCAAGCATACACACACACACACAAAGGTTCTCAGACAAAGAAGCACACACAAATGCATGCAATCGCACACTTATATGCACCAGAACAAACACACACACAGGAACATACACACATATACATAGACACTTGCATGCATATACAAGCATAGACACAAACACACATACACACAAATATGCACAAATACAAATGCATGCACGTGCATCCCCACATGCACAAACACTAGATCAAAACATATAGACACACACATGCATACACACACAAAGGAATACATACACACAAATGAACAAATGCACATGCACACATACACATACACACATACACATGCATGTAAAAACAATCACCCTAATACATGCACACATACAAATGTACACATATACATAAATCCACACACACACAAATAGGTACACATGCACACACACACAAAAACATACACACACTGACATGCACACACACAAATACATGTATGTGCACCCACACATGCACACACACTTGGCAAATAAACACACATGTACATGCACACACATGGACTTGCAAAAAACAATACACACATAAAGTACACACACATGCATAGACACAGCCATGCACACACATGCATGCATATGCAAACATGTACACACAAAAAACTATACATGCACACACACACACATGACACATACACATACCCACACACTCAAACTCAAACCCACACAAACACATAAACATGCATGCATGTGCACACAAAAATACTTGCACAGGTATGCACATATCCATGCATGCACACACATTCATATACATGTGCATGCACATGGATACACAAACAAGCATAAGAACACAAGCACATGCACACATATATACACACAGACATGCACACACAAATGCATACATGTGCAACCACACATGCACACACACTTGCCCAAATACACACACATGTACATGCACACACATGCACTTAAACAAAATAATACACACATAAAAGTACACACAAATGCATACACATGTGCACACACACACATGCACTGACACAACCATGCACACACATGCATGGAAATGCAAACATACACACACACAAAAAAGCTATACACACACATACACACTCCAACTTGCACCCACACAAACACAAACATATAAACATGCATGTCAGAGCACATAAAAATACTTGCACAACCATGCACATATGCATGCATGCACGCACATTCATATAGATGTGCATGCACATGGACACACAACAAGCATAAGAACACAAGCACATGCACACAACAATGCACATGCACACACACACGCTTAAGCAACCACACACATAACTTCAAATGAATACATATGCACAAACATGCACACACAAATATACATACACATGCACAACCACACACTCATATGCATGCACACACCTACATATTTGCATACACACATAAACACATACACATAAACTCAAAACTATCTGACACAAACACGCACACAAAAAACATGAACACATACTCATATGCTCTTGCAAACACATGCACAACCACAAACACACACATGCACCAATATGCATATATGCATGCACAAACACACACAAATGCATGCATGCTCACACATGCATGCACACACACATGTGCTCACAAACATACACACACACACACACGCGTGTGTGTGTGCTCACAAGAATACACATGGACACACAGGCACACACATGTGTACATGCACACAAACACATACACATGCACAAATGTGAGTGTCTCCTCAAACACACACACCCTCACACACTTGCACACACACATGCATGCACGCACATATATGCATCAACACACACATGAGTGCACATGCAAAACCATAAACAAATGAATAAGTAGACGAACACACTCACGACAAACATGCACACATCTATTTGTGCACACATACACAATCAAATACACACACACACACATGCATGGACATGAACGTAAACATAAATACTCATACATGCACATGTATACACATGTACATCCACAAATGCACACATACATGCACAGTCACATGGTTGCACATATGTAGTCACTCACCCACCCATACACACATAAGAAACAAATGCATACACATGCAATTGCTTGCACCAACATGCACACATGTCTATACATACACACATAGACACATACACATATACACACATATACAAGTATGCACACATGCACATACACATGTAAAATTGCACAAACATGCATATACAAGCACATTCATATACACAAGCACAGGAAGTCACACACATACACACAAAGCCTAATAGACATAAAAATATGTACAAACATATGCAAACTCACACATGCACACATGAATGCATGCACGCACACACTAGCATAAACATACAAGTACACACACATGCATTTAAGTACACAGACACATGCAAACACTCACAAAACCATACACATGCACACATATAGATAGAAATGCACACACACAAGTGCTTGCATGCACACAACCACATGCACATGCACTTCCACAAATGCATACACACACACACACATTAGTCCATATACTCACCCATGTATATAATTACATTCTCACATGCTTACACATGCAACAACAACAATCAAACATGCATAGACAAACACACAAACATACACACACCCTCATATACATGCATGTAGAAACACACACACACATGCATGCACAAACACAAGAACACATGAACATACACACATGCACACAAACATGAACACATTCACAGATGTGCTCATGTACACATACACAAACAAACATGCATAAGCATAGAAATGTATGCACACAAACATGCACACACACACACATGCAAACACAAAAATAAGCACCCACACACACACAATGACACATGCATGCACATGTGCACATACATGTTCACACATATACACAAAAACATGCATGCACACACACTCGTGCACTCACACACACATATGCAGCAACAATCACAAATACACGCTCATACACACACACATCACTCATAAAACAAACAAAAGAACATATGTACATGGGTAGACATGAACACATACTCACATGCTCATCTAAATACTCACACACTCACAACTCTTGCATGCATACACATGCATGTACATGCATGCACAAAGATACACACACACATGTATGCACGTAAGTTATGCATTTGTTTTCTTCTATATGTTTGCTTGTCTACATGCATTTAGGCATGTGCATGTGTGTCATTATGTATGTGTCTACATGTAGATGAGTGCATTGTTTGCATGCATGTGCATGTGCATTCTTATGTGAGTGTGTTTTGTGCATGTGTGTGCATGTGTTTACAATTATGTGTGCCTGTTTGAGCATGAGAGCATGTGTGTGTGTGTGTATCAAGGCATGAACCTTGAGTGGGTGTGCATATATGTGTCCATGTGTGTGTACGTGTGAGCAAATGTGTGTGCACATGTGCGTGTTTATGTGTGCATATGAGTGTGTATATGTGTATGTCTGCATGTTTGTGTGTATGAGTTTGTGTGCATGTGAGTGAGTGAGCGTATATGTGTGTGTGTGTGTCTATGTGTGTGTGTGCGAGTATGCTTGTGTGAGGATGTTGGTTCATGTGTGCGTGTGTGTGTGCATATTTGTTTGTATGTGTGCGTGTGTGATTGTCTATGTGCATGTGTGTGTTTGTTCCTGTTTATGTGTGTGTATGTACATTTTTGTGTGTGCATGCATGCGTGTATGTATTTGCATGCATGTGTTTGTGTGGTTATCTACGTGTAAATGCATGGGATTGTGCGTGTGTTCGTGTAGATGTGTGCCTATGTATACTTAGGTGTGTTTGTGTGTTTGCCTTTCTGTGTTCATGTGTGTGTTTACATATATATATATTTTCACATAAATATACACACATGCATTACACATGCACATAATCTTACAAGCATGCACACTCATATAAGCACACACAGATATATATATATATATATATATATATATATATATATATATATATCTGTGTGTGCTTATATGCACGTGCATGCTTGTAAGATTATGTGCATGTGTAATGCATGTGTGTATATTTATGTGAATATAAGTGTGCATGAGGGGTTCTTGTCTTTATAGATGTGCATGCATGTGTTCTAAACAAACATAATATAATTCTTTTGCCACGAAACAGGTAGGCTAATCCCTAATAATAGACAAACAACTAAGACTGGCTATAATGACCCTATAATGAAATCAACAAGATAGGTTATGATGGCCTTATAACAAATGATAATAAAAGAAAAATATTTGATAACATAAAATCAAAATTAATATTAACAGAATCTTATGCTTGATGCAATGATTAAAGAGGCACCAGTATTTTAATTAACTCAATTAAAAATAAAAGAATTGAATACTTAACTCAATTGAGATAGAAAAGAATTTCAATGAGTGAGTGATGTAGTGGGGTGTGGAACCAACGAAATGGGAGCTGGCTCCTAATACTTGAATATTCTTGCATGATATGTTTTTATCACATAAAAATTTCTATATCTAATTTCGTGCAAAAATCTCCTATTTATAGGTAATATATAATGGTTAAAAGTACTTAACAAACACTCAATTTAGTCATTACAATTTTCATAATATTTTAATTAAGAAATTAAAAAAGTCTTCAACAGCTAAAATAGCCATTGCACAGGAGCCATTCTATTGAAATGCTTCGGGACTGTTCGATTACTAAAAATACAATACAAACCTTTCACGAAAAGACTGGTAGGCTAAACCCTCACAAGAAAAACAATCGAGACAGGCTATAACAACCTTATAATCAAAATCAACAAGACAGGGTACAATAATCTTACAAAAAATGATAATAAAAGAGAGATAAGTATTTTAATTAAATGAATTAAGAATAAAGAAATTAATTACTTAGTTAGTTTGAGACAGAACAAAATTTTAACGAGTGAATGACATAGCAGCTTGCAGAAGAGATGAAATGGAAATAGTTGCTAATGGCTTGAATATTCTTGCATGAAATTTTTTATCACATTAAAATTTCTCCATTCTAATTTCATACAAAAATCTCATATTTATTGGCAATTTTTAAGGACTACAAGCACTTACCAAACAGCCTATTTAGTCATTAGAATTTTTGCAGTTTTAATAATATTTTAAATAGGAAATTAATAAAAAAATCTCCAACGGCTCAAAATAATGGCTAAAATGGCACTTGTGAGGAGCCCTTTGATCGGAATGCTCTAAGAGTATTCGATCGAGAAAACTATGCGATCGGAGAGATGCAATCAAATCTGCACATTTAGAAATATAAAATTTATTGGTCCCATCAGATTTGAATCATGATTTTATGGCAAGATTTAACCTTTTAAGAGAATGAAATTTGGATTGTGCGACCGTAAAATTGTACAATGGGATGGCTGATCGAATTACCACTTTTAAAAAAATGAAATACGACGATGATTGTTTGATTGCAAAATACATGATTGGATGGTTCACATTACTCCCACAACTCATGAGTTCACCATGCAGAAAACATTTGTTTTTGTCCCACATTGCACATTTCGTTTTGCTATTTTCTGCTTATAAAGATTTTCGTAACCTTTAGACACAACAGAATAACTAAGTTGGTTGCCCCTTGCTAAGTTAAGAATTAATCACCCGTGCAACCAGTTACATATATTTTATTTGATTTACAATAGTGGGCTTGATGACCTGATCCAAAATGCAATGTTTTGGGACTGATTATAGAAAGCATTTGGTGTTACAAATCCTATTTAGAATTAGTTACCACTGAATCGTAGTGGTTCACTGTAGTAACCCGATTAGATTAAGTGTTAAGTGCATATATCGCGGAGGGTGAATCAAAAGTATTAAAAACCTAAATATTATTCTATGATTAATTTTAATTTAGTTTGTGCCTTATAATATATATTTCAATCAATTTTAATATTCTAATCAAAATAATTAAAATTAAATTTTAAATGCATCTATTGGAGTTTTACCATTACAACCAAGATGATCTTAATGAGATTTAATATTTACACATCTTGTTTTTGTTTTCTCCCATGAATGTGAGTATTGACTACTCAAAATCTAAAAATTCATTTAAATAAATTCATTAGAAATATTTATGGTTGACTGTTATCAAACAAATTATCATGATTAGAAGTTAATAATATAATAATCTCTCACATTTGATGATAGCAAAACCTATAATAAAATTAATAAAAAAAATAATATATTTATAAAAAAATATGCAAAATAATTAAAGATAAGCTTCCCGTATATGTATGTCATGATTAGATTAATGCTTCTCTTTAATTTATGTTAATCCTTAAAATTTCTATTCTCTCCTCCTTTTTATTATCATTCAAAAAGACACAATCTAAATTTTATAAATTCTTTATAATCTTAAGAGTTTATTAAATTGTCAATGAATTCATTATTTAATAAATTTTTAAAGTAAATATTTGGTTTTAATTATAGTTTTAACTAATAGTCTAGGAGTCAACTCATTCAAATCTATTTAATTATTTTTTCATAACTATTATCCAAACATAGTATATTAATATTGATTTAAAATTTACTATAAAATATTTGTTCTAAAATAAATCAAAGTTTTACATACAACTTGTCCTTCAAGATGATCCTAAATCAGTTTTAAAGTTTTAAGATTTTATTCAACTATATTTTTTATTTATTTCATTTAAATCTTTTAAACTTATTTTCTCAAATATTATTTATTTTTCAAATATTTTTATACTTATTTTTTGTTGAAATTTATTTATCAAAGTTTTCATGTAAAATATTTTATTAATTATCAAATTTGAGAACCCAAACTATTTTGGGCTCAACACATTTTTGTGTAATTGGGCGACTATTTTCTTTTTATATCGACAAAAAAAGTAGGAAATTTCGATTGAATCTTAGATTTAATCTACATGCATGTGAAGTATGTATAGGTTGAATGCAATAGTGGCTGTAAGCTTACGATTAAAACCATGAAAAATGTCAATGTGTACGTGCACATGAGATCTTCTAGCATTTGTAATAAAAACTTGTCTATTATTGGTATTATATTTAAAATTTAGCAAGTAGAGTGCAAAGATTTAAAATCACTAAATTCTTAACTAATGATGCTTGTTAATTAAATTTTTCTTTTAAATCATCATTAGCTTTTTTCATATTATTTAAATAAATGTTAGCATTTTCTTTAATTTGATCTTCATGACCTAGATATTCACTATATTTTTCTTTTAAGTTCACATATTTTTTACTCAAATTTTTAAACTTTTGTAATCATAAAGTATTTATTTAGCCAATTTTTCTTTAGAGTAATTTACCTCTTCTTTTTTTGAGGATGCACTCTCTTCTTTCTCTTCTTCTCTAGCCATCATACAAAATAGTCCTTCATTATTTTCTTCCTCTTAATGTGTATTGGTTTCTTTCAAATCACTCCAAGCTACTTTCAATGTCCTTTTCTTGTTATTATCCTTAGTTCTCTTCTTAGAATTTTTATTTCTTTACTTTCTTGCAAAATAAAGAACTTTAGATAATCTTTTAGAAATTAAAGTAATACCATCATTATCAATTGATTCCTCTTTTGAAATACTTCCCACCATATTTAATACTATTGATTATTCTTTTTTTTTGTTGTTCTTCTCAAATAATTGTTCCCATCCTTTTCTGCTCTCCATTTCTCATTCATTTCTCATAAGCTCACCCATCAAGTCATCTAATGTCATCATGAACATATTTTTGGTTTCCTTAATAGTGATTGTCAATGGATCATATTTCTTGTTAAAATTCTAAGAATTTTCTTCCCCTATTCATTCATCGAAATTGTTTCTCTAAAACTAGTATGTGTATTAGTAATATTAGTAAAACTTGTAAGCATGTTTTTAATGGATGCATTTGTAAGCATCCTAACAACTCAATGTTACGTATCTTCTTATTTATTTTATTTTTTTTTAACTAAATAGATTCCTTCATATGTTACCTCTAATTTATGCCAAATTTCATAAGGTTTTTGTAATTTATAATTCTATTAAATTCATTAGCATTCACTACATAATGTAAAATATTTATAGCCCTATAGTTTAGTTACACTTTAAATTTTTCACTATTATCAATTTCATAAAAAGCCTTAGGTGCAGAAGTACCTTGTGCATTTTTCTTAGTGAAAAATCAAATTGAATTTGTGTCAATTCTCACATTTCTCTATTAACTAATTTTTATTAACTAACCATCTTTGTTTTTCAATAAAAATAATAATATTCAAACAATAATGGAAGCCTAATTGAAGATGCACCTTCACCCAAACTCACTAAAGCATCAATTTAAGCCATGGACCTTCCCTAAGAATTTCTTCTCAAAAGAAATGGACTTCACTATAATTCAAATGGAAGTGAAGTTCTGCAAGGAGGCAAGGGGAGGGGGTAAACTACTAAGAATAAATTTTTAATTTCTTACAAACTATTTTAAGAAAATATTTAAAATAATTTTTAATAAGGTTTAACAAAAATATAAAAGTGAGTTTTAACAAATTTAATTTTATTTTAAAATATTTTAAGTTTTATAAAAGTGTGTAATTAAAAGACCAATAATAATTGTAAATGTATATAACTAATTTTTATGTGGTTCATCTTATAAAACAAGCTTACATTCACCCTTGAAAAAACCCAAAAAAACAAACATAATATAAGCTTTTTGCCAAGTGATAGATAGACTAAACCCTCACAACAAACAAACAACAGAGGTAAGCATAACGATCTTATAATGAAATCAATAAGATGGCTTCTACAACCTTACAAGAAATGACAATAAACGAAAAACATTTAGTGAAAAAAAAAAACGAAATTAATAGTAACAAAATCTTATGATTGATGAAAAGATTAAAGAGATAGAAGTATTTTAATTAAATTAATTAAGAATAAAGAAATTGCTTAATTGGTTTGAGACAAAAAAGAGTTTTAGCATCTAATTTCATACAAAAATTTATTATTTATAAGAAATTTGTAATGGTTAAAAGCACTTACCAAACATGCAATTTAGTCTTTATAATTTTTGTAGCTTTTGTAAAATTCTAATTAGTATATTAATAAAAAAATCTCCAATGACTCAAAATAATGACTAAATAGTCGTTGTGTAGGAGCTGTTTGATCACAAAAACTACACAATCAAATAGATGCAATGAAATCCATGCCTTCAGAAATATGAAATTGATCTTGATCATTAGCTCTGAATCACAATTTGATGTTACGATTTAACTTTTCAAGTAGAAGAATTTTGGATTGTGTAATCACAAAATTGCCTGATTGGATGGCTAATAGAATTACCACCTTTGAAAAATGTGATACGACGATGATCTTTCAACCATGAAATGAATGATCAGATGGTTCACATTACTCCTATAACATGGGAGTTTACGTACAAATTTTTTTTTGTTTTTAGTCCTAAACTGCATGTTTGTTCTACTATTGTCACCTTTATACACAGTCAAATATTTGGGTTGGTTGTCTTTACTATGTTCAGGAATTAATCGCTTGTGTGACTTGCTACATATACCTTATTTGATTTACAATGGTGGGATTGATGACCCAATCCAAAATACATTGTTTTGGGTTTGATTAAGTAAAGCATTTGGTGTATCAAACTTTATTCAAAATTAGTTACCACTGAACTATAGTGGTTCACTATAATAACCTAGTTGGTTCATGCATTAATTTCTTATATGGATGTGTTTTTTTATTAACTTTTTTGCTAATTAATTAATATTATTAACACATTTGTTTATAAAATATTATTTAATGATTTCCAAAATATTATTAAGATAAAATGATGGTCAAGATAATCAAAGAAGATGGAAAAATATATTAGAATCCTAAATATTATTCTAAGATAATTCAAATTTATTTTATGTTCCTTATAATAAAAATTTCAATTAAGTTTAACATTCTATTCAAAGTAAAATCAAAATACCTAAAAGAAAATTTAAAATACATCTCTTGTTAGTTTACCAATCTAATCAAAATGATCTTCACATGATTTAGTATTTGTGCTTCTTTCTCTTTTAGTTCTACCATGAATATGAGTATTGTCTACCTAAAAGATTAAAATTTTCTTAGACAAATTTATTAGAAATGTTTGGG
This sequence comes from Vanilla planifolia, assembly GCA_023846275.1. Taxonomy (NCBI): domain Eukaryota; kingdom Viridiplantae; phylum Streptophyta; class Magnoliopsida; order Asparagales; family Orchidaceae; genus Vanilla; species Vanilla planifolia. The sequence goes on from JAIUJO010000066.1 coordinate 102,014, forward strand.
TTTGTTATATTCAAACAAAAACAATGAATAGGAGTTAATAATACACCATATGTGTGCCAATAAGCTTGTGTTTGTATTTATGTGTGTATGGCTATGCTTGTACATGTGAATTTCTTTATGTAGATATGTTTTTGTGCTTGTGTACACATGTTTGTGTGTTGTTGTATGTGTGCTTGTGTATATGATTGCATGCATTTGCATGTGTGCATGTGTGTGTATGTATGTCTATATTTATGTGTGGGCTTGAATGTGCATGCATGTGTGTGCAATCATGTGTGTATGTATAAGGGTGTGTGTATATGCATTTGTGTGTGTGTATCAATGTACATATTTGCATATGCACATAAGTACATGTGTGTGGATGTATCTAGGTGTTTGAGCATCTACTTATATGTGTGTGTGTGTGTGCATGATTTGTATTTGTGTGCATGTGAGTGTATGTGTGCACTTATGTGATGGTACATGTGTCAACATGTGTGTGAGATTACTTTCTTGTGTGCGTGAGTGTGAGCATATGTTTGCTTATGTGTGTGCATGTGTGTGTGTATGCATGTATGTGTGTGCTCATGTTTATGTGCATGTGCATCAGTGTGTGTGATTTAGTGTGTGCATGTGTTTTTGTGTATGCATGCATTTATGTGGTGGGTGTGTATCTATGTGTTTTTGTGCATCTACTATGCGTAGGTGCCTATCCTCGTGTACACATGTGTGTGTGTGTGTGCATTCATTTATATGGGTTCATGTGGTTGTTTGTGTGCATGCATATTTATGTGTAAACAAGCACCAGTGTGTGTGTGTTTTGATATATATGTTTGGTTATGTAGGGTGCATATGTGTCTTTATTCATGCATGCTTACATACGTGAGTGTGTAAGTGTGTGTTTGTGTGTGTATGATTATGTATGCATTTGTGTTTGCATGTGTGCTCTTATGTGAACATTTTTGTGTGCATGTATGTAAGTGTGTGTGTGTGCGTGCATGTGTAAATGTGCCTATGCAAATTTGTGATCATGTGTGTGCCCATGCATGCATGTGGGTGTGCATGCTTATTTGTGTGTGTGCATGCTTATATACATATATGTGTGTGTGTGTGCATTTCTTGTACATTTGTCCATCCAGATGCACATGTGTGTAAGTGGATGTATATGTTTTTTGCATGTATGCACCTATGTGATTGCATGCCTATGGGTGTGCATGATTGTGTGTGTGTGTGTGTGTGAGTGTGTGATTATGCATGTGTTTGTGTTTGTATGCATGTGTGTGTGTGCATGAGTACATTTGTGAAAGTTTGTGTGTGTGTGCACTTGTGTTTATTTATTTGTACATGTATATGTGCATGTGTGTTTGTGTGCATAAACATATGGGTGCATGTAGCCTGAGTATATTCATATGTGTGTCTATAGACATGTGTGTATATTTTCATATGTGCATGTGTTAGTCGGTTTGCATGTATGAATTTGTGTGTTTGTGCATATTTGTGTGTCTATGTATAAGAATTTGTGTGTTTGTGCATTCGTGTGTATGCATTGGTATTTGTATGCATGTCTTCATGTCTTTATGGGTGTGTGTGCCTGTGTGCATGTGTGTACAATTGAGTGTGCACTTGTGCATGCATGCATCCCTATGTGTTTCTCTATGTGTCTATGCATGTGAATATGCAAATATGTGTGTGTGTGTGTGTGTTTGTATATGCATTTATGTGTATGTGTGTATGTTTGTGGCTTTTGTGTACGTATTTTTTTGTGTGCAATTTGCATGTTCATTTGCACGTGTGTGTATGTATATGTGTGCATTTTAGTGTGTGTGCATGTCTGTGTTCATATGCTGGTGTGTATGTGTGTGTTCTTTTGTGTGTACTTATGTATTTGTGACTGTGTGCGAGCATGTGTGAATATTTGTTTGTTTGTGTGTGTGTATTTTTTTTGTGGGCATGTGTTTATGTACTATTACATTTGTGTGCATGCATGTGTTTGTGCATATGCATGTGAGGGTGTGTGTATATATGTTTGTGTGTGTGTGTAGTTTGAGCATGTGGATGTGCATCCATGTGCATGTGTTTGTGAGTTTGTATGTGTGCTAATGCATGTGCATGTGATTGTGTGTGTGAGTGTGTGTGTGAGTGTATTTTTTTGGGAATACATGTGTGTTTGTGTGTGCATATGTGTTTTGTGTGTGTCCACATGCAAGTGTGTGTGCACGTGTTTTTATGCACATATGCCTATTAACATGTTTGTATTTGTGCATGTGGGTACATGTGGGCTTACAAACATGCATGTGTGTGGGTGTGTGTGCACATGTTTGTGTGCGAGGGTGGTCATGTGCTCTTATTTAACTATATGTGTGTATGTATGTGTGTCAATGCATGCGTGCATGTGTGTTTGCGTGGGTGCATGCATGGGTGTCAATGCGTGTGTCTTTATGTGTGTTCATCTTTTTTGTGTAAATGTATATATGTACATGTGTGTTTGTCTTCGAGCACGTGTTTGTGTGTATTTGTGTGTTGAGACGGGTGGGAGTGTGTGTGTTTCTCTATATGTGTGGGGACTTGTGGGAGTGTCTATATGTGAATGTAAATGAGTGTTTATGTGTTCATGTTCATGTGTGTGTTTGTTGTTTGTTTTGTATTTTTGTGTGGAAGGGCCCATGTGTTTGTGTTCATGTGCATGTGCATGGGTGCATGTGTGTGTGTGTGCATCCATGTGTTTGTGTGTGTGTGTGAGTGTATGTGTGTGTGTGTATATGTGTATGTGTATTATGTATGAGTGTGTGTGTGTGTAAGTGTGTGTGTGTGTGTGCATGGGCATGAGTAATTGTGTCTTTGTGTCCAGGTGTGTTTTTGTGTGTGTGCATGTATATATGTGTGTTTGTGTGTGTATGTGCTTGTGGGTATGGATAAGTTTATGTTGATGTGTGCATGTGTGTGCACGTGTGAGTGCAGGTGTACAGGTGTATGTGCACGTGTGTGCACCAGTGTGTTTGGGTGCATTTGTTTATGTGTGTGCAAAATAATGCACATGTATGTATGGGTGTGTGTGTGTGTGTGCTCATCAGTGTGTTTGAATGCATGCATGTGTGTATGCATGTATGCATGTATGCATGTGTGCATGTGTGTGTTTGTACATTATGGTTATTTACATGTTCATGTATGTGAGCTTATGTGTGAGTTTCAATGTATGTGTGTGTGTGTGCATGTGCATGTTTGTGGCTATGTGTATGTGTTAATATGCATGTATGCATGTGTGCATGTTTTGTGCTAGAGTGTGCATATTAGTGGGTGCTAGTGTGCATGTGCATGTGTTGTGCATACATATGTGTAGGTGTATGGGTTATTATGGGTGTTTGAGTGTGTGTGTGTGTGCACGTCCATATGTGTGCATGTGCAAGTGTGTATATTTGCCTGTGTCTATGTGGGTGCGAGTATCTGTGCGTGCAAGTTCCTATGCATTTGTGTGAGTGTTTGTGTGTGCATACATATGTGTTGGTGCATGTGTGGGCATGTGTGTGCATGTGTATATATGGCTATGTGCATACGTGTGTAAATGTGTATGCATTTGCTCCTACTACATGTCTATATGTGTGTGTGTATATGGGTTTGGGTGTGTGCTCACATGCATGTGCATGTGTGTGCATATATTTATATCTATTGGGGGGGGGGTGTGTGTGTGTGTGTATGTTTATATTTGTTCTTGTATGTGTGTTCATTCATGCTTGTATGTGTGTTTGTGTGTGCATGAGGGTGTGTTTATAGGTGTGTTTGTGTGTGTGTGTTCATGTGTATAAATGTGTGCATGTGTGTGTATGTGTACACATTTGTTAGTGCATCCTTGTCTGTGTTAGTGTGTGTGCAAAAGTGTTTGTTTGTTTAGTTATAAGTGTTTTCACGTTTATGTGTGTGCATGTTTGTGCATGTATGTGAATGTGTGTGCTTAATCATGTGTTTGAGCATGTTTTTCTACATAAACAAACATGGTTTGTGTTTGTGCATGTGTGAATATTTTTTATATGTGTGTGTGTGTGTGTATTTATTTGTGTATGTACATGTGTGTGTGTGTGTGCATGTGTTTTTATGCATAGGGATGTGTGTGCATGCATAATTGTGTGCATGTGTGTGTGTAGGAGTGTGCATGTCTACATGGGTGCACATGTGCATGTGTGTGGATGCATACTAGAGTGTGTGAATGTGTGTATGTGTGCTTGTGTATGTGCATATCTAGTTGTGGCTGTGTGAGTGCCTTCGTGTGAATTAGTTGTGTGTGTGATCATGTATTTGTTTGTTTCTATGCTTCTATGCATGTGTTTATGTGTGCATGCATATATGTGTGTGGGTTTGCATATGTGTTTGTGTGTGTATGCATTTGTGTGTGTGTGTGTGCATAACTAGATGTGGTTTTGAGTGTACATGTGCATGTGTGTGTGATGTATTCATGTGTATGTGTGTGTGAATGTCTATGTGTAAATATGCAAGTGTGTTCATGTCTATCTGAATTTTCATGTGTGTGTACATGTGTATGAGTGTGTGCATGCATGTATTTGTTCATTTTTATGTCGTGTTTGTGCATTTATGTGTGTTTGTGCACATGAGTCTATGTGTGTGTGTGCAGGCTTACAAGTGTGGGTGCGTTTGTGTATGTGTGTGTTTGTGTACAAGCAGAAGTGCGTGTTTATTCTTACATGCATGCACATGCATGTGTGTATGAACATGCATGCGTGTTTGTGATTGTGTGCATGAATGTGCACATGTGTATGTGGATGCATTTTTTGGGTGCATGTGTGTGTTTGTGTACATGCGTGCATATGTTTGTGTGTTTGTACATATGTGTGTGTGTATACCTATGTGTGCACACGTGCTTGTGCATGTGTAAGCATGTGTGCATGCAAGTGCATGTGCGTGAGTTTATGTGTGTGTGTTTGTGTGTGCATGTATGCATGTTAACGTCTATTTGTGTGCAATTGTGTGAACAAGTCTATTAGCTTGTGCATGTGTGTGCTTGTTCTTGTACATGTTTGCTTGTATGATTTTGCATATGTCTACATGGGTGAATGCGTGCGTGGTTCAACAGGTGCGTTCAAGTGAGTGTGTGTGAGTGTGCCTGTGAATAGGCCTACACATATGTGACTGCATGGGCATGCGTGTGTGTGTGTTAGTGTATGTGTGTAGGTGTATGCAAGTACAAATGTATGTATGTGAATATTTCTATGAATATGTACATGTGTGTAATTGAGTCATATTTGTATGCATGCATGTGTGTTCTTGTGCATGAGTGTGTGTGCATATGCATGTGTGTGTGTTTACCGACATATGCATTCACAAGTGTGCATGTCTATTTATGAGAGTATGCATGTGCAAGTGTGCATCTTTATATGTGTCAGCATCAATGTTTACACATATATGTGTACAGGTGTGTTTGTGTGTATGTGTGCATGTTTGTGTTCATGTGTTCATGTGTGTGTGAACATGTGTGTATGCATACAAGCATCTCTGTGTATATGATTATGTATTTGGGTGTTTGTGTTTCGGTGTGCATGTGTGTGTATGTGTACACACTTTTGTTATTGTGTATGTTTAAGGGTAGGAGTGTATGCATGAGTTTATGTTGTACATGTGTGTAAGCATATGTGTGTGCAAGTGTGCTTGTGTTGTACATATGGGTAAGCATATATGTGTGTGTGCGGGTGTGTTTGTGCGTGTATGTGTGTGTACGCTCATGCCCATGTGTATGTGAATTTCTATGATCATGTGTGTGTGTGTATGCATGTCTATTTACATGTGTGTGTGTGTGTGTGTGCATGTATTTATGTAGGTCCATCTATGTGCATCTGTGCATAGATATTTGGGTGTGTGTGTGTATGCATGTGTGTGTACGAGTGTAAATGTCTTATTGTGCTTGCATGCATACATGTGCATGTTTATGTGCATGTCTTTGTGTACATTTATGCATGTGTGTGCATATGTGTGTGTGTGACAACACATATGTGTTGTGGGTATGTGTGTGCATAAATGTGTTTCTGTGCCTGCTTGCACGTATGTATGTGTGTGTGCACACTTGCATGTGTGTGCCTGTCCTTTTGTTCATGACTATTCATGTGTGTGTGTGCATACGTGTGTGTGTGTATGCATGCATATGCATGTGCACATGCACGCATGGACATGTGTGGGTTTGTTTGTGTGGTTTTGTGTGCTTGTATGTGCATGCATGTGTGTGGGGGGAGGTGTGTTTGTGTGTGTGTGTGTGTGTCTCACTTGCACACATGTGTGCATGCATCTTCTTTGTGTATGTGTGTGTGTGGTTGTTAGTGCTTGCATGCGTATGCATGTGTGCTTGTATATGTGTGCATGTGCATGTGCTTTGTGCATGTATTTGTATGCAAGCATGGGTGTGTGTATGCTTGTGCATGTGTGTCTGTGTGTGAGTATTTTTCATATGTGTACTTGTAAGTGTGTGTGCATGCATTTGTGCATATGTTTGTGTGCATATAGAAGTGTGTGTATGCATGCACGCTTGTGTGAATGTGTGTGTGTAGGAGCACACATTTATGCTAGTGTGCATGCATGCGAGTATGTGTGCATGTGTGTACATATGGTTGTGTGCATTTGTCTGGTTGTGAGTGTGTGTGGTTGCATGTGTACTGGTATGTGTGTGCATTATGTGTGTGTGTGTGTGCTATTGTATGGATGCATGTCTATGCACTTATGCATGTGTTTATGAGTGCTTTTGTGTGTGTGTGCAGGCATTCATGTTTGCGGTTATGTTTGTATGGGTGTGATTGACAGCATGTGTTTTTGTGTTGCTCATGCATGTATGCGTGTCCACATCTACATGTGTGTATGTATGTGCATTTACATGTGTGTGTTTGTGTGTGGATGTGTGTCTACACATGCATCTATGGGTATACATGTGTGTGCATGTGTGGATGTGTGTGTGTAGGAGTGCACCTATTTGTGTGTGCTTATGCGTGTTCACATGCTAGTGTGTATGTGTGTGTGCATACAAGAATATGTGGGTGTGTTTGTGTGAATGAATATATATGTGCGTGTGTGTGCATGTGTGTGTGCATACATGTGTATGGTTCTGAACTTATGCAAGTGGTCGTGTGTGCACTATATGTACGTGTTCATATGTTTATGCATGCATCTGTGTAGGTACATGCATGTGTGTTTGGCACATGTGTGGTTGGGCACATGTGCATCTTAGTGTGTGCTTATTCATGGGGATGTGTATGTCTATGATTATGCATCGGCATAAGTGTGTGCATGCATGAATGCATGTGTTTGAGTGTGTGCATGCATGCATGTTTTTGTGCCTATGTGCATGTGTGTGTGGGTATATTTATGTGTACCTACATATGCACACGTGTGTTCATGTGCATTTGTGTGTGCATGTATATGAGTGTGCATTTGTATGCATGTGCATTAACTTGTGTGTTTATATGTTTTTGTGTGTGTGTTTATGTATATGTGTATGTGTCTTTGAATGCTCATGCATCTATGTATGTGCACAAATGTGTGTACATGTGTGTGTATGAGCGTGTATTTGTATATATTAGTGTGTGATCGCGTGTGTTTGCATTCATGTGTTTCTACATGCATGGTGTGTGTGGAGGTGTCTATGTGTGGGTTTACATGTGTGTGTATGTATGTGTGCACACGTGTGTTCTTGCATGTGCACCTAGAAGCATGTGCATGTTCATGCTGTGTGTGTGCCAACATGCATGTGTGTGTGTGTGTTTGTGTATGTGTGTGCATTTGTGTGTGTGTGTGTGTATGTGTGTGCACGTGCACATGTGTATATGCATATGTGTGAGCGTATGTGTGTTTCTACATGTCTGTGTGTATGGGTGTATGCATGTGTGTTCATGCATGAGTGCGTGCATATATGTATGTATGTATGTGTGTAAATAAGCATGCATGGGTGTTTGTGCCTACAAGTGTGCACATGTAGATATGCTTGTGCATGCATGTAGGTGTGCATGTTTGTTTGTTTGCAAACATGTGTCTAACAGTATGTGTATGTGGGTGTGTGTGCATATAGGTTTGTGCATACATACTTCTATGTATGTATGTATGTGTGCACACATGCATGTATGCATGTATTTGTGTGCATGAGTGTGCAAGTATGTGGATGTATTTGTGCATGCATGAAAGCGTATATGTGTGTGTGTGACAGTTCATGTCATAGTGCATTTGTGTGTGTGTATGTTTATGTGTGGATGCATTTATTTGTGTCGGTATGTGTATGTGTATGTGTGTGTGTGTCGCATGTTAGTATGCACACATTTGTGTGTGTGCATGTGTGTGCATTTGTTTGCATGTGTATTCACTTGTGTTCATGTTAGTGTGTGTGCATTTCCTGTCTATATGTGCATGCATCTACAGATGCTCACATGTTTGTATGTATACAAGTGTGCGTATACAAGTGTGTTTATGTGTGTGTGTCTATGCATGCTGGTGTGTATGTGTGTGTGTGTATGCATATATGCATGCAGGCGTGTCTCTATGTATGGACATGTGTGGGTGTATGTTTGTAGTTTTATATGTGTATGTGTACCCATGCATGCAGGTTTTCTTGTTGTGTGTGGGGGTGGTTGGATGCCTGCATATGCACATGTTGTGCATGTAGATGTGTCTATACATGCATGTGCATGTATGTGTGCATGTGTGTGCATATGCACATGCTGTGTGCATGTACATCCATGTATATTTGTGTGTGTACACACATGGGTGTTTATGTCTTTATGTGTGCTATGTTTGCTAGTGTGAAAACTTATATGTGTATGTGTATGTATAGGTGTGTGTGTGTCTATGTGCATGTGCATCTTTTGTGTACATGTGTATGTATGTGTGTGCAAGTGTGTGTTTACATCTATGTGCATGTGCGTACATGTGTAAGTATGTACAGATGTGCACTTGTGTGCTTGTGTGTACATGTGCACATGTGTTCATGTTGGATCACTTGTATGTGTGTTCTATTGTGTGTCTCTAAGTGTTTTGTGTGTCTACATGCATGTGTGTGTGTATGTGTGTATGTGTGCATGCATATGTGTGCATGTCAATGTGTGTAGGTGTACATGTGTTTGCATGTGCACTTATGTCTACGTGTCCTTATCTTTATGTGTATATATTTGTATGTATTTATGAGTGTGCATGTGTGTGTTTGTGTGTGCATGTGGTGTGGTTGTGTGTGTGTGTGTATGTGTATGCACGTGTATGTTTTGGTGCCTATATGTGTTTGTGTGTGTGTTGTACATGCATTGATATGTGTGTGTTGGTGGATGCATGTGTTGCATGTGAGGAGGGTGTGTGTGTATGTGTGTGTGTGTGTACTTGTGCATGTGTTTTTATGTGTGTTCATATGTTTATGTCTGTTTGTGTCTTTGTGCATATGTGAATCAACATGTGTGCATGTGTTTGCATGCATGTGTTCATGTGCCTGTATTAGTGTCTATGTGTGCAAGAACATGTGTGTGTACAGACATGTTCATGTGCATGTTTGTGTTTTGTACATGCTTGTGTATGAGTGTGTATGGTTGTTGGTTTGTGTGTGTCCGTGTGCATGTGCATACATGTATGTACATAACCATGTGTGTATGCCAGTGTGTGTATGTACTCGTGTGTGTTTTCATGTCTTCATGTGTGCCTATGTTTGAGTGCACTTGTGAGTGTGTGTGTGTGCATATGCATGTGTAGATGCATGTAATTGTGTGGGTATGTGTGTACGTCTGTATACATGCATCTTTATGTATAGGTAAGATTGTGTATATCTTTGTGCGTGCATGTGTTTGTGCTTCTGTATTTATATATTTATTCCTTCACATACACATATGCATGTATTTGTGTGCATGTGTGATTGCATATGGGTGTGCAATTGTGTGTCTATTATTGCATTTTTGTTTGTGTGTGTTCACATGCTTGTGCATCTATATGTTTGTATGTGCACATATGTGTGTGCATGTGTGTGAACTTGTGTGTGTGTGTGTGTGTGTACATAAGCAAGTGGATGTGTGTGTGTGTTTGAGTGTGTGCATTTTTGTGTGTGTTAGTTTATCTACATGACTATGTGTGAGTTTTGACATTTGTGTGTGTGCATGCTTGTATGGATGTTTGCATGCATGAATGCATGTGTGTGCATGCACACACTTGTGTATGGATGCATGTGTTTGTGTTTGTGTTTGTGCATGTGTGCTTGTCTATCTATGTGTATGTTCATGCATTTGCATCTATGTGTGGTTCGTTCTTTGTGTGTATCCATGCATACATTTGTGTGTGTGCATGTGCATGTGTGCTCCCTTTTACTTTTGTTTGTGTGTACATATGTGTTTGTGCATGAGTGCACGTGTGAGTGTTTGTGGGAGTGTATGTGGGTGCACGTGTATGCATATATGTGTAAGGGTGTACAAATGTGTGCATGTGCATATGCCTATATTTATTTATGTGTGTACACTTATGTGTGCCTGTGTAGGTGTATGTATATACATGACTATGTTTGTGTGTTCGTTCATCATTATGAATATGTGCATCTACATGAGTGTTTGTGAATGGGTGTATGTGTGCATGAATGCATGTCATCATGTGTATGCTTGTGTGTATGGGGGAGGGGGTGGCTATGTGTGTGCATGCCAGTATGTGTGTTCTTATGCAACTGCTTGTGTATATGAATGTGCGTGTGTGGCTATGTGTGTGTTTGTATGTTTGTGTGCACATGTGTGTGCATGCAATTGCATGTGTGCATGCGTGTGTGCATGTGAATGTGTGTGTCTGTGTGTGAGCATGTACATATGTTTGTGTGTGTCTTTAGGTGTTCTTGTGCATGTGTTCATCGGTGGATGTGTATGTGTTGGTGTGTAGGTTGATGTGTTACATTATTAGTGTGTGGGTGCATATGTTTGTGCATGTGTTCAAACATGTGTTCATACTTACATGTGCATATGTGTATGTGTGTGTGCATATATAGGTGTGTGTTTCTATGAGTGTCTATGTGTGTATGTGTTGGTGCATGCCAGTGTTTCTGTGTGTGCATCTATGCTCATGCATGAGTGTGTTTGTGTGTATTATGCATGCATGTGTGTAGGTATGTGTGTGGGTGTTTCTATGAGCATGTGCACACACGTGTGTTCATTTCTATGCATTTGAGTGCTTGCATGTATCCACGTGTGTATGAATGTGTGTGTACTAGTTGTGCACTTGGTCAGGTGCATCTGTGTCCTTGTTTGCATATGTTCATGCACACTTGCATGCATGTGCCTGTGTGTGTGTTGTGCATGCATATATATATATATATGTACATGTGTATGTGCCTGAGTATGTACTTATGCATTTGTTTGCATGTGTATGTGCATATATGTGTTTGCATGTATTTCTATGTATCCATGTATGTGTGTTTTTTGTGCATGCATGTGTATGTGTGTGTGCATGAGTGTGTTGGTGTTTGCATATATGTGTCTAAGTTTTTGAGTGTGCCTATGTGTGTATGGATGCATTTGTGTGTGCATACATTTGTGTGTATGGAAGTGTTCATGTGTGTGTGTAGGAGTTTGTATGCATGTGTATGTATGTTTGTGTTTGTGTGTGTGTGTGTGTATTTCTATGCTTGTGTGTGCATGTGTCCATGTGTGCGGGTGTGTCAATGCATTTGTGTGTGTAGGCTTGTGTGTGTTTGCATGTATACATGTGTTCTTATCTGTGTGTGCATGTTTGTATACCCATATGTTCTTGTTTGTGAGTGTGTGCATGCTTTTTGTTTGTGGGTGCATGTATGTATATGTTTGGGCATGTGTGCTCATTTTTATGTATGGTTATGTGTGTGCATGCTTACATGTGTTCTGATATGAGTGTGTATATGTATGTTTTTGTGTGTGCACATGTGCATGTATCTATGTGTGCATGCATGTGGTTATGGGAGGAGGCATTGGTGTGTGTTTATGTGCTTGAAAGTATGTGAACTTGCTTGTGTGGGTATGTGTACACATATGCAAATGTGCATGTCTGTGGATGCGGGGTGCATGTACATGTTTTCTTTATGCGTATGTGTGAGATAATGTTTGTGTGAGATAATGCGTGTGTGTCTACGTGTATGCTTGTGCGTGTGTGTGTATGTGTTCATCTGCATGTGTATGTCTTTGTTTGTGTGCATATATGTATGTGTTTGTGAGTGTGCATGTGTGTGTGCATGAGTGTGTGTGTGTGTGTGCACACTAGCATGTGATTATACATGTGTATGTTCTTTTGCATACATGTGTGGGCATATGTGTGTGCACATATATGTGTATGCATGTGTGAGAGAGAGTGTGCATGTGTTTGTGCATGTATATGTATGTGCATGTTGGTGGGTATGCATGCTTGTCTATGTGCATGTCCATGTGAGTGAGTGTTTGGGCATGTACATGTGTGCATGTTTGATTATGTGTGCATACTTTTGTATTCTTGAGATTGTTTTTAACAGTGCATGTGTGCATTGTAGAACATGTGTGAATTTGTGTGCATGCATGTGCATGTGTGTGTGTGTTAGCTTGTGCTTGCATTTATGTACATGTGTGTATGTGTGTGCATATGTGTATATGTGTTTATGTGTGCACGTGCATGTATGGTTATTCATGTGTTTGTGCATCTGTGTTTATGTACATGTGTGTATGTGTGTGTGCTTGTGCATGAACCTTTGTGTGTGTATGGATGTGCATGTGTGTGTGTGCATGTATATATGAGCATGTGTGCGTGTATATATCCACATGCGTGGATGAGTTTGTGCATATGTACATGCATTTGTGCCCATGTGTAAGAATATTTACATGTGTTTGTGTGTATGTTTCGATTATAGTGTTGCATCCATATGTGTGTGTATGTACACGTGCGTGTATGTATTTGTGTGTTCATGTGTGCATGTATGTGTGCATGAGTGCATCTATATGTGTCTTTATCCCTATATGTGTGTGTGTATGTGTGAGTGTTTGTGCCTATTCTTGTGTGTGCGTGCATGTGGGTATACATGTCTCTTTATGTCTATGCATGCACAAGTGTGTGATCTATGTCTGTATGCATGTGTCGATGCGCATTTGTGTGTATGTTAAGCATATATATGTTTTTGTGTGTGTGTGTGTATGTATTGTTTTTTGCACATATATGTGTGTATCCATGTTCATATATGCATGTGTTTGTGTGCCTATGTCTATGTGAGCATGTTCATGTGTGTGTGCATATGCCTGTGTAGTTATGTGTGTTTGTCTTAGTGTTCGTGTTCATGCCCATCTTTTTGTGGGTGCATGGGTGTGGACGTCGGTGTATGTATGCTTGTTTTTGTGTTAGTGTGTGTGTGTATATGCATGTCTTTGTGATTGTGTGTGTGTGTGTGTGTCTGTGAGCTTTTTTATGTACAAGTGTGTGTTTGTGCCTATGCATGTGCATGTGTCTGCTTGTGTTTCTTTATACATCTGTGTGTGTGTGTGTGAGTGTGTTTGTGTGCATGTATGTGCATGCATGTATATGTATGAATGTGTGCCTCTGTGTGTTTGTGTACATATGTGCACGTGTGCTCTTGTGTGTGTGTGTGCATGGGTACATGCATGTGTGCATGTCATGTGTCGGTACAAGCATACATGTGGGTTTGTGTGTGTATGCATGTGTATGCATGCACGTTGTCATGTATGTATGTTTGTGTACATGTATCGATGTGCGTGTATGTTTGTATGTGTGTTTGTGTGCATTGGTATGTGCTTGAATGTGTCAATTATGTGCATTGTCTGTGCAAGTGTCTAAGTGAATGTGTGTGCAGGGTTGTGAATGTGTATGTGTGTGTATGTGTGTACATGTTTTGGTGCGTGCATGTGTTTGTGTACATGTGTGTGTATGTTAGTGTTTGCTATGTATGAATTTGCATGTGTATGTTTTTGTGGGCATGTGTGAATACCTATGTGTGTGTATATCTATGTGTTCCTATGTACAAGTGTGCTTTTGTGCATGTGCACATATGTGTGCATGTGTGTGTCATTGTCTATGACTTCAAATGTGTTTCTATGTGTGCATGCACATGTGTGTGCATATTGGTGTAAAAGCATGTGTGAATGTCTGTGTGCATATGTGTTTGTGTGTGTTTGATTTTTGTGTGTGCATGTAGGTGCACATGTGTATGTGCTTGTGTGCATGCATATGAGCTTGTATTTTCATGTGCTAAGTCATGCACATTCACGTATGTCTGCATATGTGTCTTCATATGTGGTTGCATATGTTTGAGTATGTGTATATATATGTGTGCGTATGTGTGTGAGTATATATGTGTGTGTGCACCTTTAGGTGTTCTTGCATTTTTGTGTGTATGTGCTTGCATTTGTGTGTATAATGCATGTGTGTGTTTGTGCAAGCACATGTGTGTGAGTATGCACATGCATGTGCATGTGTGTGAGTATACGCATGCTTGTTGTTATTTGTGTGTGTACATGTGTACATGTGTTTGCACAAGTGTGGTTTTGTGTGCATGAATAAGTTTGATTGTGTGTGTGTGTGTGTTTGAGTTTGTATTTGTACATGCACACAAGTTTGTGGGTGCATGTGTATGTGAGTTTGCATGTGTCTTGTTATGTAGGTGTGTGCATGTATGGGTATGTCCATGTGTAAGTGTGTGCAATAGTATGAGTGTGTGTTTGTGTGTACATGATTATGAATGTTTGTGTGTGTACAAGTATGCATCTATGTGCATGTGAGTGTGTGCATGCATATGTGTGTAGGTGAGGGGAGAACAAGAGGAGGGATGTGGATTAAGCAAGTGTTTCTACTTGTGTGTGTATGTGTGTGTTTGTGTGTGTGCATGTTTCTTTGTAGGTGTGTGCATGCATGAATGCGTGCTTGTGTGTACGTGCTACGTATGTGCAAGTGTTTGTGTTCTTGTGTGTTTGTGTGTGTGTGAGTATTTCTTTATGAGTGTATATGCATTCATGTATGTATGTGTATGTTTGTGTGTATATGCATCTTAATGAGTGGGCATGTGTGTGTTCATGCACGTATGAGTATGTGTTGTGCATCCATGTGTCTATTTGTACATATGTGTGTGTGTGTGTGTGCAAGTGTGTGCATGTGTGGTTGTGTTCTTATACATGTATGTTGGTATGTGTATGTGTGTGATTGCCTAAGCATGCATGTGTGTGTGTGTGCTATATATGTATCAGTGTGTGCATGTGCTTTTGAGTGTGTGTGTATAGGTATACATTCATGTGTTCATGTGACTATATATGTACATGTGCATGTCAGTTGCACATGCATGCATGTTTGTGTGTTTATGCCTATGAGCAATCATGCATGCATTATATGTGCATACATATGTTTGTATGTGTGCATATATGTCTGAGCATTTTGCATGCTTGTGTTAATGTGTTTGCATAAAAATGCATATTTTCATGTGAGTCTATGTATGTGTGTGCATGTAAATTTGTGTGCACGTGTTTGTGTGTGGCCATGTGAGTGTGTGTGTGCATATGTGTATGCTCATGTAAATATGTGTATATAGATGTGCATGTGGGTGCCTACATATGCGTGTGTGTTTATATACTTGTGTGACTACTATGTGCACATGTGTGCACAGTGTGCTTGTGCTTATGTGTGCATACGGGCATATGTGTGCATGTGTGTAAGCGTGTCTCTACGTGTCATAATTGTCTATGGGTGTACATATGCTTGTGCATGTGTGTGTGTGTCTACATGTTTCTGTGTGTATGTGTTGACATGTGCATGTGTGTGTGAATGAGTATGTACATGTCTATTAGCATCTAAGCATGCCTATGGGTGTATGTTCATGCCAATGCGTATATATGTGTGTGTGCTTTTGTGTGTGTATCTGCTTGTTTGCATTTGTGTGTGTGTGTGTACATGGGTTTGCTCCTTTGTGCATGTGCTTTGTCTCTATACTTGTGTGTAGGCATGAGTGTGTTGTTGCGTGTGCATGTGCTCATTTTGCATGTGTATGTGCATATGAGCTTATGTTTGTGCATGTGTCTATGTGTGCATGTGTGTGTTTGTGTGCATCTTTGAGTGCTTATGAGCATGTATATCTCTCTTTCTGTGTTTTTGCTTTAGTGTTCATGGGTGCATGTGTGTGTTTATTAATTTGTGCCTGTGCATATGTCTATGAGTGCATGTGCATGCCTGTGTTAATGTTTGTTTTTGTATGCATGTGCATGCATTTGCATATGTGTGTGTGAGTCCATGCATGCTTGTGTGCATTTGCATGTATTTTTGGGTGCTTGTGCTTCTGTATGTGTGTGCATATGTGCATATGCCTTTGTGTTTGTGTGCATGAGTGTACTTATGTGTGTGTGCATGTGTGTGAGATAATTGAACACTCAACAAATTGATTTTGGAGCCAAAGACTATGCTCTTTATGGAGTGACTAATCCACAAAAAACTTTTCTAAATATCTATGTGGTCAATATGTTAAACTTTTTTTCTTTATAATTGTGGCACATAGAGATTATCATGATTTATTTATATTTGAGTTAGTTTTTGTAGTGTTGCATTATGTTATATTTGGTTTTTAAACTTAAGTCTTCTTTAGTTCTAAAATCTTATAATTTTTTAATAAAATGTCTCGAACTAAGCGCCTAACCCCTCCGTCAAGCCTGAAGGCTTAGGTGAAGTGGCCATTAGTTCTAGGCACTAGGTCTTGGGGAGCAATAAGTCAGGAGTTCGACTATCGAGTCGGGTCTTGCCTTAGTATTGGTCAAGGTTCGATTCCTACAGTAGCTTGAGTTAATCATGCAAAGGCATGATTCTTGTACTCGACTTAGGATTATGTGTTGAGTGAGATGTTAATGATAAGTAATTTTCTTGGGACAGGTGGGACCATTTATGTATTATGCTCAAGTCCCTTAGGTAATGACATTCCAAGGGTGCCATGCTATAGCCTATTGTAATAGGCTTGATTGTATATTGTACACAGAGGAAGTGATATGTGGATAAATCACTTGCATTGCTTGGTAATGTGGCACAAAATAAACAAAATCTTTTTTATCTAAAGTTGAGCACATTTTTACCTTTTTGATAGAATGATCACAGTTCCTCCACATTTATGAATGGTTTTTTTCATCTAGTCATCATTTGAATTGCTTTATCGAATGGTTGAGAGGCCTTCCACCCTTGCCAAACATATACTAATCATCACCACCGTTCATCCAACTTTTGGATTTAACGATCCATATTATATCATGCTACGATTAAATCTAGAGCCTTTAACAGTTAATTTGATTAGATGGTTGCTTTATTGTCTTCTCAAAATTGGACAATGTTGGAATTCGTCTTCCTCCTTTGTCACCTGTAACAATTATTGTTTGGAAAACTGACTCTAGATGTTGGAGAGTCACTTTGAGATGTTTTTAGTGAATCAACTTGAAAATTTCATAAGCACTCAAGGGAAATCCATAATTGAGAGCATCAAATTTCAATGTTCTTGTAGGAGCTGTGGGCTCTTTCAGCTATTATTTCTTCTACTCTTTTCAATAATCTTTTTGCATCATCCTAATAATATCTATATTATTGATACGTTTGAGCCACTATTGTTTAAAATATTAACGGTATAGAAATTTTGCATGTGGAACTTTTTGTAAAGCTATTGCACTTTCATGTTGCTAATTTTTGTTGATTTTGATGTCTCATTGGATCACTAGTTTGTATTTGGTTTACCCTTACAAACCTTAGTGAAAGAGAGTTGTTAGTGGAAGCTCGAATGGTGATTGAGAGTAGATGTTGTACATGCTTTACTCAAACAACTTAAAAATTCTTGATGCATTTCTTTTATTGTTGAGCAATTTTATTTCATTGATTATATTCTTAAAAAAATTTATTTTCATGCATAAATTTTTTTCATTAATTAAAAATTTTCCAAAATTGAAAATTTTTAAAAGCATAATTTATGACTTCCTACTTGTACATTTTGCCTTACATTATTCACATCAAATGGTATCAGACTGAGGTTTCTAATAAAAGAAAGAACTTCTAAAGATAAGATCCTCATAAATCTTTCTTGTGTTGAGGATATTGTGATCTTATCTAAGAGACCTTTATTACATCAACCACCTTTGTTCAATGCTGGGTTTTATCATTATTAAAAAAAATTGTATACATTTAACTTTAGAATCCAATGATTTGAAAATTTGGGATATAAGTAAAAATATGTTTGAGTTTTTTACTAAGACTATTGGTTGATAAAAAATGAGAAAATCATTAGATGAACTCACTCCTAAGTGAGAAATTCTTTCTTATCTGCATACATTTGCATTTATGTGTGATGTGTATGCATGTGTGTTTCATGCATGTGTGTATATAGTTTATGTGTGTGTGTTTGTGTGTGTGCATAAGTATGTATCCGTGTCTGTGCATAAGCATGTGAACACTTACACAGGTGCATGCATGCACAAGTGTGCAAGTATGCTTGCATATGTGTGTGAGTGTGTGTGCACGTTTGTATACATGTGCATATGTATGTGTGTGTGTTGTATGAGTGTGCATGTGTGTGTTCATGTTCATAGCTATGAGTGCATTTATGTGTGCTTGCTTATGCACATGTGTTTTTACATATGCATGTGTGTGTATTGATATGTGCATGCATGTGCATGAGAATGTGTGTGTATGTGTGGAAGTGTACATATGTGCATGTGTATGTGCATGCATGCACATAAGAATGTGTGTCTGTGGAAGTGTGCATGTGTACATGCATGCATGCTTTGTGCATGTGTGAATGAGTATTTGCGTATTAGTATGCATTCATGGTTGTTGGTGTGTGTTCACGTGCTTTTCTATATGTAAGCATGCGTATGTGCACCTATGTATATGCATGCATGAGTGCATGCATGTGCATGTCAATATGTGTGTTCATGTGTGTGTGTATTAGTGTAAGTGTAGGTGTATGTTGGTGTGTGTAGATGTTTACATATGTTTTTATACATAATTATGCATGTGTATGTGTACATGTGTATTCATGTATGTTCATATGCATGTGTGTGCATATGTGTAAGCATACACGTCTCTGTGTGCCTATGAGTGTGCATGCATCTATGTTTGTGTGCATGTGTCGATGCATGTGTGTGCAAGCATGCACATGTGTTTGTGCATGTCTATTTTGTGTGTGTTTGTATGTGTGTGTATGCTTATGTGTGGTTACATGTGTGCTAGCGTGTGTGAGGTTGTATGCATGTATGTCAATATGTGTGTGTCTGGTTGCTTATGCATGCATGCATGTATATATATATATGTGTGTGTGTGTGTGTGTATTTATCTATGTGTTTGTGTACAACAGCATGTGAGTGTGTGTGTGTAGGTGAGTGTGTGAATGAGTGTGTGTGCGTGTGCATGCATGTGTGTGTATGCACATGTGTGTGCTTGTATGTATACATATGAGTAATTGTTGGTACATGCAAATGTGTGTTTGTTTATTTGTGTGTGCATGCATTCAATGTGTGCACATGTGTGTGTGTGTGTATGCATGCCTGCATTTGTGTGTGTGTGTGTGTGTTTTTTGTGTGTATGTGCTTTTGTGTGTGTTAATGCATATGTGTGTGCTTGTGCATGTGTGAGTATTTGCAATTACATGTGCATGTGTGCATGTGCATGTGTTTCTATGATGCAAGTGTGTGTGTGTGTATGCATGCTCATGTTTTTAAGCATGTTTGTGCATGTGCGTGTGTTGGTGTGTGCATGCATGTATTCTTGTGTACACATATGTATGTGTATTGCTGTGAACGTGTGTGTATGTTGATACATGCGTATGTGTTTGTGTGTGTGCTTGTATCTGTGTCTATGTGTGTGCATATGTGTAAGTGTGCATGTGTGTGTGCTTACATGGATGTGTTTGTGTGTGCTTGTGTTTATGTGTAAATGAGTGCTTGTGCGTGTGCTTACGTGTTTGCATGTATTTTTGCATATGTGTGTGTGTGGCTGTGTTTGAATGTATATTTGCATGTGTGTTTGTGTGTGCACACTTGTGTGCATGTGAGCATATATATATATGTGCGTGTGCATGTGCATGTGTGCATGTGTGGTTGTGTTT
Source organism: Vanilla planifolia (assembly GCA_023846275.1). NCBI lineage: Eukaryota > Viridiplantae > Streptophyta > Magnoliopsida > Asparagales > Orchidaceae > Vanilla > Vanilla planifolia. Next base: position 122,028 of record JAIUJO010000066.1, read on the forward strand.
GTATTTGTGAGTCTGTGTATGTGATCACATGTGAGTTTGAGTGTGTGTGCATAAGAGTGTTTGGGTCTGTGCATGTGCATTTGTGCTCGTGTATGTTCTTGTGCATACATGCGTGTATGTCTATATGCGCGTGTACGAGCATATGTGTGTGAATATATGTATGTGTGTGTTTATATATGTTAGCATTTTTGCAAGTATGTGTTAGCTTTCTTGTGTGTGTACATGTGGGTCTATGTGCATTCCTTTCCACGTGTGCATCCACTTGTGCATGTGTGCATGTGTGTGTGCATGTATTTTTGTGCATGTGTGTGCTTATGTGAGTGCATGTGTTTGTGTGAGCCTATAATTGTTCATGCATGCGTGTGTCGTGTGTGCATGTGTGTCTTCATGTACACATTCATGCTTTTGTATTTCTTTGCATATGTGTGCTTGTGTATGTGTGCACATGTGTGAACATGTGTGCGAGCATGTATGCATGTTTGTGGTCCCATAAGTATGCATGTCTAGATGTGTGCTTGTGTAGGTGTTTATTTGCAACTATGTGCATGTGTGTGTGTTTGTATTTGTTTGTGTTATCTTGTCTGAGCATGAGTTTGTGTGCTTGTGTGGGGGGGGTGTGCATGTCTACATGCCTGTGTGTGTATTTTTATGTGTGTGCATAAGATTGTGTGTGCATGTGTTTGTGTGCTTATGTGAGTCTATTTGTGTGTTCAAGTGTGTGTTGTGCTTGCATGTGTGTGCATGTTTGCATATGCTTGTGTTTATGTATGTGTTTATGTGTGTCTATGGGTGTGTGTATGATTGTCTACACATGTTTGCTTGTCTGCATGTTCTCTTGTGTGTGGTTGTTCATTTATGTTTGCTTATACGTGTGCTCACATATTCGTAGGAGTTTGTGCGTGTTTTTGGTACGTGTGAATGCTTGTACGTGGTTGCATGTGTGTGTGGTTGTGTGCATGCATGTGTTTATGTGTATATGTGTGTGTCTACTCTTATGTGCATGTGTGTGCATGCATTTGTGTGTGTGTGTGTAGGTGCATGTATGTGGGTGCATGTGTGTACGTACGCATGAGTGGGTGTGTGCATGCACTTGTATATGTGCGTGTATGTGTGTGTGTGTGTGTGTGCATGAACGCACATGTGTCTCTAAATGAGTGTGTGTATGGGCTTGTTCATGTGTGTAGGTGTGCTTAGGGTGTGTCTGTGCATCCATATGAGTGTTTATCCATGTGTGTATATGTCTGCACATGTTCACATAGACATGTGTGTGTTTGTTGATGCATGCACGCATGTGTGTCTTTATGTGTGCGTGCATTTGTACATGCACATGTGTTTTTGTGCATGTGTGTCTATGTGTGCATGTTTTGGTGCTTATGCTTGTGTGTGTCTTTGTGTGTAAGTATTTATATGTGTGTATCCATCAGTTTGTGTGTTAATGCGTGCTTGCACACATGTGTTCTTGTGTATGTGTTTAGCGTGTTTATGCTCGCTTCTTTGTGCATGTCTGTGTGTTTTTGTGTGTATATTTGTGTGTGTGTGTCGATGTGAGTATAGGCAAATGTGTCTATCCTCATGTGCACGTGTGCTTGTGATGTAAGAGCATTTAGCATTATCTCACGAGCACACACCTGTTGTTATTGCAGCAATTCCGCAAATATGTCTACGTAAAATTTGTTTGTACGTCTTCAAAAAATGCTTATAATTTAGTTTTGGCTATTTTCGCCACCTTCTGTCTTTCGTTGTTGTTTATCATTTGCACCATCTTCGTCAGCAACTGTTGTTCCCACTTAGTCGTACTCGTTCACCTGAATGACCCTAACTAACCCTAGAACCTAGCTGATCGGCTCGACCAGGATTGACCCACTCGATACGCCTCGATCTACGATGACCCACATTAACTCGACAGTCTTCAATGACCCATGCTATTCTGCTTGAATGATGCGTACCTAAAAATTTGACCGAAAGTTTTCCCCACACCACTCGCCTAATACATTTGCCTCCCACCATTTCACTACTCATTGTTACTACCACCTAAAACACATAGCCCATTTAGAATTAATTAATTTAATTAATTTTATGGCATTTAAAGTCAATTTTTATTCAAAATATTTCTTTTATAATTTGTCAAATTTTGGAATTCTAATATGTTTTTTAAAACTCCTAAAAGTGTTATTTGATATTTTTAAATATACTTTTTGTATTTATAAGTTTGCAAACTACTATTGTATGATTGAGGTCTTCGTAAATATGGATACTCACTAGGTTGTGAGATGATCAATATTTTAGAATAAAAATATCACTTGTTTATATGCTTTCACCTTTGTGAGCAGAGCGTGTGACCCAACTCTAGTTGGAAAGATTCGAAGGATCGAAGGTGAGAATCTTTCACTGAGAGAGTAGTCAACCAAATTCCCTTATGAGAGACGAGGATCGAAAATGAGAGACCTTCCATTGGGAAATCATGTAACCAAATTAATTCTTGCTTTCTTTAACACCTATAAATCTACACCCGTCCTCTCACTTTCTTGATCTAATCAACAAAGCACAACCATCCTCAACAAAGCTTCAAATTCTAGTCAACTATCTTATTACCTTTTTAAGCCAAGTTTTCTCACTAACCCAAAGCATCACCATGTCACCCTATTTAATCTTTGGTGATCCATATGCCAACTTTAACAAAATTACGAGACATCATCACAAAAAAGGTACACTCTTTCAACAATATTTCTTTTTAGCAAGTTTTATTTTCTCATGCAAGTGTGTGTGTGTGTGTGTGAGTGCATGTTTGTGCATGCATGTGTGTTTGCATGTTCATGTGAGTGTGTGTATGCATTCATGTTCATGTTTTTGGGCATATGTGTGCATGTGCATATGTATATGTGTGCATGTGTGAGTGTGTGCATGTGCGTGCATGTGTGTGTGTGTATAGGGATGTGTGCATGTGTATGTATGTGCATAGACATGTGTGCATATGTGAATGCATTTTTGGGCTTGTGGATAAGTATGTGTGTGTACATTCATGCATGTGTAAATGTGTGTTTGTATTATGGTTGTGTGTGTGTGGGTGCATATGTGCCCATACGTATATGTGTGTGTGCGTATGCATATTGGTGCATGTGTGTGTGTTACTGTGCATGTGTGTCTATGTGTACATGTATTTGTGTCTATGGGTGCTTTTGTGTGTCTTTGTTTTTTCATGTTTGCGTGTGTGCATGGGTGTGTTATTAACCCCTACCCATGGTACTTTATTTGATGATAATAATTCGTAAATCTTTCTATAAAATTTGGTTTTGTAAATTTTTACAATCTAAATATTTGATGCTTATATTCATAGGAGAATTAAAAAAAAGTAGAGAACCAAAGTGAAATATTATAAAAATCATCATGGTGGAAGTGTTAAACCACCAAGAAATATTTTTTGATGTTAATTTTAAGTATTTTAATTCTATTTTTAGAATGTTAAGCTTCATTAAAATTAGTTTTACAAGGTAAACAAATGTTAATTAACTTTCATCTTTTATATCTTTGACCACTATCTTTGATTCAATACATAAAATGCAAATTTCTCAAATATTTGATTAATATATCTAAAATCTTTTTACCTAGTAATGATTTAAATTTGAAATTTAAAATATAATAAAAACAAAAAAAAATTAATTACCTTCCTAATAATCTTTTATGGTTCACCGATCGCTATAGCGTTAATGTTGAATGGAGGCATGAAGTTTGAACCTGTTCGACACATCTGAATTTAGCTTGGATCGAGAACATTACCCTTTAAGAGTGTAATTAATCCTTTGATTATTGGTGCACGTGGGTGATTAAATCCCACATGAACCAAGAGGTAGCCAACCTCAAAATTAGGTTGCCTCTACCATACGCCAGACTGCTTATATGGAGAAAAATGCATTTCGAACACAACATGTTGGACTAAAAGTATTGCTTTTACTACGCAACAAACTTCCAAATTGTAGAAGGGAATTGAGCCATCCAATCATCATTTTTCTGATCGAATGAACCCCATCATATCTAATTTTTTAACATAGTAATTATATCAGTCATCAAATCACGCAATTTCGTAATAACATGGTCTATATTTCTTTTGCTTGACAAGTTAAATCCTATCCTCAGATCATAATTATGATCTAATGACCCAGAACCATGTATATTTATTAAAAGAAGTTATTAAATCCTATATGGATACTGATAGCACAGTATTTGCAATCGAACGATCATGTTAGATCTGATCTGACAGTTTCAATGCAACGGCTCTTTTAGCTGCTATGTTGAGCCATTAAGAAAGTCTTTTTAAATATTAAATTTCTAATTAACAATTGTGGAAGTGAAAATGTAATGGCTAAATTTGGTGTTTGGTATGTGCTTTTAGTCGTTGTAATATGTCTATAAATAGGAGAAGTTTTTAGCAAAATTTGTTGATTAAAACTTTACAAAAATTTCAATGAAGAGTTATCAAGTCATGACCTTAAAGCAATTCACAGCCATTGCTAATCGTCACCTCTTTACACTGTATCTCTCCTCAACAAACTCCAAATTTTTTATTTCTTCTTTTAATCAAGTTAATCCTCATTTTCTCCCTTTATAGCTGATTAAATTAAAATAATTGTGCATTGTTAAAAATTTTTTCAAGCATAGGAATTTATTTGTGCAAATTTAAATCATCATTTTCTTTCCTCTTTCTACCAATTCTATTTTATTATAAGCTATTATAGCATGTTTTATTTTCTTATTATAAGAGTTTAGCTTACCTATCTTTTGATGAAAGGTTTATATAATTTTTTTATACTTTGTTTTATTAAGGGTGGTTGTACACTTGATTTTAAACCAAACTACCTAAAAATTAGTTTTGTACATGTTTAAATTTTTTCACCTTATTATTTCAAAATTTCTAAAGCTTTATTGTCAAAATAAAAATTAACATATTTTCAAGCAATTAATGTTTTTAATTTTTGCAATTCCCTCCTCTTACAAATCAATATTTCAATTGATATTAGAGCAAGATCCTTTTTCGTGAGAAGAAATTCTTTAGGAGATCTATGGCTGAAATTGATGCTTCGACTTGGTTGAGTGAAAGTGTCTTCCAAAAGGTTGCCACTCTTTTGTGATGATTACTATCTTTATTGAAAAACTTAAGGTGGCCAGTCATTTAAAATTTATTGATAAAAAATATGGGAATTGATGCAAGTTCCTTTTGATTTTTGTATAAAGAAAAACACATAAAGAACTTTTGCACCTAAACCTTTTTATGAAATGGATTGTAACAAAAACTATTAAGTGCAATTAAATGATAGGGTCATAAATATTTTATATTATGCTTTGAATGCTATAAAATTTAATAGAATCATAAATTTAGAAACTGCTTATGAGATTTGTCATAAATTAGAAATAACATATGAAAGTACTTCTTTTATTAAGGAAAACAAAATAAGCATAATGACACAAGGTTATGAGTTATTTAAGATTCTCTCAAATGAGTCCATCAAAAACATGTTTATTAGATTTACTAATATTATTAATGCACTTGCCAGCTTGGAAAAGCCAATTTCTATGAATGAATAGGTAAAGAAGATACTATGAATCTTACTAAAAGAGTATGATCCATTAGCCACCGCCATCAAGAAAGCCAAACATATTTCTGTGATGATAATAGATGATTTTATGGGTGAGCATATGATAAATGAGCTAGAAATAGAGAGAAAAAAATAAAAAAAAGAATTAATTGAGAGGACTAAAATAAAAAAGGAACAACAAATAGTATTCAAGGTGGAGGAAGGCATTCTAGAAGAGGAATCCACCAATGATGATGGAAAAGTTTTAATTTTGAAAATCCTATCTAAAGTTTTTAATGGTGTAGGAAAGTATGGAAATCAAAACTTTAAGACAATGAGAAGAAGGAAAGAGAAAAATATTTTTCATGAATCTAAAAAGCCAAGACCTATTAGATTAGCATGTCCTATCATACAAGAAAGAGTTGACAAAGAAAAAAATGAGAAGAAGAAAAGTATGAAGAAGAAGAAATCATTTAAAACAACTTAGAGTGATTTAAAAAAACATTTACTAGTGAAGAGGAGAATAATAATGAAATATTCTTTTACATGATGGCTAGAGAAGAAGAGGAAGAAAAAGGGAGTGCATCTTCAAGTGAGGAAAGGTAAATTATTCAAATGAAAAATTACCTAAATAATTACTTTATTTTTTAAAAAGTATGAAACTTTAAGTAAAAAATATAAGAAACTTGAGAGAAATATTGTTAATGTGTAGGTCTTTGTGATGAAATAAAAAATACCAATGATTACTTATTACAAAACAATAATGTGCATGGTGCCTTAGTTAAAGATTTTAATGATTTTGTATCATTGCACTTTAGTTGTTCATTTTCAAGAGCAAAGTTAATTAGTAGGGATGTTACACTTCTCAGAAGATTTAATATGCATAAGCTTAATAATAATATTCACTTGTCACATGGTTATAATAAACTTATATATAATTATTTCATGCTTTTAGGTCCCAGTTTATATACTTGTACAATTAGAAATAATGTTCACTCAAACTATCCTACTTATGCATAAGTATTGAAGGCAAATAATAGCTTAACTATTATTGAACCCAAAATGGATAGGTTCCCAAATCTAACAATTAATTTATGAGTATAAGCATTTCTAAGGTTGAGGAGAACATGTTGTTCATACATAATGGGTGTACAAGAAAGAAGTTAGGAAACATCAAGCTATTCACCTAACTAAAGGTCTATGATAGAGGAAACATTGTGCTTGTGGATAATTCAGAGAAATCTATCAAAGAAATCGATATTATTGGCCACCTTATATATTTTAATTACTATAATTTTATTTGTTCAAGGTTTAAAGTACAATTTACTTAGCCTTAGTCAACTTTAAGAGAGCAATTTTAGTATTACATTTTAACTATTATATGTATAATTTGTAAAAATAAAAATATAATAATTATTATACTTAAAAGGAATAATACTTATTTTATTTGTTTAAAAAATAATAAATAATTCTCAAATAAAATATTTTGCAACACATACTAGTGACTCAAATTTATGACATAATAGATTTTGTCAAGTTAGTACACATATCTGAAGAAAAATAATTAAGCACAGTAAGATATTTACATGAATTAACTTTTGTAGATAATTTTGATTATGAACTATACAATTTAGAAAAAGAAACAAAAGAAAGCTTTCAAACCGAGAAAGATGTAACTTCCAAGAAGATTTTGTAACTTCATAGACTTTTTTACAACAATACATCCCATGAGTTTAAGAGATAAGAAATATGGATTAGTTACAGTTGATGATTATTCTAAGTATACATGGGTTACTTTCTTAAGACAGAAGAGTGAATCATGTAAACAATTTAAAATATTGATAACCAAATTACAATGTGAGTTAGGTCATAACTTAATTTCTATTAGAATGATAATGGAAGAGAACTTAAAAATAATGAATTCATTGAGTATTGCAATAATAGTAGATTTTTTCACATATTTTGGGCACCTAAAACTTCACAACAAAATAGTATAGAGGAGAAACAAATTGAAGTTTATTATATTTATTTAGAACTATAACAAATGAGTATGATATAGCAAAATTCTTTTGGGCAAAAGCTATGCTTATAGCTTACTAAGTTCCAAATCGAATACTTTTCTAGGACAATATTAAAAAAATCATCATATGGATTAGTATTTCATAAGAAACCAAAAATTAATCATTTACATTTATTTGGTTATAAATGTTGCATTTTAAATTATGGGAAAAGAGAATTAAGAAACTTTGATCTAAATTTAGATGAGAGAATCTTCCTAAAATATTGATGTAACAAGGTTAAAATCATCAATCTTCTAACCGCTAAGGTGCCTCCATTTATATTTGAATATATACATTAATGGAATTTCTTTAATGGCTAGAAAGGGTCACCCAAAATAATCTTACATTTTGGCTTTCAAAAAAATACAAATAGCTTCTAGATTGCTGATTATGAGTGGGAATAGCTACTACTGTCCAATATAGGTGGATGGAATATGAGCTACTTGCTTAGAATGTTGAATAAAAGGTCTAGAATTAATCCAAGTAGAGTTTGATGTAGACCTTTAGATCTCACATGATGGATAGATGATGTTGATGCACAAGAGCACTATTCACAAAGGTGAAGACAATCTTAGGAGTTTGATTAAGCTTTGTGGAAGGGCGACTATATGTTATAATGCGAAGATGGTTTTAGTTATTTTTTAGGTTTATGGATGGATGTTAAGATGAAATTCCAAATGATGGAGCTAGTCTCATCCATTTGATCATGCTTGTCTAATGACTAGTTTGATGGAATAAAGGAGGACGTGATCCTGGCTATTCTGTTGTGAAAATGCATGATAAAAAACTGGTTTGCTCTAGTTTGGAAGCAAACAGGACTAATTTTTTGTCCCACATCACAAGTTTATATATGATGTTTAGTATTCATAATGCTTATTCCATGCATAAAGGTCAGTCTAATGGAGTCGACTGGCCCATGGCACTCTTAGGAAGTAAAGAGCCATTCACTTTGCATATATGTGTGTGTGTGTGTTTGTGTGTATTTGACCATTCCTGATCCCATTACTTAACACTTAATGAGTATGTCTTAACTTATTACCACCAAGATAATTTAAGAGTTATTTCATAACCCGATTTACTCCATGTGCATAGGGAATTGTGCCATGATCACGATTCCAGCCTAACATATGTTGGTTGACCTTATTTCTTGACCTATTGCTCCTCAAGGCTTATTGCATAGTTGAAGTTTGTGCCACTTGGACCAAGCCTTTGGGCTTGGCCATGTGTACGTGGTTAGGCCAAAGTTTTTTTTTATTTAAAGCCACCTTTTGAATATTAATTACTTTTTTTCTTTTAAAGCATTTTTGTAGCTACTAAAAAATATATATTTGTGAGTAATAAAATAATAACGCATAAGAAATTAATGATCATGCAAGTGAATAAGTAGTGTAATGCAAACTAATTGTATCGTATGTGAGCAAGTGATAGGATAAACAATAAAATATGTAAATTTTTTGGAGATGGACTTCTAATGGTCACTTACTCCACTAAGAGTTTAATTAATGGCTCCTAGATATGTCGTTTAAGCCACAGTTGTCGCATGGCCACCAACACTACTTGACATTGCTTCACTTATGATTGCTTCATGAGACATTTTGTTGAAACTTTCTAATTGATTAATCCTATAGGAGCCTAAGATGTATGACCTAAAAAATACTTAAGGGTATTAGAGAAACTATCATAATTATTTTATTATCATTAAGCAAGTACTATCATAACTAAAGGTATACTAATCTCCCTTGTTTGATGATGACAAAACCATTGATAAAATAGTGAATGAAAATATATAAGTCATATGAGCATGCATGCACTCTCCTTACATTCTTGCTTCACCTCAATGTACGAAATTCATATAATTATGTCATAAACATGGGATATAATTAGTATTTTTTTTATTTCACACATATCTCTTCCGTTTTTTTGTCATGCATAAAAGGATATAATAAGAATAAAATATGTAGACAAAGGGTGAACACAATAACACTATTTATGCATAATTTGTCTTTAAATAACCAAGGGTACAAGTTATAATAAATCTTTGTAAAAACAACATATAACAAAAATATTTTATTTATTAAAAAGCATAAACAAAAGCTAATCATCAACCTTTATAAGAAAAATATTAACAATTATATACAAATGTAACAATATTATTTATTTATCATACATTTTATCCATGTTTAGTTTAATAACATTTATGATTTTGAACTTTGTTACATTCTTTATGTATGTTTTTAGTAATTTCTATAAGAAGTCAACCTAAAACAAATCAATAATATTAAACATGCTAGCATGGGATTCTCCCCCTTTTAAGTTCAAAAAGATAAAATGATACATAATAGATCATGCATATGCATCCATAAGTTCTAAGATCTACACTTAATTCTTAATCAAAAACCCATTTGTTATGAATTCTAACTATAAAGAATGAGAAAGTTCACATATAGAAATTATTTACAGCTTTAAGACAATGATATGGACAAAGTATTTTTATTTTAGTACTCTAAATCTCATTCTTAACACAACAATAACAATATTCTAGTCTTTAACAATAAAGTATTTCTTTTTTTTAAATTATTGAATGTTTTAATAAACAATGACCAAAGGTATAATTAATAGATAAAATTATTAACTCGACCTAAGTTCTAGCACTAGTTTCTCCTCCTTTTAGAATCACTCAAACAGGTTAATAATTAAGAGTAATGTGAGCTTATGAAAGGTTTTAATGGATAATGATTTGATAAAAAGAATCTCATATTATTACTTGAAATACTACATTTCAAACTTCAACTACAACAAAAGGGAATAATAAAATAATAATTTGTCAAAATTCTCCAACTTTTTTCAATATATCTTTTGGTTTTACTCACTGTTGCTTGTGTCTTTAATATCCAACAAGTTCTTTAAGAGCATAACATGCATGAACACTATCTATCACATTAAGCTCCAAGTTAAATTTTTTCAAATTCTATCTCTAGAATTCATAACTTATAGTTTTCCAAAAAGAGTTTTCACTTACCTCACATGTAATTAGTAATTCAATAAAATGCAAAAAACATTAATGACACACTAAATAGATTCATATTTCTTATATTGATAATTTAATAATCTATGTATATACCTTGATCTAGTTGTTCATGATAACAAGTCAAACAATATCATAAATCTTTATACTTTCACATTCCTAAGTAAAGCTAACATTTAACATTCAAGCTACATAAGGAAACATGATCTATTCAATTTTCCTAAAGACATATTAAATAATTCTAACAAAGTTACTAAGAAAATAAATAGTTTTTCCTAAAAATAAGGACAATAAATATTTTACAAGTGGGTAACATGCAAACTCATAAGGCAAGTCTTGTCTTCATAGATCCTAATTATGGAGGTATACCAATATAACTATATAAGCTTTAAATTTAAGAACACAAACATCTTGGGTTCAATGGTGATAGTTTGTGATTAAGGTGTCTTTACAAAGGTATTTTTTTAAGAATATTACTTTAAGAGTCCATTCATATTTATCTTAGTTTAAATAGATAAATTTCTTAAGTAATCATAAGAAATCTATCCATGCTTATCACAATAATTGCAAACAGCTTGGGATTTAGCATGAAAATAAATAATCTGCAAACTAAATTTTTTCGTTTCACATTGTTATATGATGAAGCATGTTTTTGCATATGTGAATAGAATAACTACTATTATCATTTCTGTGTACATATAAACATTCAAATCTACATTTTTGAGTCAAATAAGTCATTATATAATATTTTCATATCTCAAAGAATCAACACATGAATTGCTCAAGGCTAAAGATGTCTCATATTCATCAAATTAACTTTCTAAGGTGCTTATATTAGTAGTATGTATAAGGAAATTTCATTGAAGCTATTCATTTATAGCTTTAAACTTATTGCATTACCTTTCGAATAAATAAACATGATGCTCTTCTTTGTCATATTTTACTTTTAATCTAGTATACAATCCAATCAATTTCTTATGCTCAACTATAAGGTTATTAAAAAAATAGTCAATTGATTATCACTAATAATAAGATTATCATTATTTAAGAAAGAAATTTATTGTGCACCTTGGAATGAAGAGCTTACTTCTGAGGTGCATAAAGTTTCTCTTTCTTTTCTCTATTATGTTTTCTTTTGATTTCTCATTTTCTTCATATCTTGGGTAAGAAACATAACCTATTTTTCATATAAATTCTCTAGTTCCTACATAGCCTCAAAAGACGTTTTTAGAAGATGAATCTTGATTTCATATTATTGAGATAAAGCGAAATAAACATAATTCATTCAAGTAGCATTTCTTTGGCTTAAATTTCTAAATTATTCATCAGAATCATTTAAATCATTAAAAATATTTTTAGTTAAAAGTAATAAATTAATTCTAATATTTAAAATCATTTTTCCACAAAGAAAAATTTTGATCTTTGAACATGGGTGGATCCATGTTAAAATATAAATGGAAACTCATCACACAACAAGACATGAAAAAGATGGGATCTTCTGTAAGGAAGTTCTTCTCTTAATGTAACCTACTCTTATACCACTTGATATAATCTATGTTGAGCTAATTCAAAGGATAGGGTGTGAATTATGCTTTTAAACATTTTTTTATTTTTAAAATATTTTTTTAAATGAAACTTTTCAATATTAAAATTGATTATTTAAAAATTTTGCTAAAAGAAATTATACATTTTATAATTTTTAATACATTTTTAATAGACTATTTTATGCTTTATAAAAATGATTTTTATAAATGTATTCTATGTACTTTTAATTAATTATTATTAAATAAGAAAATATCATAAATTATATAATAACAAAGTTAATAAATATAACAAGAGGTTTTTAGGTGGTTCAACCTAACATGTGTCTACATCTACTCCCAGCAACTAGACAAGGATTTTACTAACAAAGCTACTTTCTTTTGCTATAAGAGGTAAAGAAAACCTTTACAGACCACATCCTATTGTCGTAGTAGGTAGGGGTTCGCCATCACTATCTTAATTATAAAACCTTATAATATTGAAGTATAATACAATATTATAATTAACCATAACATTTCATTATTCACTTATAAAGCATATACAACATAATTATATGGATTATAGTGTTGGAATATGAATTCATATATGGAAAAGGTTGAAATAATCTAAAGGAATTTGTTTTAAAATATTAAATCCATATGATTTTTTAATATGAACTAATGTTATTAAGAAAAATAAAATCAATAAAGATCTTTCTTTTATATAATCTTTTCTAAAAACATAAAAAATAATTAAATAAATAGTCAATTACAAAAAAGTCACAAATAAGATATGCAACCAAAGAAAATGCTAAAAGCAAGAAAGAGAAAATGAGTTGAAAATATGGCTCCAATAAAGGCATTGAAATCAGATTGCAATTTTCACTTTTGTACCTTTTCTTCCAAAAATATTAATTTGGTAAGTTTAACATCAATAATCCTCTAACTCAGAAGGTTCCAATCTTTATGTTAGAATATTTTAGATTTTTAGTGGCTATAAATGGTCACCCAAATAGTTGTTACATTTTGACATTCACAACAAAAATAAATAGCTTTTAAAAAACTAATTATGAGCAAGAATAGTGATCTCCATTCTATTTAGATGGATGAAATAAGAACCACTTAATCAAAATATTGAATAAATGTCTAGATCAAATTTTAAAAAATTTGATCTAGATCATTAGATCCCATATGTTGGATACATAATATTGATGTGTAAGAGCACTATTCACTAAGGTAGAGATGATCTCAACCATTCAATTGAGCTTTATGGATAAGTAGCTAGATGAAATGCACTATTCATAAATGTGAAGAAGATCTTAACTATTCGATTAAGATTATGGATGGATGATAAGATAAAAATTATTATTCAAAATGGTGGAACTAATCTCATCCATTCAATCACGATTAGTAGATGAATGGTTAGATGGAATCTACTTTTCATAACAATAGACATGATCCTTATCATTTGATTACAAAAAAGTGCAATTGCCTGACATTGGTTCACTATAGTTTGAAAGTAAACATGGCTAATTTTTAGTCCCACAACTCAAGCTTGTTTATATTGATTTGCATTTATAATACTTCCTCTACCTATAAAAGTCAGCCTAATATGGCTTTCTATCCCTTGGTGTTTTTAAAAAGTAGTGACCTAAGTCACCTATGGATATATTTATAGGTCTAGCCTAACCTAATCTCATTATTTAACACTTCATGAATCTAACGAAACTCATTGTGCCTAAACCAACTTAGGAGTTAATTCCTAACTTGATTTAATCTAGTGTGTGAGCATGTGTGCTTATGCATGTGTGTGATTATAAATGTGTGTGTTCATGTGTATGCTTATGTGTGTGTGCATACATGTATAGCTATGTGTGTTTGTGAGTGTGTGTTGGCATGGACATTGATCTAGGCTATGTGTGTGCATGTATGCACATGTGTGTGTTTGCATGTATGTGTATGAATGTGAGTGTTGGCATGCACGTGTGTGTTTGTATACATAGGTGCATATATGCATGTGTGTGCACGTATGTGTGTGTGTGTATGTGTGTATGTTTGAGAATGCACATACATACTCTAATTTGTGTGTGTGCACGTATGTGTGTGTGTGTGTTAGCGTGCATGTGTAAGAGTGTGTGTGTGCACATGTGTTTGTGTGTCAAAACATGTGTGTTTGTATGACTGTATGTGTGTGCATGTATGTATGTGCATAAGTGCATGTGTCAGTGTGTGTGTGCATGTGTGTCTATGTGTGTGTTTATGTACGTGTGTATTCTTGCATGTGTGCATGTTTGTGCACACTTGTGTGGTTGTGTCCATGTGTGTGTGTGTATGCATGTATGCCTATGTGCATGTGTGGGTGCATGTGCACTTATTTTCTTTTTGGATGCATTTGCATGTTCATGTCATGTATGTGAGTGTGTATGTGTGTGTTTGTATGTTTGTGTGTATAAAAGTATTACATGTGTGTGTGTGAATGCATGTGTTTGTGCATACATGTGTGTGTGTGTGTACTTATGTGTGTGTGTGTGTGTGTATGTATGCTTTTGTTCATGTGTACATGCGAGCAAGCATGTCCACCTACGTGTGTTTGATAAAGTGTGTGCTTTTATTTGCTTGTGTATGTGTGTGCAAGTGTTTTTATGCATGTGTGTATGTTTGCAAGCATGTGTTTGGTGTGTGTGTGTTCTCTTGTGATTGTGCATCCATGTGGACATGCAGGTGTTTGTGTATTTGTGAACGTGTGCATGTGCATACTCATGAGAGTTCGTCTTTGTGTGTGTGTACATGTTCATATGTGTGTATGTGCATGGGTGTTTATGCATGTGAATGTGTGTGTTCTTGCATGCTTATGTGTATGTGCTTATTTGTACCTTTTGTGCATGGGTACATGTGTATGCTCATGTGCATGTACATTTATGTTTGCGTGTGTGTGTGCCTATTTGCATGTGTGCATTCTTATGCGTGTGTCTACTTTCATGTGTCTATGAATGTCTATGCATATGTGTATGTGCATTCACGTTTATGTATATGTATGAGCATGTGCATTCATTTGTGTGTGTTTGTGTGTGCATTTGTGTATGTATATTTGAGCGTGGCCATAAGTGTTGGTTTGTGTGTGTGTTTGTGTGTGTATATGTGAAAGTATGTGTTTGAGCATTTTTGTGTGCATTCGTGTTAGTGTGTATATACATGTTTACGTGTATGTGTGTATACATGTGTGCATGAGTGTGTGTATGTATTTGCCTATGCACGTGTGTGCTTCGTTGCATTTGTGTGTATGTGCATGTATGCATGTGCACGTGTGCATTTATGTGCATGCATGCATGTGTGTGTGTTTATGAATGTATGCATGTGTGTGTCTATGAGTGTTCATGTCTTTATGTTTATGTGTGCCGATGCATTTGCATATGCATATGTGTGTATGCATGTGTGTGTCTTTGTGTGCATGCTTGGACATGTGTATGCATATGTGCAAAGACGTGTGTATATAATTGCATATGTACATGTGTTTGTGAGCATGTGCATACATGTGCAGTGATGCATGTTTGTGTGTATGTGTGTCTACATGTGCACATCTATGTGTACATGTGTGCACATGAGCATGAGTGTGTGTGGATGTAGGTGTAGGTGTGTGTCTATGTGCGTATGGGCATGTGTGTGGATGTGCATCTATGTGTGCACATGTGAGTGCATATGTATATGTGTGTATGTTAGTACATTATTGTGTGTCATTGTGTGTGTGTTTTATACATGTGTGTATTCCTGTGTGTGTATACGTGCGTGTATGCATGCATGTGTGTGAGTATGTTTATGGGTGCATGTGTAGGACATGTGTAAATGTGTTCGTGTATGTGCACATCTGCATGTGAGTGCCTATGCATATGGCTACATGTACTAGTGCATGCATGTGTGCTTGTTTGTTCAATATATGTGATTATGCATGTGTGCATGTGCATGATTGTGTGTGTGTGTCAATGTGCATGTGTGTGTTTACATATATGTGCATGTGTGTGTTTACGTATATGTGCATATGTGTATGTATGTGAGTGTGTGTTTCTATGAATATATGAGCTTATTTGAGCGAGTGTGTATGCATGTTTACACGAATGCATGTGTGTACATGTGCATCTGCATGCATGGGTGCACTTTTGTGTGTGTACTTGCATACATGTGTTTAGGGGTGTGTACATGTGTGTGAGTATCTATGGATGGGTGTGTGCATATGTAAGCATGTTTGCATGTGCAAGTATGTAAGTGTGTGCATGCCTACATGCATGTGTGTGTAGGTGTGTGCCTGTGTATGTGTGTGCACATGTGCCTGTGTGGGCATGTGCTTTTGGTTGTGCACACGTGTGTGCATGTGCCTGTGCATGTGTGCTTATGTGTGTGTACATAATTGTGTGTGTACATAATTGTGTGTGTGTACTTATGTCTGTGTTTGCATGTGTGCTTATGCATGTTTGCATGTATTTTTATGAGCATTCACAAGAGTGTGTATGCATGTGTATTTACGTACTTGTTGGTGTTTATCTATGTGTTTTTGTTATTTTGTGTATGTGTCTATGTGTGTTCATGTGCACATCTGTGTGCATGCATGTGTGTAGGTGTGTGTGTGGGTATCTAATTGTGGCTGTGTATGTGGGTGGGTGTGCATTGGGTGTGTTTGTAGGTGTGTGTATTTGTACATATGTGTGTAGGTGCATACATGTTTGCTTGAGTGAGTTCATTTGAGTGCATCAGTGTATGTGTTTGTGTTTTGTCTTATACATATGTGTATGTGTGCATGTGTCTGTATGCATGTAAGTGTGCAAGTGTCTATTCTTGTATATATATGTGTGTGTGTGCATATATGTGTGTGTGAGTGGGCTTTTGTGTGGATATTTGTGCATGCTATGCATGTGTCATGCATGTGTTTGTGTTTATGTGAGTGCGTGTGATTGTGTGCATGTGCATGCACATGTGTGTGAATGCTTGTGTGTGTTTGTAGGTGTACATATGTGCTCGCGATACTATTTGCAAGTGAGTGCATGTGTGCATGTGTGTTCCTTTGTATGTATGTAGGTGTGTGCATTCGTGCATATGTGTGCTTATATTTATGTGTGTGCATGTGCATATGGATGGCTATATACCTGCATCTCTGTACGTTGTGTGCTTGTTTATCTACATGTGTATAATATGTGTGCGTGAGTTTTTGTATGTGTGTGGATAAGCGTGTCTATATGCACGTGTGTGTGGTTGTGTGTGTTTGTATGTATATGTATATGCATGCATGTGTGTGAACATCTAAATGTGTGCACACATGCATATGTGTGCATCTTGACTACGTGGGTGTGTGTTTATTCGTGCACCTAGGTGTGTGTGTGTGTGTTCATGTGTATCTGTATGCATATATGTGGGTGCATGTGCACATGTGTGTGTGTGTTCATCAGTGCGTGCACATGTGAATGTGTATGTGTGTGTGTACATATATGTGCATATGTGATTGCATGGGTGTGTGAATGCATGTCTGCATTCCTATGCATGTGTGTATGCATGTGTGAGTGTGTGCATGTGTGTGTGCACTTGTGTGTGTGTGCACTTGTGTGTGTGTGCATATATGTATATCTATATGCATGTGTGTGTGCATGTTATGTGTGCATGTTCATATTTGTGAGTGCATGTGTGCATGTCTGTGCATGTGTGTGGTTGTGTATGCTTTTTGCACATCTATTTCTGCATGTGTAGGTTTGTGTAAGCATGTGCATGTGCATGTGTGTGCCAACATTTGCATATGTGTAGGTATGCATGCACGTACATGTGTGTGTGCATGTGTATGTGCGTGAATGCATGTGCATGTATGTGTGTTTGTGTGTGCCTACATGTGTTCTTGTGTACATATGTGTGTGTGAGAAAGCATGTGCCTGTGTGTTAATTCATGTGTGTGCATGCTATTATGTCTGTGCATGCGCTTATATGTGTGTGTGTATTTTTGCATGTGTGTGTTTGTGTTTGTGTGTGCATGTGTATGGATATATGTTTGTGCATATTTGTGTGTGCAAGTGTGGTCGTTGGTGACTATGTGCATGTGTGTGCATGTGTGCACGTGGGTATGTGCATGTTCACATGTGTGTGTGAGTGTATGTGTACATGTGTATTTGCATGTGTGTGTTTGTGTGTGCAAGTGTGTGTGTGTGCATCTACATGGGTTCACATGCGTGTGTGTTGGTGTGTGTGCATATGTTTGTTCTTGTACAAGAGTGTATGTGTACATATGTATGTGTTTCTATATATGTGCATGTATGTGTGTGTGTGTGCATGCATGTGTGCATATGCATATATTTTTGTGTGCATGTGTGTGCCTCTCTGCATATATGCACATGCAATTTTTTTCTTTATGCATATGTGCATTTTATGTGTGTGTGCATGTTGGTGTACATTTATCAGAGCATGTGGATGTGTTCATGAGTGTGTGTGTATGTGTGCATGGCTGTGAGTGTGTATGGGTATATGGGCATGTGTTTATGTATGTGTGTGCATTTGTGCATGCATGTTTACATGTGTATGTGTGCATATGTGTGTGCTTATGTCTATGTGTATGTGTTTGCAAATGTGAGTATGTATATGTTTGTGCATATATTTATTTGATTGTGTGTACATGTAAGGGTTAACCTCTGTGTTTTTATGTGTGCATCTATGTATTCATGTGCATGCATACGATTTTGTCTTTGTGTATACATGTATGTGTTTGTGTATGTGTGGGTATGCATGTGTGGGTGTGTGTATATATGTGGGTGTGCATGTGTGGGTGTTGGTATACAAATTTGTGTGCATGTGTTTATGTGCATGTATAAGTGCATATGTATGTGCATGTGTGTGTGCATATGCACGCATGCTCCTTGTGCATGCTTCTTTGTATGTGTGTGTGTTTGTTTGTTTTTTTGTGCATGTGTGTGTGTGGATGCATTTATATGTGTTTGTTCTATTCTGTGCATATGATTAGGGGTGTGTGTGTGCTATGTAAGCCTATGTGTGTGTTGTGCATGCATGTGTGTCTGTGTGGTTGTGTGTGTATGTTTGCATCTGCCTATGTGTTTGTGCTTAAGTGTGGTTTTTCCTATATGTACTTAAGCATGTGTCTGTGTGTGTTCCAATTCATGTATAAGTTTATACATGTGTGTACATGTGTGTGTGTTGCTGTGCATGTGCATGTGTGTACCTCTATATGCATGTGAGTCTACGTGCATGTGTATGGGTGCTTGTGTGTGTATATGAGTGTATGTGTTTGTATTTATTTGAGTTTGTATTTGATTATGTGTGGCTGTGTATGTGCATGTGTGTGCATGTATGTGTAGGGTCTATGTGTAGATGTATATGTGCATTTGTTTATGTGCCTACATATGTGTGTGTTAGTGTGCCATTGCACATGTGTGTATTTTTGTGTGCATGAGTTTGTGTCTATGTTTGTGTGCATGCATGTGTGCATGTGTGTTTTCATGTGCATGAGTGAGTGCATGTTTGTGCATGCATATGCAAATGCACATGTTGGCACATGTTTTTGTGTAGGTTGTCTATTCATCTATGTGTGCATGTGTGCTTGTGCCTATGTGTGATTATACATGTGGTCTATTTTGTATGTGCATAAGAGTGTGGGAGTGTCTAGGCATGTATTTACTTGTGTGTGTACTTATGTGTGTAGATGTGTGTGTGTGTGCACATGCATGTGTTCATTCTAAAAGCATGTGCATATGTGTATGTATGCATGTGTAGGTGTACATACATGTGTGTGCATGTGCATCTGTGTTTGTGTTGGCATGTGTGTGTATGTTTAGGTGTGTACATGTATGTTTGTGTATTTTTTGTGCATGTGAGAGTTTGTGTTCATGTGAGTACATGTCTGTGTTAGCATGTGTGTACATTTTTGTGTGGCTACGTGTGCATATGAGTATATGTGTGCGTGTGCATGCATCTGCATTTGTCACCCATACACATGCGTGCACCCACAAACACATATGCATACAAACACATGCACATGTGCATGTACTTACACAAACACGAACACACACTCACACAAACACACACACATAGGCAAACACAGAGGACACACAATGGGCATGCACATGCACACACTTGCATAAGCACATACAGAAACACACATGCACATAAACATATGCACACAAATGTGCACATACACATACACAAGCACAAGCACCTACATATGCTTGCACGTGCAGTTGTACACACACATGCACATGCACTCAACACACACATGTGGACACATGTAGTTACATGCATAGACACACACAAACAAACACTCAGGCATAAGTATTCCAACATGTACACATGCACACAAAGATATTATACGAACACAAATAAAAACACACGTGCACATGCTCATCTACAAATGCGCACATATGCAACACACACACACATATACAAGCTCACACACACATATACACATACACACACATACACCCACACACATGCAAACATGCTCACTTGCACTCATTTAAGAGCACACATCACACATACACAACACACACATGTACACACATGCACACACACTAACAAACAATCATGCTCACATACATACACATGTGTGTGGTCACAGAAATAGATTAAAAGAACTGCACACACACACACATGCCCATACCTAAAGACACATAGTCACACACACATATACACATATGTATGCATCTATGTGCACAAGCATGCACAGACAAAAACAAGTGGACACATATGCATACACAAACACCCCCACACATACTTGAAAAGGAACACACATACACACATGTGTGCATGCATAAATGCATGGACATGTCTATGCACATGCATAAACACTTATACACATGCATGCACACACATGCAAGTGCATATGCACATCCACACATTCACACAGACTCGAAAACAAACAGA
Source organism: Vanilla planifolia (assembly GCA_023846275.1). Taxonomy (NCBI): domain Eukaryota; kingdom Viridiplantae; phylum Streptophyta; class Magnoliopsida; order Asparagales; family Orchidaceae; genus Vanilla; species Vanilla planifolia. Next base: position 143,095 of record JAIUJO010000066.1, read on the forward strand.
CACACATATGATCATACACATGATCATACATACATAAGCACACAAGCACATTCATGTATGAAAACACACAAGCATACCTGCACATAGTCGCACGTAAACATGCACACACAAGTTCATAAATGTATGCATACACATGCAAACATGTCAACAAAACAAAAAAAAAACACACAAAAACATGTTCACGCACATATACACACATCAACACACAAACATGACCACACGCACACACGTGCAAATGCATGTAAGGACACGTGCAATTAAAGATACACATACACACAAATAATCACACACATGCACACACATAAACGCATAAATGCATGCATGCATGCGCATGCACACACTCACACATGTCTGTGCACACCCACATATACATACACACACGAGTACAAAGATATTTGCATACACACACATAGAAATGCACACATGCTCACAAGTACATTTACATATAAAATTACAGCGCACATACACACGAGCATCTATGCACACACACGTAAACACACACACACAAGCATACCCATTTACACACACACACACACACTGATATCTCTCTCTCTATATATATTTATATATATATATACATATATATATATATATATATATATATATATATATATATATATATATATATATATATATATATATATATATATATATATATATATATATATATATATATATATATATATATATATATATATATATATATATATATATCAACTCACATAATTATAGACATGGATATGTACATGCACATAGACACGCACACACATCAACATATATAGACACACACACACACAAACATACACATATTGGCATGCATAAATACTGAGACACACATGACACACAAACATCCTCATGTAGACATAGTCACACACACAGACAAACATATGCATGACAATACAAGTAAACACAATTGCACAAACCATACACATGCTCATGCACACACACATATGTGCACATAAACAGACAAATGCACACCACACACGCATGCATGAACGTACAAACAAGCACATACAAACACACAAATGTATATGCACACAAGCACATAGACAAACACATGAAAAGTCACACATGTTTGCATATAAGTATAAATACACACATACACACAAAGAGACACACGCACTCACATGCACACAAGCTCACTCATACACATGCATGCACACACACACACGAGCACATGTGTACTCACACTCACTTGCACACACATATGTATACATGTACACATGCATAAACACATGCACACACACAATTATAATCACATATATATACACATACACACATGTATTGACAAACACACTTGCACCAATACAGACATTGCACATCGACACACACAAACACACAAGTACACATGCTCACACACACACATATCCACACATAGCCTCATATGCACACTCATACACACACACACACATATACATTCACAAGAACACACACATGAACACACAAACATGCACATACACATGCATGCACATATGCACATGCATGAAGATACACATAGACATAAACATGCACATGTACAGTCATATACACCCATACACATGCACACACACGCATACACTCATGTGCACCAATACACAGAAACATACACACATAAAAGAACACCCATGCATATGTATACATATGCACACATGAAGACACTCACGAACAAATGCACTTGTATGCACTCTTATGCATGCACATGCATACAAACACAACCACAGACATGTACACACACAGGAAAACATCACACCTAAATTTGCACACACACGAACATGCATGCATGAGACGAATGCACACTCACTCACACATGTACACTTGCACCCATAGGCATACAACAAAATATGTTAGCATGCATTCACACTTGTGCATGGACATAATAAACAAGCATGCATGCACCTATGCATGCTCACAAACAAAAATATACACACATTATGACAAAAACATAACCATATATATATGCACATTCATATAGAGACACATGGACACTCACTCATGCACAGGCAAGCATACATGCATGCTAATTCACTCCCACATTACACATAAACAAATAAAACATAGACATATACACACACAAAGATAAACACATATAAATACACACATGTCCTCACAAACACATACAGACCAACACATATTGATGCACATACACATGCACTCACATGGATGCACACAAAAGCAAACAAACATACACACACAAATGCACATGCATATACATGCCATACAATCATCTGACAGGGATGCACACATACGTACAAGCATACGCAAACACATTCACACCATTACATACTCGTATGCACCCACATGTATGCACATACATGCACAAAAACATATACACTTGTATGTATGCAAACAAATGCACATTAAAGTACAAACACACATATGCATACATTTATGCACACATACACTCACATATGCACACAAGCATACACACGGAGACACATACACACTCATACATGCACACATACATAGGTACACATGCACACACACATAAAATGCATGAACACACATGCGAACATGTACACACACGTGCACATGTACACAAACACACACACCTATACCTATGCACATACATATAGACAGACTCATGCACACATAATAGACATAGCATAGCAAGCACATACATACATGAACACACCCACATATGCACACATACACACTTGGAAAACACACGCATTTACATACACACATACTCCCTTGTTGAACAAGCACACAAAGTTACACACCATATGCACACATGCACACACACATAGATGCAACAAACAAATGTACACACACATGTTTTCACACATACATAACATGCAAAAATGCATGCACCCAGAAATACAAACACATAAGAACGCAAAATCACACGTACACAAACACATACTTGCAAACACGTACATATACACCCACATGCACACTCATGCAGGCACGTGCATGCAATATACAAGAACATGCACAAAAATGAAGTCGTGTGTGTGGGTACCCACATGCACGTGCAAGCTCACACATACACATTCGCATATACACACATGCACAAGCACATATATAGAATCACTGACACATGCTCATGTATGCACATGAATGTATGTATAGACACACACACATAAATGCACCCTCACACACTTGCACACATGCACACAAACACACTCTCTCCTATGCACACACACACACACTTATGCACACAATGCACACACACCCACGCAACCATAACCAAACCCATCTATATACACATACACACACACACTCACTCATGCACAACACATGTCCACATACATGCATATTACCCACATCTATACACCCATACCAACACACACACACACACTTGCATACAAATGCTTAAACACATGCACATGCACTCACGCACATGCTCACATGCACACCTAGATGCACGTGCACACATAGATACACACAAACACACATAAGAAAAGCACACATACACATAAGAACAAGTACATACATGCATATACACAAATAAGCATGCACACACACTCACATGCACACATAAATATGCACACATAAATATGCACACATAATTTGTACATAGTCACATATGCACACATGCATGCATGCACATTCAGACAATTGACACACACACACATGCATACACAACTGCATCAGCTTGCTCATACACTCACCTACACCTACACATGCCTACACACACATGCACACACACAAACATATGCCTATAATACACATGCAAATGTGTACACTTGCATGCACACATGCACACACACAAAAGCACACAAGCTAACACACGTATGTGAACACATATACACACATATGCATATTCACAAACACAAACACACACACTCATCCACTCACACATAGACGTGATTGCTTATGCATGCATGCTTGTACTCATGCATGCATGTTATGTACACACCAATAAAAACACACAAGAACACACAAACATATATCTACACACCCATACATACACACACCATAGACACATGCTTGCACACAAACATACACAAATACATACACATAAACACTCACACCAATGTAGACATATGCACATACACACACCTTCACACATGCAAATGCATAAAGACATGAGCACACATGCACATATATGCATAGACATGTATGCACACATGTAAATGTGCACACACACATGCACAACCACGCACATATGCATGACATGCATGCACTCATGGACACAGCTATAAGTGTATACACATACACACACAAAGACAAACATAAACATGCACATGAAGCCAAATAAAGAAGCATGTGCCTGTGTGCATACACACACATACAACACAAACCTATACACACATGCACACATGCACCCACACACACGTGTGTTCATGCATACACAAATACACATGCATGTACCACAAACACACACACACAAACACACACACATGTAGACATACAACATCTATTGAAAATCCCATACAAGCTAGCACACAAACACACACACAAATGCACATACTCATATGTGCATACATATAAATGCATAAACACATGTACACATACACAAACACATGTACACACATCCACACACATATGCTCAGTGCACATTCACATATGCACACACATACACACATGCACACATGCACACAAAGACACATGCACATAATAACTCAAGTGCACAGACAAAAACGTACATACTCACACATTTGCATACACACACATGCACTAGCAAACACATGCATATGCACACACACATATAAAAGCTCACTTGTACACACACACACACAAATGCACACATACAAGTTATCACACATGAACACGTGAACACAAACACATGCATGTACAAATGCACAAACATACACACACACATGCACGTCCCCATACACACACTCACACATGCATATACACATGCATACATAAATGCAACTACACATCGACACACACCAACACACACATCCACACACAGATGCACACACATTGTAAATCCACGCACATGCACACGAACACAAGCAAACACATATACATACATGCACCACACAAGAACACACATGCACATAGATACATGTTCATATTTGTGAAAAAAAATGCACACACACATACACATACAAATAAGCATGCACACATGCATACACACATGTACAAACACATGCACACATGTGCCAAATGTAGTCCAACATTCACAAACATGTAGATGCATAATACTGTACACACATGCATACAATCGCAAGCACACATATGCACACAAATGTACATGCAAAAACACAAACATGAACACACAAAGGATCACATATACAAAAGATCATGCACGCACACATATGTGTGTGCCTGCACACACACACACATGCATACACATACAAGCACACACACACACGCATATGCACATACATGCATGTATGCACAAGCATAAACATGAACACATAAGTATATAGATACACACATATATGCACTTGTAAACATGAGTAGATAGGCACACACATACACCCATACACATGTGCACACAACCACCCACACACACTCATACCCATATGCAACCACACATGCACACACTCACACCAACAAAAGCATACATGCACATAGGCACACACACACACACTACATGAACATGTGTGCAAATGCATAAGCAGACAAATGCACTCACACATAACCACACACACATGCACACACACACACACAAGTGAATACATACAATCATGTACATAGATATAGACATAAGCATGCACACACACATGCTTGCACAACACACCTACACACATGAACATCATGCATGCAAAACCACATGCACAGAAGCACACTCATGCACACAGAAACAAAGACACACACACATGCACACACACTCAAGCACACATGAACAAATAAACACATCCAAGAATATAGACACAAATAAACATACTCACACGCACATGCAAATATGCACTAACGCATATATGTATGGATGCACGTACACACATGCTCATATGCACTCACATATACAAACACGTACCCACACACATATGCACAATATTTGTACACACAAACACACATGCACCCACACAAACTCAGGCCCATGCACAAACACTTGCACGTAGGTGCACACACATAGACACAATAACACAGGCTCAAACAAAAACATGCAAAGAAAGACACATGAATAGATGCTTATGCATGCATGCACACACAAGCATGCATGGAGATGCACACATACACATATGACAATGCACACACATGTATATACACACACATGTACATGCATATCCATACATAATAAGAAATGTACATAAGCACACATACACACAAACACAGACACATACTTGTATGAATGCACATGCACATGCACATGTGCACATGCATATACACACACACACATGCACATGCACATGCACACACATGTATGCACACATCCACCCACATATATGCAAACATGCACACATGCACACTCACATGTACATACATGCACACAAAAAGGCATGTAGACATTTATGTACTCACACATAGACACCCATGCTCACAAAAGTGCATGCACATGCACATGCACACACAAGCACATGCACATGCATGCATCACATATGTACACACTCACATGCACATGCTTAGGCACACACATAGACAAGAACACCTACACATACACATGCGTACACATATGCATGCACACACACATGCATATGCATGTACACCCAAACACACATGCACTGCATGTGCACCCACACAATTTGCACACACATATGTGCACACACACATACACTCACACAAGCATGCACTCATTCACACACACATGTGCACATACAAACACACACTCATGCACATATAGATGCACATGCACTTGCAAAAAGCAATAACACATGTATGCACAAACACACTCACACATGCCAACACATATTTGAATTTTGACATGCACATGCATGCTCCTATGCAAACACAAAGATGATCACATACACATATGCAAATGCATACATGCACATGAATGAATACACACATGCACATAAATAAAAATGCATAGATGCATGTGCAAACACAAATGTACACACCCATGCACACACATAAAAATACACACATGCATGTACACCATGCACAAACACAAACACACTGATAGACATGCACATACCCATGCACACACACACACACATGCAAACACACAAATGCACACATATATGTGCACACATTCATGCAAACACATATGCACAAATCGATAGACACACACAACCACATACACCCACATACATGCACACTAAAAAACATATACACATACATAATCACACAAATGCACAAACACACATCCACATAAGTACATATACCAACATGTACAAATACACATACACACACATATATACACATATACTCTTGCTCTTACCCATGCACAAAGACACATTCACATGTGCACATGTAAACACAGATACACATGCACACACTCAACACTTACAAACAAACTCATTAGCACAAATATTCAAGTGCACACACACTTTTATGTATATACACATATGCACATGTGCACACACACACACATATACGCATGCACACATGCATGCATGTACACATATACACATATGCATAGTCATATACAGACATGTGCTAGCATTTGTAGATGCATACACACATATGCACACACACACAAGTGAACACACACACACATGCAGACACATATGCACACACACATGCACACAAAGATATACACATATGCAAACATGCATACACATGCCTGCACATGCACACATGTACACATGTACACACACATACACATGCATACACATTTACTAACACACAAACATGCATAGGTACATACACGTAAACACTCATATAGGCACACACATGCATACTTATACCCATGCACACCCACATACCCACTCCCACTCCAACACCCATGCACACATGCAGGTAAACACATACATTTACGCATGCATGCACACACACACACATGCACATATAGACACATGCATGCACACATGTGCATGCACTTGTAGGCATACACACAAAAAGAAGTACACATATAGACAAACACATGAACAAGAATAAACAAATGCACACACAAACTCTCATACATATACACACATGCATACAAGCATACATGTATCCACACAGCCAAACACACCCATGCATACGTGTGCATGTAGACACAAATACCCAATCAAACTAATGCAAAGACAACCACAAATACACAAATGAGCACATTCACACACACAAATACAGGGACACCCATGTACACACTTTCACACATATGCACATGCATAAACACATGTATACATAAGCATAAACATAAGTACACACACACATACATGCACATCCAAATACACTTACCTGCACACACATGCATAAACAGGAATGCACACAAATAATAATACAAATGCATGCATACACACAGACACACTCACACATGCATGCATTTGATCTCACATGAACACATGCATAGAGGAACATCCATGTATAGAGGAGCATGCACTCACAAGCACACATATAGACACATAAACATGCATACACAAGCTCAAACACATGTAGACACATGCACATGCATACATGGACAAGAACAAGCATGCATGCACATGCATGTATAACATTAGACCCTCACCTACGCACATACAAACATGCTCATAGAGCACACACACATTACAAATGCAAACATGCACACACTCACACAATCATACACATGCACACACACACATGTGCACATGTTTGTGTGCATCTCTACAAGCATACGCATGTGTGTGTATACATGTCTCTAGGTTTGCATATATGTGCATATGTGTGTGTGCATGTGTGTATGTGTGTGCATGTATATGATTTAGTGTATGTTTTGTACAAGCTTATGTGCATGGTGTGTGTGTATAGGGGTCTGTGTGCGCCTTTATGTGTTTGTATGTGTTCATTTGTATGCATGTTTGTGCACATGCATGTGTGGAGGTGTATAATTCATCTGTGTGCAAGCATGTGTGAATTTGTGTGTGTTTGTGTGTGGATGTGAGTCTATGTTTGTCTGTGCATATGTTTGTGCATGTGTGCATGGATATGTAGTGTGTGCATGTGCATTTATTCATGCACGTGTATGTGCACCTATTTGTGTGTATCTATATGTTTGTTTTTGTTTGCATTCATATTTTTTTTGTGTTTCTATGTGCAGATGCATTTCATGTGTGTGTATTTATTTGGATGTGTGCGTTTATGTGCTTGTTTGTTCATGTGTAAGTTTTTATTCATTTGTGTATTTGTGTCATTGAGAGTTGTTAGTATCTACATATATGGGTTCATTCATGTGTGTGCATTTGTGTGTAAGTAGGTGCATGCAACTAAGTATGTGTGCATGCGTGTGTGTGTCCATGCATATCTAAGTGTGCATGTGTGTGCATGTGAGTGCTTGCTTATAGGTTTATGTCTATTTGTATGTGGATGTGCATGCATACTGGTGTGTGTGTGTGTCTATGTGTGTTTGTCTTTGCATGTTAGTGTGAAGGTATCCGTGTGCATGTGCATGCATGTGTGTGCATGTGAGTGTGCACGTGTATGGGTCTATGTTCTTGGGTACATAAGTGCATGTGCATGTGCGTGGGTTCACATGTGTGTGTAAGAATATGCATATGAGTGTGCCATTGTGTTTTTGTGCTTGTGGGCATGTGTGTGTGTATTCATGTGTGCATGTGTGTGTGTATGTGTTTGTGTGCATGTGTGTGTATTTGTTTGTGTTCTTATTTGGGTGTGTGTGTGCATGTGTGATTGTGTGTATTTATATCAATGTATGTGAGTCTGTGTTTGTGTGTGTGTGTGTATGCATGTATACGTGTATGTGTGCATGTGTGTATGTACGAGCAAGTGTGTGTGTGTGCATTTCTTTATGTGCATGTGTATGTGTGTATGTATGTGTGCATGGTTGTGTGTGCATGCTTGTGCAGGTGTGTGTTCATCCTAGTGTAAACATGTGTCTACCTATGTGTGTTCATTCATGATTGTTCGTACATTTGTGTGTGTAATTGTGTGTATGCATGCAAATGTTTTTTTTTTGTGTGAGTGTGTCTAAGTGCAGGTCTATGAGCCTGTATGTGTGTGTGCATGCTTGTGCCTATGCATGTGCAGGTGTGTGTATGTGTGTGCATATTGTTTTTTGTGTGAGTGTGTGCATGCATTAGTGCCAACTATGTAAGTGTCCAAGCTGTGCATGTGTGCAAGCTATGCAAATGTGCAAGCATGTGTGTATGTGTTTTTTGTTTGTGTTTTTGCATGTGTGTTCATGTTCATATGCATGTCTTTACATGTATATGTATGTGTGTAAGCAAGCAAGCATGGGGGTATGCATTTGTGTGCATGTATTTGTGTGTGTGAGTTTGCATGCATGTGTGTGTCATTCATGTGTGCACATGTATGTGCATGTTTATTCTTACATGTGCAAATCTATATTTATGTGCGTATACATATGAGTGCATGTGCAGACGTATGCATGGATTCACGTGTGTTCATGGGTGTGTGTACTCATGTGCACACACATGTTTAGGTGTTCATGTGCACAGGCGAGTGTGTGTGAACGTGTTTGCATTTGCGTCTATGGTTGTGTGTATGTGTGTGTATGCATGTTTGTTGTTGTGCTTTTGCATGTATGTGTGTGAATATGGTACATACTAGTGTGTGTTGGTGTATGTATGATTGCGATTGCATGTGAATTTGTGAGTGTATGTTCATGTCTACCTGTGTGTGAATATATTTTATGTTCATAAGTTTCTATGCATGCATTTTGGCATGTGTGTAGTTTTTCTCATGTAGGTGTGTGTGTGCATAATGAATGCATGTGCACTTGTGTGCGTGCATTCATGTGCATGTGCGTTTGCATGAGTACATAGTTGAGTGTTGGTATGTGTATAGTTGTGCATGTGCACATGCATGTGTGTGCATAGGTGTGTGTGTGTGTGTGTGTCCAAGCATCAATGTATGCATATTTGTGTGCGTCATGCGCTCATGTGCATGTGTGAAGGGGTGTGTGCGTGTGCGCATATGCGTGTGTGTGTGTACACATAAGTGTGTCCATGTGTGTTTTGCCAATATTTGAGCCTATTTGTGTGCTGACATGTGTGTGCTTGTGGATGCACATGTGTGGTGGACTGTGTGTGTGTGTGTGTATTGTTATACATGTGGAGGTGTGTATGTATGTCTTCATGAGTTTTCATGTTAGCATGTTTGTGTATGTGTGTGAGTGTCTATGGGTTTGCATGCATGTCTATGTGCATGTGCATACATGTATATGTGTGTGTTTCTGTGTGTGATTGTTTGCAGATATGTGTGTTCGTATGCATCTATTCATGCATGTGTGCGTGCATCTGTGAGTTTTTATGCATGTGAGTGTGTGTTCTTGTGTACTTGTATAAGTGTGTAGGTAGGTGTGTGTGTGTGTTGTGCTTGTGTGCATGTTTGTATGTGTGGGAGTGTTTGGTTGTGTGTGTTGACATGCACATATGTGTGTTTGTGCATTCTTGTGCATCGGTGTGGGTGTGGCCATGTTTGTGTGAGCACTTATGTTTGCATGTGTGTATGCACACAAGTATGTATGCACATGTGTGTGTGTGAATGTGTGTGCTTTCAGGCATAGATTTATGTGCAAATGTTTTTGTGCATTTTCATGTGTGTGAGTATGAGTGTACACATGCAAATGTGTTTATGTGCATGCATGTATGTATAGGAGTGTGTTTGCATGTTCGCACATCTCCATGTGTTTATGTGCATCCATGTATGTGTGTGTGTGCTTGTGGGCAGAGTGTGCATTTGTTTGTACACATGCTCATGTGTCTATGTGTGTACGTGTGTGTGACTATGTGCACATGTGTGAGTAAGCACATGTATTTATGAGTGTGTGTATGAGTGTGCATGTGTGTGTTCCTTTGTGTGGACATGTGTGTGCATTTGTAGGTGTGGTTATGTGCATATATGCATGTTTATGTGATGTACTTTTATGTGTGTGTTCACATGTGTGCATGTGTGTTTGTGTATATTTTCATGTGCATGTGTGTTTGCATGCACATGTGTGGTTGTATTTTTGTATGTATGCATGTCTACATGTGTGTGTGTGTCTGTGTGTTTGTGTTTGTGTGTGTGTATGTGCATGTATGTTCATGTATGAGTTCATGTGTGTTTGTGCATGTGCATCTGCATGTTTGGGTGTGTGTGGTTGCTTATGTGTAGGTGTTTGTTGGTGTACGTCTATGCATGTTTGTATGTATGCATGCATGGATATGTTCTTTTGTGTGTGTGGGTAGAGGGGGTGTATGTATTGATGCATTTATGTGTGTGTGTGTGTGTGTGTATGCATTTTTATTTGTTTGTGCATGTCCATAATGTTTTTTTGCATGCATGTGTGTTTATACTCTTGCTTATGTGTGTGTGTGTGTGTTTGTATGTTTTTGTGCATATTTTTGTGTATATTATAATGTGCATGTGTGGATGAGTCCATATGTGTGTGTGTATGTATATGAGGATGTGTGCATGTGCATGTATGTGTGTGCATGTGTGTATGTTTGCATGGGTTTGTACTTGTGTATATGTGTGTGTGTGCTCTTATTTGTGTGTGTATTTTTGTGTGACATTGCAAGCATATGGGCATGTTTGTGGGTGCATTGCATGTGTATGAATGTGTGTCTATATGTTTGTATGCTTTTGTTTATGTGTGTGTGCTTTGGTTCATATGTGTCAATGCATGTGTGTTTGTGTGTTTTTGTGCTTTTGAGCATGTTTGTGTTTGCTTATGAGTTTGTGTGCTTGCACGTGGATAAAAAATGTTGTGTGTTTTGCATGCATGTGTGTGTGCATGTTTGCATGTGTGAGTGGTTTCTTGTTTATGTTTGTGTGAGCCTTTATATGAGCACAAGTGTGTGCATGCTTATATTTGCATAGGTGCATATGTGTGTGTGTGTGTGTGTGTCTATGTACCTATGTTTTTGTGGACATATGTATGTGTGTATGCTTGTGTGTATTTGAGTGTGTGCATGTGTGCATTAGTCAAGTGCATGTGTTTTCATGTGTGTTTGTTACTATGTATACACAAGCATATGCATGTGTGAGTGCATATGTGTGCACATGTGTATGTGTCACTATGCATATGCATGTTTATACATGAGTTTGTGCTATTGTGTTTATGCTTACGTGTGCAAATGTTGGTGTGTGTGTGTATGTGTGAGTGTGAATATGAGCAAGCATGTATGTGTGCATGTGTGTTTATGGGGGTGTGTTTGATAGTGCATGTGTGTGTTCATAGTTGCATGCATGTGTGTATGAGTGCATGTGTGTGTATGCATGTGTTTATCTATGTGATTTTGCATGTGTGAACAAGCTTGTGTGTGCATTTTTGTGCATGTATGTGCATGCGCATGTGTACATGTTTGTGTTTGGGTGTTTGTGCACGTGTGTGTTGTTGTGAGTACATGCATGCGTGTATGTTTTGTGCACATGTTTATGTCTATGTGTGTGTGCACATGTTGTTGTGTTTGTGTATGTGTGTGCATGCACATGTGTGTGCATGAAAGCATGTGTATGTGTGTGTCTGCATGTGTACATGTGTGAGTATATTTGCATGTGTGTCCACATGTGTGATATTGTGCATATGTTTAGGAGTTTGCAAGTGTTTTTGCAAGTGTTTATCTGTGTGTGGATGTGTGTGTGTGTGCATGCAAGTGCATGTGAATGTGTGTGTGTACATTTGCATGTGTGTGCATGAGTGGTTGTGTGCATGCATGTATGTGTGTGTGCATGTGCTGTGTGGTTGTGGGTATGTCCACATCCATGTGAATGTGTATATTTGTGTTTGTGGAAACATGTGTGTGTGTAGGCATGTCTATATATGCATGCATGTGCATGTTGTGTACATGTGTATGAAAGTGTTTGTATGCAAGACTAAATGTAAAAGTGTACATATATATGTGTGTGTGTCAACGTGCATCTGCATGTGTGTGTGTGCAAGCTTGTGCATGTCTATGTGCACATGTGTGTGCATATTGGTGAGCTTTTGTGTGTGCATGTGTGTGTGAGTGTGCACATATGCATCTTGTTTGTGTGTGTATGTGTTCATGGGTGAGTGTAATTGTGTGTGTGTGTGTGCGCATGCATGTGTGTTCATGTTTAAGTGTGTATGTGTGCATTTTTATATATGTGTCCATCATTGTGTATGTGTGTATATGTGTGAGTGTGCATGTGTGATTAGGTTTGCGTTTGTATATGAGTGTATGTGTTTATGTGCATCTGTGGGGGGATGTGTGTGTGTTGCTATGGGTGCATGTTTTATTGTTATTTGTTGTGCATGTGTGTGTGTACGTGTGCTTGTGTGTGTATGTGTGCATGTGCATACATGTGTGCATGTTTGACTATATCTGCATATGTGTGTTTATATGTATGTGCATGTGAGTGAGTGTATTTTTTAATTTGTTTGTTTATGTGTAAGTGTTTATATGCATATGCATGTCTATGTGTGTGTGTGTGCATGTACAGATGTGAGAGAGTGTGTATGTGTGCATATGTGTGTGCAGATGCATGTGTACATGTGTGCCTTTGTGCATATATGAATGTGTGCACAAGTGGTTGTGAGTGAGTGTGCACATGCATGTTTATACGGACATGTCTACCCATAGGTATGTCTTGTATGAATTCATGTGAGTGTGAGTGTCTGTGTATACATGTGGATGCATCTGTGTGTGCTTGCGTGTATGTGTGTGTGCATGCACATGAATGTGTGGGTGTGCTTGTGTGTGTACGTGCATGTGGATATGAGTGTATGTGTTTATTTGCATGTCTGTGCATGCATGTCTATAAGTATCTGTGAGCCTTTGTTTGTGTTGGTGTAAGCCAATGTGATGAGAGAGAGTGTTGGTGTGTATATGTGGTAGTGGGTGTGCATAGGTGTGTGTATGTGTGTGTGTGCATGTGCACGTGTATGTGTGTTTGTTTGTGTGTGTGTTTTTGCATGTATGCACTTCTATGTGCATGTATGTTTGTGTGCATGTATGGTTGGGTGTGTTTGTGAGTGAGTATTCATGTGTGTGTGTGCATGTACATGAGCATGAGTGCGTGTGCATGTATGTGGGTGTTTTTGGTCTTTGTGAGTGTGTGGATGCATGTCTACATGTTTGTGCATGTGTGTATGTGTGTGCTTGCATGTGCTTTTTTATGTCATTATATGTGGATGCATCTCTATGTGTGTGTGTGTATGTGTATATGTTCATGTGTGGGGTTGCTTGCATGTGTGTCTACATGTTCATGTTTAAGCATGTGTATGTGCATAAGTGTGTGACTGTACATGTTGTTGTTTACGAGTGGTTGCTTGATGGGTACGTGCATATGTGTGCACATCTGTGTGCATATGCTCTTGTGTGTATATGTTTTGGATCATTCATGTGAGTAGGCTATGCCTATGTGTGAGCATACGTGTGCATATGTGCAAGCATGCATGTGCATATGTGTGTGTGTATGTTCACATGTGTTTGTGCGTGTATATATGTGCGTGAATGTGTGTATGTTTATGAATGTGTGGGGGTGTGCTTATGTGCATGGGTATGCATGAATGCATGTCCATGGGTGTGGATGTGCTTGTGTGTGTGTGGGTGAACATGTGTGTTTGCATGTATGCATGTTTGTGTGTGTGTTTATGTGTGTCTATTTGTGCATGCATGTTTGTGATGTATGCATATGTTTGTGCACATGTGTGTGCATGTGTGTTTTCATATGACATCATGATGGTGTGTGTGTGTCCAAATGTGGTTGTGCATGCCTGTATGTGAATGTCTTCACGTGCATGTGTGTTTACATGTGTGTGCATGTATGTTTGTTTGTGCATGTTTATCCACGAGTGTATATGGGTGAGTGTGCATTTGTATGAGCATGTGGATGTGCACCCATGCTTGTGTGCTTATGTGTGTGTATGCTAGTGTTTATGTGTGCATGTGTGTGCATGCACATGAGCATGTGTGTGTGCTTATGTGTATATATACATATGCATTCATATGTATATGCCTATGCATGTGTGTGTGTGTATTGGTGTTTGTGCATGTGTGCATACATGTGTGTGCTTGTGTATATGTGCACATGCATATGTTTATGTGGGCTTCTACATGTGAGTATGTTTTTGTGCATGCTAGCACATGTGGGTGTGTGCTTGGATGTCTTTATGTCTGTGTGCATATATGTATAGGGGTGTGCATGTGTGTACATATATATGGGATATATGTGTTTCTATGTGTGTCTGTGAGGGCATGTGCATGTGTAAACATGTATATATGTATGTATGTATGTTTGTGTGTGTGTGTGTGGGTGTTTATACAAGTGTGCATGTACATGTATTCATACACATGTGCATGCACATGAGTGTGTGCATCAATGCATGTGTTCTTATGATATCTCATGTGTGCATGCATGCAAGTGTATGTATAAGTGTGTCTTTGTATGTGTTTGTGTGCATGTGCATGTATGTTCGTGTGTCTCTGTATGAGTATGTGTGTGTGCATGTATGTGCATGTGTCTCTATGTGTAAGTATGTGTGTATGCATGTATGTGGGTGTGTGTGTGTGTGCAAGTGTGTTAATATGTGTGTGCTTAAATTCATGCATGCATGTGAGTGCATGCACATGTGTGTGTGTGTGGTTGCATGGGCACCTACATGTATGTGGCTATGCTAGTGTTTGTGGATGCATATGTGTGTGTGTTTGCTTACATTCATATGCATGTGTCCATGAATGCATGTGTGTGTGCCTGTGAGCATGTGCACCTATGTGCATGTGATATGTGTGCATTAATGTCTATATATATGTGTGTTTTTATGTTCACAGTTTTATGTGTTGGTGTGTGTGCATGCATACATGTATATGCATGTGTGCTTATATGCGCATGTGTGCATTTACATGTGTGCATGGTTTCACATGTGTCTGTATGTGTGTGTGTATGTGTATTTGTGTGTGTGCTTTCATGCATACACGTGTGTGCTAGTGTGTGCATGTGTATGTATCCATGAGCATGTGTACATGTGTGTGTATGTATGCATGTGCATGTGCATATGCATGCATGTATATGGGTGTGTATTTGTGTTTGCATCCATGTGCATGTTGATGTGCTTATGTGTGGGTTTGTATCTATGCATGTTGATGTGTGCAAGTGTGGTATATGTGCATAGGTGTGTATGTGAGCATTTTCTTGTGTACAGGCATGTTGGTGTTTGTGTGCATGCATATAAATGTATATATACTTGGATGCATGTTGGTGTGTGCATTCATGTCTGTGGGCATGTAATGGTTTTTGAGTGTGTGTGTAAATGAGTGCATATGTATTTGTGTTCATATGAGCATATGTATGCATGTTTGTGTGGGAGTTCATGCGAGTGTGCATGTGCATGTGTGTGATTATGCATGTGTATGTGGGTGCATTTGTAGATGTGCACGTCTTTGCACATTTGTATGTCTATGTTTGTTCTTGTACACACTTGTGTAGGTTTGCATGTGTGCATGTGTGTGTTTATATATGTGCGTGTATGAACATGTATATGCATGTGCATATGCTTATATGTGTGTGCATGTTTGCACATGTGAGTGTGAGTGCATGTGCATAAATTATTTTACGTGTGTGTGCATATGTGTACGTGTGCATGTGCTTATGTTCTTGTGCATGTTTGTGTTTGTGTGTCAACATATGAACATGCATCAATTTGTGTGTACAATTGCATGCATGCATGTGTGTTTGTATGTACAAGTGTGTAAGCATGCATGTGTTTGTGTGCTGGTGCATGTGTTTTTTTGTGAGTGTGTATGTGTGTGTGCACACCTATGTGTGTTTGTGTGTGTGTATGTGATTGGATGTGTATATGTGGTTCATATGCATGTTTGCACAAGTATTCTTATGTGTGTGAATGTGTGCATATATGCATATGTGTGGGCATGTGTTGGTGCATGTGAACATATGTGTGTGTACACACATGCTTGTGTATTTGTGTAAATATGTGTATGTGCATCTATGCATGATTATGTATGTGCATGCATGTATATGTGTGTATGTATATTTATGGATATGCATTTGTTTGTGAGTGCATGTGTGTTTGTGCATATGTGAATGTTTGTGTGCATGTGTTTCCATTTTATCTTTTCATGATCTTGTATTTTTGAATGGGCATGTGCATGTTTTATGTCTATGAGGCTTTGTGTGTGTGTATGCATGTATCATATCCACATCTATGCATGTGTGTATGGATATGTGTACACAATAGTTATGTGCATGCGCACTTTAGTTAGTGCATACAGACACGTATCTGTGTGCATGTGTGAGCTTGTGTAGATGTGTGAGCTTGTGTACATGTGTGTAGGTGTGTTTGCATGCATAAACGTGCATGCTTGTGCATGTGTTTGCATGTGCACTTGTGTGCATGATTGTTTTATGTGTGTGTGTACATGTGTGTGTGGGTTTGCATGTGTTTGTGTGGGTGTGCATGTGTGTGTGTGTGCATGCTTATGTGTATGTGTGTTTTTTTGTGTCGATACATGTGTTTGTGCATGTGCATGCATTCACACACATGTGTGCATGCTTTTTTGGGTTTTGATGTGTGAGTGTGCATGTGTATTTTTATGTATTTATAGGTGCATGTGCATTTGTGGGTGTGTACGTATTTTTGTGAGTGCATGTGAGCATGCGTGTGTGTGTTTAGCTATTGTGTGTATGTCTGCACGCATATGTGCATGTACGTGTGGGTGTGTGTATGTGCCTATGTGTGCCTATGAATGTGTATATGTTTGTGTGTTTACATGTGTGGGTCCGTGCTTGTATGCATGTTTATGTACATTCTCCTATGTGTTTGTGCATGCCTATGTGATTGTGCATGGGTGCATGTATATGTGGGTGTGCATGTGTATTTATTGCTATTTACAAGCATGCATGTACATATTTCTATTTGTGTGTCTATAGGTGTTGGTATGTGTGGTTATGTGCATGTGCATGTCTGTATGTTAGGGCACGTGTGTGTGTGTGTTTGTGCATGTGTGTTGAAGGTGTGTGCATTATTATATGTCTATGTGTGTGTGTGTACACATACGCACACTTGTATGTGAGTGTGTGTGGGAATATGTGTGATTTTGTGTGTTTAAGTGTGCACGTGCAAGTGTCTATGTGTCTAAATGCATACGTCTGTATGTGTATGTGCAAATATGTGTGTATGTGGGTATGTGTATGTGCATGCATGCATGGGTGTGTGTGTTCATCTATGTATTCATATATATGTGTGTATGTGTGTCTATTTAAGTGTGTGTATGTGTGCATGAGTGTGCATATGATTGTGTTTGTGTTTGTGTGTATGTCTATGCTTACCCATGCTTGTGTTGTTGTGCATGTGTGCATGCATGTGTGTGCATGTGCATGTGTTTATACAAGTGTGTGTGCAAGAATGTTTATGCACGTGTGCATTTGTCTATGTTTGTATACTTGTCTATATTTGTCGGTGTGAGTGCATGTGCATGTGTGTGTTCGTGTACGTGTGTTTTAATGTGTGTGCATGTGCAAGTGACTTTGTTCTTGTGCACATTCATGTGTTAGTGTGTTTGTGTGCGAGCATGCAAACATGTGTAAATGTGTGTGTGTACGTGTGGGCTTGCTTGCATTTGCATTTGTTTGTGCATTCATGCATGTTAGTGTGTGTGGGTGCATGTGTGTATTTGTGAGTGTGTGCATGTATGCATGGATGTGTGTGCATGTATGTAGGTGTGTGTGTGCTTCTATGTGTGTTCATATGTCTGCATGTGATTGCATCTATGTATGTTCATGTGCATGTGCATGTGTGTATATGTGTTTGCATGTGCGTATGTGTGGATATGGGCATATGTGTGGGTGTCTGTTGGTGCACATTCATGCATTTGTGTGTGTACACATGCTTGTGTATTTGTGTGAGTGTGTGTAGGTGCATCTATTCCTTCTTGTGTATGTGCATGGGCATGCATTCACGCACATGTGTGCATGCTTTTTTGGGTTTTGGTGTGTGCATGAGTGTGCATGTGTATTTGTATGTATTTATTGGTGCATGTGCATTTGTGGGTGTGTGCGTATTTGAGTGAGTGTATGTGAGCATACTTGTGTGTTTACCTATTGTGTGTATGTCTGCATGCATATGTGCATGTACATGTGGGTGTGTGTATGTATATGAACGTGTGAATGTTTGTGTGTTTACATGTGTGGGTCCATGCTTGTAAGCATGTTTATGTACATTCTTCTATGTGTGTGTGCATGCCTATGTGATTGTGCATGGGTGCATGTGTATGTGTGTGTGTGCATGTGTATATGTGGCAATTTACAAGCATGCATGTACATGTGTCTGCATGTGTTGGTATGTGTGATTATGTGCATGTTCATGTTTGTGTGTTTGGAAACATGTGTGTGTCTATGCATGTGTGTTGAAGGTGTGTGCATTATTGTATGTCTATGTGTGTGTGTGTACACATATGCACACTTGTATGTGAGTATGTCAGGGCATATGTGTAGCTTTGTGTGTTTAAGTGTGCTTGTGCAAGTGTGTATGTGTCTACATGCATACGTGTGTGTGTATTTGCACATATGTGTATGTGGGTATGTGTATGTGCTTGCATGCATGGGTGTGTGTGTCCATCTATGTGTTCATATATGTGTGTGTATGTGTGTCTATTTGAGTGTGTGTGTGCATGTGATTGTGTTTGTGTTTGTGTATGTCTTAGCTTACCCATGCTTGTGTGGTCATGCATGTGTGCATGCATGTGTGTGTGCATGTGCATGTGTTTATACATGTGTGTGCAAGAACGTTTATGCACGTGTGCATTTGCATATATTTGTGTACATGTCTTTATATATGAGTGTGAGTGCATGTGCATGTGTGTGTTCATGTACGTGTGTTTTAACGTGTGTGCATGTGCATGTGACTTTGTTCTTGTGCACATTCATGTGCTAGTGTGTTTGTGTGTGAGCATGCAAACATGTGTAAATGTGTGTGTTTGTACGTGTTTGCTTGCTTGCATCTGCATTTGTTTGTTCATTCATGCGTGTTAGTGTGTGTTTTTTTCTAATTAAATAAGATACATTGTATAGGAAAGTTGCATTCCAAGAAGACAGGTTGATCGAGTGTAACTATCTCGATCAAAAAATAAGATACAAATAGAAATAACTCACTAATAGAAAATAAATCCAAGAAAACAAAATATTTAAAAATATAAAAAATAAATATTTAGTTACATAGTACTCACTAACATGGGTTTAATAATATTTTTTTTATCTTGATCTCACCTCATTTGAAATTACTAGGAGTTACACACATATATAAGCATATACATTAATAAATTATTATTTAAATATTAGTTAAATATATATTAAAGTTCTGGTGAGATAAATTTAAAAAAATAATATAAACAAATATAGAATTTACAAAGGTCACAGAAGAAGTGATTTAGGGTTACATATAATTATAACGAAAGCTTAAACTTTAAAGAAATGAGATAAATTATACAAAAATATTGTATGCCAAAATACTTAGAAGATCGAGTTAACATCTTCATTCATCAAGTAAGATACAAATATAAAAGCCTTTAAAATGTAGGATAAAACCCTAAAAAATAAAATATTTAGAATAGTAAAAATGAATATTTAATTGTATTTAACATGTCGAGATGAACTTAACTATATTTATTTCCTACTAATCAAACTTAATTTGAAATTAATATGAATTAACAACTTAAATAAGCATAAAGATTAATACAGTACAATTTTAACATTAAGTAAAAATATATTAAAAATAAAATACGATAAATTGAAGCAATTTAATGTAGCCAAATCAAAGAGATATAAATATCACTAAAGAAAAGATTTAGAGACACATTGTAAAATAATAAAATAAAAAAAACGATATTTATAGTTTGTTAGCAAATAAGATACCAGTTGAAATATCTAACAAAACATGTCTTGATCATGAAAAATACAATATTTAAAAATATACAACATAATCATTTATTTGATTAAAGCTCATTAATATGAGTCCAATGACGTCTTTTTCATCTCAATCAGACCACTTTCAAAATTTCTATGAATTTAAAAAGTACTTAAACATAAATAATAATAAATTAAATTTTAATATTTAGCTAATATATATTAAAGTTGAAATGAGATAAATTAAAATAATATAATATAACAAAATTTAAATGTAAGGGTGAGGCAAGAATAGAATTTGAGTTTCATAATGATACAATAAAAGAAGGGAGAACCATTAGAATAAATGAGGTAAATTTTCCAAAAAGTTAAATTCTAAGATACAAAGGAGATTGTAACATTCTTGAATCAAATCTAATGTGAATTAAAATGTCTTATGAAGGGTGCATGAATACTAGAAAAATAAAATATTTAATAATATGAAATAAATATTTAGTTCGATGTAGCTCACAAAGATAATTGCAATGATGCCCATTTAGTCTTGTTTGGACATCATTTTAAATTATTATGAATTTTGAAAGTAAAGAAATATAAATAGCAATAAATTATTATTTTTATATTTGGTTAATATATATAGAGCTGAAATGAGACAAACTTAAGTAATGTAATGTAAAATAATTAAAGGTGATGTAATGATCTCATGTAAGGAGATCTATAACTAAATCGAAATATATCAAAATTAATGCAAAATGGTTAAATAAATGAGATATATTGCACAAAAAAGTTCAATTCTAAAGTAAAATGGATATCAACTGTAACAACATCCATCGTTAAAACTAGGTACAAATCTAATTACCTCGGAAAGAATTCCAAAACCCTAGAAGAAATATTATGTAGAAATATAAATATGAGAAATTAATTGGATATAAATTATCAAGTTGAGTTTAATGATATTTATTTCATCTCAATTAGTCTGTATTTATAATTAATATGAATATCAAAATTTAAAAGAATAAATATTTATAATTTATTATTTTAATATTGAGTAAATATATATTAAAGCTTAAATAAGATAAATTAATGCAATGTAATAGATGAAAATTAAAGCAATATAAAGGTTACAAAAGAAGAGAGTTAAAGATCAATAATATTGTAGCCAAATAAAACTAAAATATCTTAGGAAATGAGATAAATTATAGAAAAATATTAAATTCAAATATAGTGTGGAGATTGAGCACAACATCTCTAAATATCAAATATGGTATAAATTAAAATTTTCATGAATTATACAAAAAATATATGCAAATGATATATTTAAAAAATATAAAGATGAATATTTAGATGGATAGAGCTTGTCGGGATGACTTAAATGACATTTATTTCATCTTTATAAGAGAACATTTAAAGTTATCACGAGTTGCCTAAGTAAATAAATAGAAATAATAATGTAATATAACTAAATCATAACAACATAATGATAAGACGTGGGAAGATCAAAGCAAAAGAATTTAAAGAAATTAGATAAATTTTATTAAAATGGGCATTATGAGATACTAAGTGCATCAAGTGTAACATCTTTGAAAAAAAATAAGTAACAAATTGAAATACTAGAAAACTTTGCATAAAATCCTATAAAATAAAATATTTAAAATTAAAAATAAATATTTTGGTAGATATAGCTTACTAAGATGTGTTTGGTGACATCTATTCCATCTTAATAAAAAATCATATGAAGATAAAACAAAGTACAAAATTAAATAGGCATTTAAAATAATCTATTATCTTAATATTTAATAAATATATGTTAAAGTTGAAATAAGATAAATTTAAGTAATGTATTATAACCAATGAAGGCAATATAAAGGTCATAGAAGAAGAGATTCATAGTTACATAGTAATATAACCAAATCAAAGCCAAACATTTATAAAAATAAGATAAATTATATGAAAATGTTGCATTCCAAAATACTAAGGACAATGAGTGTAATATCCTCATTGATCAAATCTGAAACACATTGAAATGCCTTGTAAAGCTTGTTAGAAAATAAAAAAAAATACATTTAGAATTATTGAAATGAATATTTAATTAGATATACACATTGAGTCAAGTCCAAACACATTTGGTCATCTCAATCAAACTTCACTTGGAATTAAAAAAAATTACCAAATAAATAAGCATAATAATAAGTAAATAAATATTAAAGCTAAATATAGGTAATTTAAAGTAATGAAATATAATAAAATCAAAATGATATAAAAGTAACATGAGAGAAGACTTAGAGTTACATTATATTATAATAAAATCAAAGAAAAAAATTTGACAAAAAGAAGTAAATTTTATTGGTAGGTTACACACAAAGCAACTAAGGAGATCAAGCAAAACATCATTAATCATTAAAACTTTTAAAAATGAAAACATCTCATAAAGCAAGCCAAAATTCTAAAATATTAAAACATTTAAACACATAATAGTGCACATTTAAATAGATAAAGCTTGTCAAGATGAGTCTAGAGACTTTTGTTTCATCTTGAACAAATGTTGTTTGGAATTATTATTAATTAAAAAAATTAATTAAGTTTAGAAAATAATAGAATTAATATTATAATATAAACTAAATATATGAAAAAGTGATAATGAGATAAATTAATGTAATATAATATCAATAAATAAAATAAACATATTAATCACATAAGAGGAGAATTAGAGTTTCATACTAATATTAAAAGATTAAAGTGAAATAGTTGAAGGAACTGTATAGGAAAGTTGAATTCAAAGATACTAAGGAGGTCAAGTGTAATATTATCGATCCTCAAATTTGTTACAAATTTAAATATCTTAAAAAGGATGCCAAAATCTCATGAAGGTTAATGACATTTGTCTCATTTCATTTAGACATCATCTAGAATTACTATAAATAACAAAATTAACTGAACATAAACAATTAAAAATTATTATTTTTAATATTTAAATAATATGTATTACATCTAAGAAGTGATAAATTGAAGAAATGTAACATAATAAAATGGAGTAATGTAGAGGTCACAGAAGAAGGGAATTCAAGTTTCATAGAAATAAAAAAAATCAAAATAAATTTTAGAAAAATTTATAAGAACTATTTAAGAAAGTGGTGTTTAAAGATGCTAGCATGATCAAGTTGGACATTCTCAATCATAAAATCATGTATGAATAAAAATATCTCACAAAATATGCATGAAAGCTAGAAAAAAATATTTAAAAATATTAAATAAATATTTAGTATAGTAAAGTTTGTAGAGTGGAATACAACAATATCTAATTTGTCGTGATCAAACCTTTTTTTTGAATTACCATGAATTAAAAAATAAATAACCAAAAAAATAAATTATTGCAAAACTTAGTGAATATATGATAAATCTTAAATAAGATAAAATTAAATAATACAACAAAGCTAAATCATTGTGATGTAATCTTCACACTTAAGAAGATCTAGAGTTTCATAGTAATACAACCAAATTAAAGTAAAATATTAAAATAAAAGAGAAATGTTACATGAAAAAGTTGCATTTTAAAATACTAAAGAGATTGAGTATAACATTCTTAATCATAAAATTAGATACAAATCAAAATATCTCATATTACATTTTCCAACCCTAGATAATAAAATATATGAAATATAAAATTACTATTTAATTGGATATAGTTCAACGAGACAAGTACAACCATATTGGTTTCATCATAATCAAACGTAGTTTGTAATTAATATGAATTACCTAAGTAAATAATGATAAATAAAAATAATTTATTATTTTAATATGAAGTACATAAGTGTTAAAACATAAATAAGATAAACTTAAGCTATTTGAGATAACTAAGTAAGACCAATGTAATGGTCACAGTAGAGAAGATTTAGAGTTAAAATCAAGGAAAACTATTTGAAGAAGTGACAAATTGTATGAAAAAGTTACAATGTAAGATTCTAAAGTGAACAAGTATAGCATTCTCAATCATCAAACTAATTATAATTCAAAATGTGCCTTAAAATATGGTTGAACCTTTGAAAATAAATATTTTAAAAAACTTAAAAATGAATATTTAATTTGATAGAGCTCGTTGAAATGAATTTAATAACATTTGTTAATCTCAATCGACCCTTATTTGGAATAACTATAAATTACCCAATTAAATATATATAAATAATAATAATAATTATTTTAATATTAAATATGTATATAATAAATTTGAAATGAGATAAATTTAAATAATTTAATAGAACCATAAAAATGATGTAAGGGACACATGAGAGGAGAAAAAGAATTTCAATGTATTATAAACGAATCAAATAAATAAATTTAAAAAAAATAAGATAAATATTGTTAGAAAGTTTCATTCTCAGATGTTAAGGAGATCGAGTAAAATATATAATGACATTTGTTTATTTCAATTGGCCCATAATTTGGATGCTCGAGGATATTACCCTCGATTTTTTAGTATCATTGAATGCAACACAACTTTCAAGTACTAGTTCTCATTTCTTTAGATTTTTTGCTTTGATTTTGTCATATTTTCATAAAACTGTAGTTCCCATATCATGTTTCCTTTAGTTATGTTATATTGCATCAATTGATATCATTTTAGCTATAACATATATTTACTAGATATTAAAATAAATATAAATAAGTATTTGTACTTATTAACTTTGGTAATTTATAGTAATTCTAAATGAGGTTTGTTCAAATGATAAAAACATTGTTGGGCTCATGTTGATAGGCTTTATGCTATTAAATAGTTATTTTTTTATTTTAAATATTTTATTTTCTAAGGTTTTGGCATGCTTTAAGAGATATTAAACTTGTTCTCCTAAGTATCTTTAATGCAACTTTCCCACATAATTTATCTTACTTTCTCAATTTTTTTTGTTATAATACTTTGTTTACCTAACTCTCCTATTATGTGACTTTTACTTCACTTAGATTTTATTGTATTATATTACTTATATTTATATCATTTCTACTTTAATATGTAAGTGTTTAATATTAAAAAACAATTTATTATTATTTTTTGAATATTTAATTTTGTAATTTACAATAATTCAAAATGATATCTAATCAAGATGAAACATGCATCATTGTTCTAGTCCAGTGAGCTCTCATGAATTAAATACATATATCGATATTTTCAATATTTTTTTAGTAATGTAAAGGCATGCTTTATGAGATATTTTAATTTGTACTTGATTTGATGCTTGATGATATCACACTCAATCTCCCCAGTGTCTTCGAATGAAACTTTTCACATAAAATTTATCTCATTTCTTCAAATTATTTGCTTCAATTTGGATATATTACAATGAAACTCTAAGCCTTCTCTAGTTGGACATTTAAATTAGTTAGAATAGGTTATATCACAATGCTTCAAGTTATGTCAATTCAGTTGTAATATATTTTTTATTTTATATTAAAGAAAAAATTTATTTATTTTTGCTTTAGTAATAATAGTAATATAAAATAAGGTCCAATCGAAAACAAAAATGAATGTTGTTGGCCTAGCCTTGACAAGCTCTATCAAATTAATTTTTTTTATTCAAAATTTTTAAATATTTACTTTCTAAGAATTTGGCTTACTTTAAGAGGTATTTTGATTTATTCTTCATTTGATGATAAAGAATGTTATAGTCTTTCACCACAATATCTTATAATGTAACTTTTTTGTACAATTAATCTTATTTCTTGTACTTGTTTTTATTTTTGTTTATTTTACAATGTAAATCTATATCTTCTCTAATGTGGCATATACATATTTTGAATCTATTGTATCAGATTACTTCAATTTATCTCAATACAACTTAGATATATTTTTTCTTAAATTTTAAAAAAGTAATTTATTATTATTTATTTTAATTGTTTCACAATTTGTTGCAATTCCATGTGATGCATGATCATGAAGGAACAAATATCGTTGGATTCATCTCCATGATCTCTCTCAAATTAAATAATCATTTTGAAATTTTTAGATAGTTTAATTTTCAAGGGTATTGCCACAATTTATGAGACATTTTGACTTATACATGATTTAAGGTATTACAGTCAATCTATATAATATCATAGAATGGAACATTATTATACAATT
The DNA here is from genome assembly GCA_023846275.1 of Vanilla planifolia. Lineage (NCBI taxonomy): Eukaryota > Viridiplantae > Streptophyta > Magnoliopsida > Asparagales > Orchidaceae > Vanilla > Vanilla planifolia. Next base: position 170,909 of record JAIUJO010000066.1, read on the forward strand.
TATCTTATTGTTTTAATTTTTTAATTTGACTTGGACATATTACTATAAAACAAAAACTTTTCCTAATATGATCTTTAGATTGCATTAATTTGGTTATATTAGAACACTTCAATTTTTTTCATTTCAACTTCAACATATATTTACGTGTTAGTAAAAAATAATTTATTATTATTTATGCTTATTTACTTTGATAATTCATAGTAATTTCAGTTGAGATCTAGATGAGATGAAACAAAATTACTTGACTCACATCTTAATGAGCTTTATCTATTCAAATAAGTATTTTCGAATTTTTGAATTTTTAAGTTTCAAGGGTTCTAGCATTCTTTATGAGACATTTCGATTCATATCTGATTTAATGATTTAAATTATTATGCTTAATCCCCTCACTATATTAGAATATAATTTTCTCATAAAATTTATTTCATTTTAACAAAATGTTTGCTATTATTTCATTATTTTACTATGGAACCGACATCTTTTCTCGTATGACCATTAATTTAAGGTCATTTAGCTAAAAGATTCAATTTATCTCATTTTAACTTTAATATATTTTTACTAAATATTAAGAAATTTTTTTTATCGTATATGTTTATCTAATTTTGAAAATTCTTGTAATTCAAAGCGAGGATCGATCATGATGTAATAAATATCATTGTCTCAGCACGACAAGCTTTATAAAATTAAATTTTCATTTTAATATCTTTAAATAACTTTTTTAAATATTTTGGTAGCTTTATGATTTATTTTGATTAGTACCTCATAGAACAATTGAGGATGCTACATTTGAATTCAGTATTATGGAGTAGAAATTTCACACAAATTCATATGATTTTTTTCCAATTTTATGTTTTGATTTGGTTACATTACTTTATAACTCCAAATCTCCTATCATCTGACATTTGCATTGATTTGATTTTTGGTATTAGAATACCTTAATTTCTCACATTCTGTATTACTATATATTTACTAAATCTAACAAATAATATTAATTTTTATTTATGTTTATTTTCTCTTTAAATTTGTAGTTATTCTAAAACAAGTCTAATTATTATGAAATAAATGTTGCTGAACATGTCTCAACATGCTCTATGCATTTACAAATTTATTTGCATATTTTTAAATATTTTATTGTTTTAGTTTTAGCTTACTTTATAAAATATTTTTATTTGTACCTAATTTCATCATCAATTATCATGCAATTGATCTATTAATTCAATTAGAATGTATCTTTTCTTCTTAATTTATCTCATTTTTAAAAATATTTTTACTTTTATTTTGTTTTATTACTATCTGATTCTAAATCATCTTTTAGTTGACCATTACATGGCTTTAAAAAAGTTATATGACATTGTTTCTATTTGTTCTATTTTAGTTACAATATATTTTTTAAATTTATATTAAAATAATAATTTATGGATATTTGTACTTTTTTATTTTCATAATTCATAATTTTCTTAATAAGGTTTGATTGAGCTGAAATAAACATTGATGGACTCATCTCCAACATCTCTTTCCTATTAAAAATTCATTTTTAATAATTTTGGATATTCAATTTTTTATGGTTTACGCATATTGATAAAAATATTTTTGTTTTTACATAATTTGATGGTCAACAAAATTACATTTGATTTCATGCTTTTCTTGTTGATTTGGTTATATTATCATATAACTTTAAATCTTCTCTTACGTGACCTTTACTTCACATTGATTTGATTTTATAATAATACTTAATTTTTTCTTGTTTGGTTTTTAATATATACTCTTCCAAAATAAAATAATTATTTATAAATATTTAAGCTTATTTAATTTGAAAATTTGCAGCAATTCTAAACAAATTATGATTAATAGGAAACTAATGTCAATGAACTTGTTAAAACAAGTTCTATCAAATTAAATATTCAATTTTACATTTTCAAATATTTCATTTTTTATGATTTTGGTAGACTTTATGAGTCATTTTTATTCATGCCAAATTTAATGATCATTGATTTTACGCTTAATCTCTATATTTTCTAGGAGTTTAGTAGAGTTTGAGAGATATTTTTATTTGCACCTAATTTTTCAATAAAGGATATTGTGCTCTATATTTATACTATGTTAGAATGTAACTTTTCTTAAACTTTTTCTTCTTTTTACAAATGTTTCACTTTAATGTCATAATATTATAACGTAAATCTTAATCTCTTTACATGTGACCTTTATATTGCTTTGAATTGTTATATTACAATACTTTAATTTATCTCCTTTTAGCTTTAATTTATATTTAGTTAATATCAAAATATTAATTTTTTATTATTTGTGCTGATTTTATATGATAAGAAATAATTAGGAATTCAAACACGATCCAGTTGAGATGAAATAATAATGATGGACGCATCTTGACAAGCTATGTCTAATTAAGTATTTATTTCTTTTATAATTATTTTATTTATTAAGGTCTTAGAAAGTTTTACGAGCCATTTCAACTTATGCTAGATTTCACAATCAGTGAAATTACACGTCTCCATCGTTAGAAGTAATAAAACTTCTACAATTTGTCTCATTTTGCAAAAGTTTTTCTTTATTTTAGTTATATTATTGTGTAACCCGAAATATTCTCTTTTTATGACCTTTTACATCGCTTTGATTTTATTATATTATGTTGCTTTAATTTATCTCATTTTAGTTTTAATATATATATATTTACTTAATATTTGAAGTTTTTTATTATTATTTATACTTATCAACTTGGGCAATTCATAGAAATTCAAAAAGTGATGTGACCAAGAACAAAACAAATCTCTTTGAACTAGTTTAACAAACTTTATACTATTAAATATTTTTTCTATTTTATTGTAAAATAATATCCTTTTGTGGTTTTTGTAGATTTTGTGAGACATTTTGATTGGTACTAGTAGTGATAATCAAAGATATTATATGCAATCTTCATGGTATTTTAGAATATAATTTTATTATATAATACATTTAATTTTTTAAATATTTCACTTTTATTTATTTATATTAGCTTGTACCACTTACTGTTCTCTTATGTGACCTTTACATGTCTTTTAGCTTAGCTATATTAAATTATTTCATTTTATTTTATTTTTAATTAATATATATTTAATTAACATTAAAATAGTAAATTATTTTATTTATGCTTATTATCTTTGGTAATTTATAATAAAAATGTTGTTTGATTGGTCTCAATAAGCTATATCTAATTAAATAGACCTTTTATATTTTTAAATATTTTATCTAAAAAGGTTTTCAATCACTTTATTAGACATTTCTATTCCTTCCCTTTTGGATGATCCATGATGTCATAGTTAATCTCTTTAGTATCTTAGAATGTAACATTATCATATATTTTATCTTACATTTTTCTAAGTTTTTATTTTAAATTTGTTATATTATGTAACTGTAAATCTACTCTTGTGTGATCTTTTAATTTCTTTTGATTTGTAATATTACATTGCTTCAATTTAGCTTTTTTTAGCTTTCATATATTTTTACTTGCTATTAAAATTGTAATTTATTGTTCTTTACACTTATTTATATTTTTTAATTCACAATAATTCTAAATGGTGTTTATTTGAGATGAAAGAAATATTATTGGACTCATCTCAAGTAGCACAATAAAATTTAAAATTTAATTTTATATTTTTTAATATTTTTAATTTTTATGATTTTTACATTTTGTATAACATATTTATGATTTATAAGCAATTTGATGAATAAGGATGTTATACTCAATATATTTAGCTTCTTAATATGCAACTTTCCTGTAACATTTGTCTTGTTTCATCAAATTATTTGTTATGATTGGGTATGCTACTATGTAATTCTAAATTTTCACTCTTGTTAGCTGTACATAGCTATAGTTTGGTAATATTGTTTTGCTTCAAGTTATTTTAATTTAATTTTAATATATATTTACTCACTACTAAAAAAATAATTTATTATTATTTATACTAAGTTTTATAGTAATTTGTAGTAATTCTAAATTATGTCTGATTGAGACAAAACAAATGTCATTGGATTCATCTTGATGAGCTCTATTTGGTTATATATTAAATTTTATATTTTTAAATATTTATTTTTTGAGATTTTTTACACTTTATGAGACATTTCAATTCATGCATAATTTGACAAGTGTGAGTTTTTTGCTTAACTACATTAGTGTCTTGGAATGTTATTTTTCTTTTCAATTTATCTTATTTTTCCAAATTGTTTTGCTTTGATTTAGTTATTTTACTATGTAACTCTAAATCTCATCTCGTGTGACCTTCATATCATTTTAAGTTTGCTATATTATCTTTCCTTATTTACTTAATAATAAAATAATAATTTATTATTATTTGTCTATCTTAATAATTCATATTAATTTAAAAATAGGCTTAAATAATAAAAAATAAATATTATTGAACTCCTCTCAATGAGCTCTATCTAATAAATATTATTTTATATTTTTAAATACTTTTTTCTAAAGGTTTTGGCATACTTCATGTGATATTTTGATTCATATCTTATTTTATGATCATGGATATTACTCTCGATCTCTTTATTATTTTGGAATGCATCTTTAATGCACAATTTATCTTATTTCTTCAAGGTTTTAATTTTGATTTAGATATATTGCCATGTAACTCTTCATCTTATATGGTGTGACCTTTACAAATCTTTAAATTTATAGTATTAAATTACTCAATTTAGGTTATTTCAACTTTACTAAATTTTTACTTAATACTAAAGTAATATTTTATTAATTTTTGTGTTCATTTAATTTAGTAATTCTTAAAAATTTAAAATGAGATTTTATCCAAATGAGACAAACATCATTAGACCGAGCATGAGAAGCTCTATCCAATTTTATATTTAGTTTCCTATTTTTAATTTTTTTTCTTATTATTTGCACCCTTTTTTAGTCATTGCAATTCATAACTAATTTTTTTGATCAATGATCTTACACAACCTTTTTAATTTCATGGAATGTACTATTGCTTTGCAATTTATCTCATTTTTTAAAATTATTTACTTAGATTTTTTATGTCTCTTTGTAAATCAAAATCTTCTATAGTGTGGCAATTAAATCACTTCGATTTTATCACAATAAGTTGCTTTAATTTACCTTATTTTAGCTTAGTTATATATTTCTATTATATTAAAAGAAATATTCATTATTATTTATGCTTATTTTTTTTAGTTAATTCAAAGTAATTCGAAATTAGATCTAATTGATATGTACTCATTATTGTTGTAATATTCTTGATTAGGACAATCTAATTTAACTATTATTTTTATATTTTTAATTTTTTTACTTTTAATTACTTTGAAAAACTTTATGAGTCATTTTGATTCATGCCTAAAGTGATGATTAAAGATTTACACTTGATCGCCTTAGTATCTTTGAATGTAATATTTCATATAATTTATCTAATTTTTTTATATGTTTTGCTTTGTGTTAGTTATATTATAATGTAACTCTAAATCTCTTACCGTTCGACACACTTGGACTCATATCCATTAACTCTACCTAATCAAATATCTATTTTTTTTAATTTTAACTATTTTTGAGGATATCAGCATAATTTATAAGGCATTTGAAATTCAAACTAATATGATGATCGAGTGTGTTATACTCGATTCATTAGCATCTTAGAATGCAACAATCCTCTTTAATTTTTCTTAATTTCTTCAATTTTTTTGTTATGATTAGGTTTATAAAAAATATGTAACTATAATCTCATCATGCATGACTTTTAATTCAATTTTATTCTTTTATTATTCATTGCTTCCAGCTTTGTCATTTTACTTTATTATATATTTTGTTATTAAAAAAATTATTTATGCTTATTTAAATTTTTAATTCACAATAATTGAAAGCAACTTTTGATCAATATGAAATAAATATTGTTGGATTTGTCTTGATAAACTCGATCCATTTAAATATCATTTTCATATTTTTTAAATTTTTTGTAGCATTATTTCATTCTTTAAGATATATTTTGATTTGTACATGATCTATTGATTAAGGATATTCACTTAATCTCATTAGTACCATGGGATGTAACTTTTTTGTGTAGTTTCTCTCATTTCATCAAAATTTTTCCTTTGATTTATTTATATTTTGATTTTGTTAACTCTAATGCTTCAATTTATATCACTTGAAATTTAACATATATTTTCATAATATTAAAATAATAATTTATTATTTTTTATGATGATTTTTTAATATAATTCATAGAAAGTCTAATCCTCGTCTAATAGTGATGATGTAGATAGAGTTGTTCGAGGAGCTTTGCCGAATTAATTTTTTTTAAATGTCTTAAATATTTTATTTCTTAAGATTTTAGTAGGCTTTATGGGACATTTTTTTTGTGCCTTATTGTACGTTCAAAGACGTTGCACTCAATTTTCTTAGTATCTTATAATTCAACTTTCTCGAAAAATTTATCTCATTTTTTCAAATTCTTTGCATTAATTATTTGGGTATATTGCTCCGAAACCTTATTTCTCTTCTCATGAGACCTATAAATGGCTTTGATTTTGTTATATTACATTTCCTTCATTTACCCCATTTCTACTTTAATAGACATTTACGTAAAGTTAAATTAAGAATTTGTTATTATTTATTCTTATTAAATTTTATAATTCATAGTAAATCCAAAAAAAATCTAATTAAGATGAAAAATATCTTTCGACTTATCTTGATAAAATATATCCATTTAAATATCATTTTGAATTCCCCTAATTTAACTTTGTAATTTATAGTAATTTAGAGCATGTTTTGATCAAAATGAAAAAAATTTGTTTAACTAATGTCATTGAGTTCTATCTATTTAAATATTTATTTTTATTATTTGAAATGATATATTGTTTTAACTAATGTAATGAGATATTTCAACTGTCAGATGATTTTATGAGTTTTTTTTTCGTACTTGATTTAACATTCTAAGATCTCACACTTTCTTGCAATGCAAATTGGTGACAAGTTATCTCATTTCTGCAAAGTTTTCTTATTCATTTGCTTATATTACAATGAAACTCCAAATCTCCTCTTGTGTGATATTTTTATCACTTTGATTTGGTTATATTAAACTTTTTTAATTTATGTAATTTCAACTTTATTACATATTTACTTAATACTAAAATAATAATTTCTTATTATTTATGAATATTTAATTTTTAGATTTGTGGTAATTTGAAAAAAGGTTTAATCGAGATAAACTAAGCATTATAAGACTTGACTTGACCAGCTCTATCTAATTAGATATTCAATTTATAATTTTAAATATTTATTTTTTATGATTTTTGTATGCTTTATGAGAAAGTTTGATTTTTACTTCATTTTTTTATCATAGATGTTAGACTTAATATCATTAACTTCTTGGTAAATAGCTTTTCGCTAAAACTTTATTATATTTTTTTGTTTTTCTATGTTACTAGGAAACTCTTAATTTCCTCTTTCGTGACATCAACATGTCTTTTATTTTGTTATATTATATTGCTTCTATTTATCTAATTTCAACTTTAATTAATATTTACCTAGTATTACACTGATATTTGGTTAGTATTTATGGTTATTTACTTTGGAAATTCAAAGCAATTCTAAAACAGTTTTGATCGAGAAGAAATAAACGTTGCTAAACACTTATCGACGAGCTTTATCTAATTAAATTTTTATTTTTATAAATTGTTTTTATAGTTTTTATTAATTTAGCATGCTTTGTGAGGTATTAAAATTCTTTTTTGATTTTATGATTGAGTATGTTACACTTAATTTTGTTGACTTTTGGAATTTAGCCTTTCATTATAATTTTTCTCATTTCTTTATATTTTATTTTATACTTTGTTATATTTCTTAGTAACTCTAAATCTCGTCTCTTGTCATCTTTATATCTCTTTATTTAGTTTGATCATATTAGTTTAATTAATTTCATTTTTAGCCTTATTATACATTTATTTAATACTAAAAAATAATTTATTAAAATTTATGCTTTGTTACTTAGGTAATTTATATTAATGCCAATCATGGTCCTATTAAGGTGAAACAAAAGTTATTAGACTCGACTTGATGAGGTTTGTCGAATTAAATATTTGCATTCATATTTTAAAATATTTTATTTTTTAAAGTTTTGTTATGTTTTATGAAATATCAATTTATACAAGATTTGATGATTAAAATATTACACTTGATCTCTATAGTGTCTTGGAATACAACTTTTTTGTATAATTTCTCATTTTTTCAAATTTTTTGACTTTGAATTGGTTTTATTTATATGTTACTCAAAATATGCTCGTTTATGACCTCTACATGTTACAAATTTGGTTATATTATATTAATTCAAGTTCTATCACTTCTAATTTAATATATCATTATTTAATATTAAAATAATTATTTATCATTTTTATGCATGTTACTTTGGTAATTTACATTAATTTAAACAAGTCATTTGTTTGGGATGAAACAAAAGTCAATGGACTTGTATTCATGAGCTTTATCCAATTTTGTATCAAGTGTTACATTTTTTTAATAAATTTATTTTTTATGATTTTACACAACTTTTTAGATGATGTCATTTATTCCTATAGGATGATGTAGAATGACACACTTGATATTGTTATTTCATTGGAAAGAATCATGCCATACAATTTATCTCCTTCCTTCTAATGTTTCTCTTTAACATATTTATATTACTATATAACTCTAAATCTTTTATAGCATGAAATTTATATCACTTCGATTTTATTATATTACATTGCTTCAACTTATGCTTATTCACATTAATAATTTAAAGTAATTCAAAATGATGTCTAATTGAGATGAAACAAATGTCATTAAACTAACCTCAATTAGTTATATCAAATTAAATATTCAATTAGAATCTTTTAAATATGCTTTTTTCTAAGGGTTTGGTATGATTTTTGAGATATTTTAATTCATATATGATTTGATGATTGAGAATGTTACACTCGATCTCATTGCAACTTGGAAGGTAGTCTTATTATGTAATTTATCTCATTTTCTCCAAAGTTTTTCTTTTATTTGGATATATTATAATGTAACTTTAAATATTCTCTCACGTGACATTTATGTGTCTTTGACTTTATTATATCATATTGCTTCAATTTATCTCTTCTCAATTTTAATATATATTTACATAATATTAAATAATAATTTAGTTTTATTTATTCTTACTTTTTTTAATTAATAGTAAGTTCAAATAAAGTCTAATTAAGACAAAGCAAACATTGTTAGACATGTCTTGGTGAGTGTTGTCAAATATAATTTATATATATGTAATTTATTTTTTCTATGATTTTGGTACACTTTATGAGACATTATGATTTTTAATTGAATTGATGATCAAGAATTTGACAATCTATCTCATTAGTTTCTTGTAATGTAGCATTTTTGGTAAAATTTATCTCAATTCTTTAATTTATTCTCTTTAGTTTAGTTATATCAATATGAAACTTTAATTTTCCTCTTATGTAACTTTTTAGCTCATTTAGTTTGGTTGAATCATAGTATGTCATTTACTTAATTTTAGTTCTCTGGTTTATTTAGTGGATATTAAAATCAATTTTATTATACTTTATACTTATTTAATTTTGTAATTTATAATAATTCAAAATAAGGACTTATTAAGATAAAACAAGTGTTATTGAACTCCTCTCATCAAGCTTTATGCAATTATATTTTCACTTCTCTATTTTTATTTCTTTTATTTTCTAAAGTTTTTGCATATTTTATTAGACATTTCTAGTCATGCATTAATTGTTGATTAATGATGTTGTACTTGATCTCTTTAGTGCCTTGGAATGGGGCATTATATTATAATTTATCTAATATCTTAAAAGTTTTTTCTTTGAATTGATTATATTTGTTAGTCTAAATCTCCTCTTAAGTAAGCTTTACATGTCTCCAATTCTTTTATATTATATTGCTTCAATTTACATTATTTTTGCTTTAATATATATTTACTTTATATTAACATATTTATTTATTATTTTTTCTTTAAAAATTCATAGTAATTCCAAGGGGCATCTAGTTTAGATGAAACAAAAGTCATTGAACCCACTCGATGAGCTATATGCAACTAAATAGTTAATTTAATATTTTTAAAATTTTTTTTTTTTGACTTTTTGTTAGTTTTTTGAATCATTTTGATTTATATCTTATTTGATAATCTAGGATATCAAACTAAATCTTGTTAGTTTCTTGGAATGTAACTTTTGTCTTATAATTTATCTCATTTCTTCAAATTTTTCTCTTCCACTTAGTTTTATTATTGTGAAAGTCTAAATATCCTCTTATGTGATATTTACATTACTTTGATATGGCTTTATTATACTATTTTAATATATCTCATCTTAGCTTTACAACATTTTTACTTAAAATTAAAATAACATATATATTATTTTTATTTTTTAAATTTTAATTACTTTGTTAATTCTTTGTAATTTCAATCGAGGTTTGATTAACACAAGGAAAACATCTTAAAACTCACTAGACAAAATGTGACCATTTAAAAATTAATTTTTATATATTTCAATTAAGTTCCCATTTCAGGTAGATTTAAACTATTACCAAGCTTACGAGATACTATGTTAGCAACTGAAAGCAAGTGTTAAATGAATGAAGGAAGGATAGTCAAATTAAAAAAATTTTCACTAATCAATATCTTCCAGTAGCAAGAAGCTTTCTATTAACAATTTCAAAACAAGGATGCAAATTGGATTAATGATAATGATTAAATAAAGAGAGAGGCCATTCAAAACTTTCAAAATCCTCGATCAACCTTAAGAGGGTATTGTAACTACAAAGCAACTCAAAGGTTCCAACGCTACATACCATCTCTTATTAAAAGAGAACTAAATGAATCATTTACCAAACTACCAAGGAAGAGCTCAAGAGTGTAATGGAAGAGCTTATTCTTAAGGAAACTATACAGTTAAGTGGATTCATTAGTCTATTCTTCAAAAAATGTTGGCGTAATATCATGCCAAATCTTCAACTCACCACATAATAATTGTTTTGTGGAGGCCCAATTACTCTATCTATAGCTAGAATATGTACCATCCAAATTCCAAAATCATAAACTATATGATCATTTAACAACTTTAAGTTAATTAGTTTCTACACCTTTGTTAGTAAGATTTTCCCCAAAAATCCTTACTAATAGAATTACAAAAAAAATACAAAAGATAATCTCCTCTGAATAGTTTGCATTTATTAAAGGGAGAAACATTGCTAACAAATTTAATTTATTGAAGAGTTAAATCAATGAAGAATTGTAGCAATTTAATTATCTCAATTGTGAATTTTTATCTCAATGCATTAGAAGCATTCAGATTGCACAATAAATTTATACATCTAGTTAAAAACTACCCTCATTTTAGTAGATACTCGATCAATATTGATGGATGCCCACGTGTATTTTTCAAAACTACATGCGTGAAGTAAGGAGAAGGCATTTCACTAGGTTAATTAATATTATTACTGAGGCCCTATGTCATGGAATATGGATCATACATTGCAGTGGTGAAATAGACAACTTATTAACCCTAAGATGTTGTGCACATATTACTTATCCCTCATTACTGGGTGACATCACCATCTTTGCAGTAGTTTGGAAATTATATTTAAAATGCATTTTTATGCCTAATTCTATAAATGGCATGTTAGAGAATTATTCTACAAAAAAGGTAGATGATTATGTTAGATAAACCCATCAATAGAAGGTAAACTTAATTAAGACCAAGAAAGGCTTTGTGAAAAGATGTTCATTTTTGAAAGGTCATAGAATCAAGGTCTTTAACAGGGGAAATAAACATCAATGTACTAATACATCATCAAAATACATAAAAAAAATATTTGATTTGATGGAATAACAGATGACTACAAAAATGTATTAATTTCTATACCCTCTTATCTCTTAATGGTGTTGGTTCCACAAAAATATATTATAAAATGAGTCACAATGATAATGGTAAAATTGTTCTAGAAAAGGCTAAATAGCCATAATGGTTTCCATTAAAATTTTGGGATGAAGGTATCTATCACATTAAAGAAAAATATCTTTGGTGTTAAAAATATTACCACTGAAATCAAGGTGTTCTCCTATAGACTTTGGTGATTACTCATTAATTCAAAATGATTATAGGCAACATTCGTGAAAATAAGGTAAAGACAGAACATCCAAAATTAGCATGTTACAATAAGGAGCACTGTCGTACTTTTTTGTTCTTCATGTAGAAAGTAAAGAATGTTAAAGTTATGGACCGTCATAACTAAATACAAGTAAGACTATGATTATGAGAAATAACATTAAGGTGAACTAGAACATTACAATGTAGACTACTCCACAAAGCTCAAACTAGATTAGAAAAGTATAATTTAAAGTAGATATGTTATGATAATGTTAACTTTAATCTATGTAAAGAGTTTATTCAATTTAGTAATGGAATAGTGATTTATTGGGAAAAAAGGGATGTTGAACATCAAAAGCTGAAAAAGTCGTAGATTGTTGAATATCAAACTTCAATCATGATAAGATTATTCACTAAGAATTTTAGGCAAGATATATAGATTTGAAATGTCTCTTAAGACATGCAAAAATATTACAAAATAAAATTCTTAAAATTATTGAAATTAATATGCAGTATTACAGACCTCATCATGGCAAGTCTGTTGATATTTATTTCATCACAAAAAAACCTTGTTCAGAATTATTGTGAATTGCCAAAGCAAAGAAGCATGAAGAAAAATTAATTTTTGTTCAAACATTTAGTAAATATGTATTAAAGTTGAAATGGGATAAATTGAAGGAATTTAACATAACGAAATCAAAAGCAATGTAAAGTTCAAATGATCGAAGTAGTGTTTCGTTAAAATATAATCAAATAAAAATGAAATATTTAATAAAATGAGATAAATTTTATGGGAAAGTTACATTATAAGATGGTAAAGAGATTAAGTGCAACATCCTCTATTATTAAATCAAGCACAAATGGAAATATCTCATAAACCTTGCCAAAGACAAATTAAACAAAGTTTTTAAAAATGCAAAAATGAAAATTTAAATGGATAGAGCACAACGAGATGACCCACTACATTTGTTTTGCCTCATTTAAACTTGCTTTGGGATTAGTTTGAATCACCAAAGTATATATGAGCATAAACGATAAGAAATTATTATTTTAAATGATGTAAAAATATAGTAAATCTCAAATGACATAATTTTAAGAAATATAATATAAGCAAATCAAAGAGATTAATATTCCACGCTAGAGGAGATTTAGAATTATAAAATAATATATCTAAAACAATAGAAAATATTTTTATTAGTAAAATATGATACATTAAAGTAACATAATATTTCTAAATTAATAAGATTAAAAGGTCACATGAGAAGAGAATTGGAGTTTCATAGTAATATGACCAAATTAAAGCAAAACATTTGAAAATTAGATAATGTATCTAGAAAAGCTTCATTCGAACCTACAAAAGCGATTGAGTGTGAGATTGTCAATTATCAAAATCAATTATGAATTGAAATGACTCCAAAGTATTCCAAAATCCAAGACAAAAATAAAAAAATATAAAAAATGAATATCTAATTCAATAAAACTCTTCAAGATGATTCAAACAATGTTTGTTTCTCTTGATCAGATGTTGATTGGAATTACTAAAAATTACCAAAATAAAAATTATAAATAATAATTAATTAAATTTTAGATATTAAGCAAATAAATATTAAAGCTAAAATGAGATAAATATTTATAATGCATTATAATGAAATCAAAGACATGTAAGGGTCACACAAGAGATGATTTAGAGCTAGTAATATAGAAAAATTAAAGAAAACCATTGAATTGATGAGATAAATTATATAAGATAGTTGAATTCTATGATACAAAAGAGATGGAATATAAAATCTATTGTCAAATATGGTACAAATTTAAATATCTTGTAAAACATACAAAAATATTAGAAAATATGGTATTCAAAATATGAAAATAAATATTTAATTAGATAGAGGTCAAACATATGAGTCCTAAGCATTTCTTGTCTTGATCAATACAATTTTTGAATTACTTGAAATTACCAAATTAACTAATCATAAATAATAAAAAATTATTTTCTTAATAATAAGACAATATATATCATAATTAAAATTAGATAAATTGAAAAGAGTTAATATAACAAAAATAATGTGATGTTGAAATAGTTAGTGAGTAGATTTAATGTTACATAGTAATCTTAAAAATCGAAGTTAAAAGATTGAATTATTTAATTAATTTTTTTTGGAAAGTTGTATTCTAAGACACTGAGGAGATATAAAACAACCAAAATGTCTCGTAAAATATGCCAAAACCATCAAAATCAATTTTCAAGGCATATGTATGATACTTTAATTAAGGAAGCTAATGATGCAAAGTTTTATGATATTTGTTTGTCCTCCATTTTCATCTCATGTGATTAATGTCAATTCTCAAATTAAATAAGTTTAAATAATAAAGAATAGTTATTTTAATTTTCAATAAATATATATTAAAGTTCAAGTAATTTAAATTGAAGTATTCTAAAAAAAATTAAAAGGATGAGAAACATTGTACGAGAAAGTTGAATTCAATGATAGGAAGGAGATATAATGATCATGAAATCAAACATGAATAAACATTTCTCATATTAAATACAATAATCATTAAAAATAAAATATTTAAAAATATTTAAAATGGATATTTATTTTAAAATTGGAATTATTGTGAATTACCAAGGTAAAAAATTATAAATAATAATAAATTATCAATTTAATATTAAGTAAATGAATATCAAGGATGAAAAGAGAAAAATTGAACCAATGTAATAAAACTAAGTGATGTAAAGTTAAAAGAAGGTAAAATTAGAGTTATGTACAAATATAAACAGCTCATATGAAAGAATTTTGAAAAAATCCAAATACTTAGAAGATTCGAAGTAACATTAAAATCATAAAATAAAAAAAGTATCAAAATATCTTATAATGTATGCAAAAAATCTAGTGAAATAGTCATAAAAAATTAAAAATAACTATTTAATTAGATAAAGCTTAGATGAGTCAAATAACATTTTTTTTATCTTGAGAGCACATTTTTTGGAATTACTTTAAATAACCAAAGTAAATATAAAAATAAAAAACTATAAATTGTTATTTTAATTTTAAGTAAATTTATAGTATTAGTAAGCTAAGATTAATTGAAGAACTGTAATATATACAAATTAAAGTGATGTAAAGATCACACAATAGGAGATTTAAAATTATATAATAATTTAACAAAAACTAAGAAAAAAATTTGGAAAAATGGGATCAATTATACAAAAAGTTTATTTCAATGACAATAAGGGCATTGTGTGATGCATTCTTGATGATCAAATCAAATACAAATTGAAATGTTTAAAAAAATATCTAAAACTAAAGAAAATAAATTGATAAAAATTATTAAAAAATAAATATTTAATTATATAATTCTCGTCAAGGTGAGTGTAATAAAGTTTTTTTTGTATACATAGGACATCATTTAGATTTATTATGACTTAAAAAAAGAAATTTTAAAAAATAATAAATTAATATTTTAATATTAATTTAATGCATATTATGTTTAAAATAAGATAAATTGAAACAAAGCAATATAACCAAATCATTGCAAAAAATGTCACATAAGTGGAGATTTAGAGTTTCATAGCAATTTAACGAAATCCTTATGACCAAATTAATGTTAAAAATTTGGAACAATTATATAAATTATATGAAACCATGCTTTTTTAAAGATAATACGGAAGTAGTAAAACATCTTTTTTAAAATAGGTATGAATCCAAATGTCTCTTGAAGCATAAAAAACCATTGAAAAAATATTTAAAAGTTTCAAAATGATTATTTAACTAGATAAAGCTTTTTGTGACTATCTAATGATTTTTTTTGTCTCAATCAAATGTTGTTTTAAATTACTACTATTTAGAAAAGTAAAAACATATTTATAATAATAAATTATTACTCTAAAATTAAGTAAATATATATTAGAACTGAAATGAGATAATTTTAAAAAATATAATACCAAAAAGAAATAAAATATATGTATAAGTCAAATGATATAAGATTTAAGATTAAATAATAATATAACCAGATCAATGCATAAAATTTGCAAAGTTGAAATAAATTATACTAGCAAGTTAAATTTCGTGATACTAAGGAGATCGAGTGTAACAACTTCATTCATCAAATTAGTTAAAAATCAAAATACCTGATAAAGCAAACATAAAATCTAGGAATTTAAATTTTTAAAATTATAAAAATAAATACTTAATTGGATAGACCATATTTAGACAACTTGAACGATGTTTATTTTTGCTCACTAAATCTCATTTAGAATTACTATGATTTAAAAAACTAATAAAAAATAATGACAAATTATTTTTTTAATATTAACTAAAAGTATATTAAAATTTAAATGAGGTAATTTGAAGCAATATAATATAACTAAATAAAAGCTATTTAATGGCAATACAAGAGGAGAATTAGAAGTTTCATTATAATATAATAAAATAAAACTAAAAAATTCAAAGAAATAAGATAAATTGCATGGAAAAGCTTAATTCAAAGATATAAAAGGAGATCAAGTGTAACATCATTAATCATCAAAATATGTACTAAATAAGATGTCTTTCAAAGGGGTCTAAAGCAAATGTTAGAAAAAAAGATCAAAATTGATTTAGATTTACAATAACTTACAAAATTAAGTAAGAATAAATAATAATAAAACTTTTTTGATATTAAGAAAATAAACATTAAAGTTTAAATTGGAAAATTTAAAGTAATATAATATAACCAATTCAAAGACATCTTATGATCAAACAATAATAGATTTTGAGTTATATTGTGATATAACCAAATTGGAGAAAAATATTTAAAAAAATGAGATAAATTATGTAAGCAAGCTACATCCTAAGATATTGAGAAGATTGAGCATAACATCAACGATCATCAAGTTAGGAACAAATCAAAATTTCAAATAAAACATTATAAAGAACTAGAAAAATAAAACATTTAAAAATATAAAACGAAATATTTAATTGAATAGAGCTTGTAGAGGTTGGTCCATCGCCATTTATTTCATGTTAGTTGGACATCGTTATGAAATAAAACGAATCACCATAGTAAATAAGCAATAATAATAATAATAATAAATTATTTTAAAGCTAAGTAAACATTTATTAAAGTTGAAAAAAGTTAAATTGAATCAATAAAATATCATCAAATCAATGACTTGTAAAGGTTATACATGAAGATATTTCAAGTTACATGATAATATAAAATATAAAAGAAAAAAGTTGAATGAATGAGAAAAATAGTAAGAGAAAGTTGTATTCTATGGTAATGAGGAGATAGGATGTAGTGTTGCATAGTTAAATAGCCAATTCAAAGTGAAAAAATTTGAAAAAATGATTTAATTGTGTATGAATTTTGCATTACATATTGTTAAAGAGATCAAGAGTAATAGTATCAAACATAAAATAAATTATAAAGGGAAATGTTTTAGAAATCATGCTAAAACCCTATGAAAGAAAGCATTTAAAAATATACGAATTAACTTCCAAATGGATAAAGCTTATCAAAATGAGCCAAATGATGTCTGTATCATCTCAATTGGTCCTCATTTTGATATGTTATGAATTACTAAAATAACTAAGAATATATAAAAATAAATTATAATTTTGAAATTGATGAAGTATTAATTTTTACTAAAATAGGATAAATTGAAACAAAATAATAAAATAAAATCGATGAGTAAATGTTGAAGAAAAGCTATCAATTATGTGAGACAATTCACATTCCAAGATACTAAGAGATCTAATGTAACATCCATGACCATTAAATTAGATATGAATTAAAATGCTTCATAGACCATACCAAAAATATTGAAAATAAAATATTTAAAAGTATTAAACTAAATATTTTGGGATAGATCTTCTTAAGATAAATTGAAGAAAGTTTTTTCTCTTAATTAAACCTTTTTTTTGGATTTACTATGATTTACCAAAGTAAATAAGCATAATTAATAAAAAAATTTATAATATGTAAATAAATATTAAATTTGAAAATAGATAATTTTCGGCAATGTAACATAACAAAATAAAAGACATGTAAAGGTGAAATAAGCTGTTTTGTAGCGTTAAATGGCAATATAACAAAATAAAAAAAAATTTGAAAAAATGAGATAAATTATATAGGAATGTAAAATTTCAAGAAACTCTGGATATTGACTGTAATATGTTCGATAATAAAAAACATACAAATTGAAATTTCTTATAAAGTGTGGCAAGATTTTAGAAAATAGAATATTTAAAAAATATAAAAATAAACACATAATTAGAGATAGCTTGGTGAGATGAATCTAACAAAATTTTTTATCATGATTAGAATTAGTTTTGAATTACTAAAAATTATCAAATTAAAAAAGAATAAAAATTAATAAATTTTTATTTTACTATTAAAAAAATAAACATTAAAGTTGGAAAGTGATGAATTGAATCAATTAGTTATAACAAAATCAAAGTTAAATAAAGGTCACCTAGGGGAATTAAAATTTCATATCATATAATAAAATAAAAAATGTTGTGTAGAAATGAGATAAGTTATACATGAAATTTACATTACATAATACTAAGGTGATGAGGTGAGACATTCTTGATCGTTTAACCATGCATAGATAAACAAGCTTATAAAGCATTCCAAATCTATAATAAAATATTTAAAAATTTAAAAGTGAATTTTTTTTTGTGAAAGGAGCTCATTTTGATGAGTCTAATAATGTTTCTTTTATCTTGACTAGATCTAATTGAAAACCAATTCAACATGATGTGAAGGTCATGCTAGACGAGATATAGAGTTACATCATAATACAACAAATTTAAAGTAAATTTTTTTAAAAAATGAGATAAATTATAAGATAAAGTTGCATTTCAAGACATGAAGGAGATTGAGGTAATATTTTTAAACATCAAATTAGGCATGAATAAAGCTATCTCATAAGATATATAAAAAATTTTAAAATTTAAAAATGAAAACTTAATTTGATAGAGTTCATTGAGATGAGCTCAACTACATTTGTTTTGTCTCAATCATGTTATATTATCGACCCCTATCTCTGGTGCTTATTTGATAATAACAAATCCTAAATATTTCTAATAAATTTGTTTGAAATAATTTTTAGATTTAGGGTATATAATGTATGTTTTGGAAGAACATAAATAAGAAGATGAGAAAATAGCAAATCACATAAAAGTCATATTGGTTTTAACAGAAAAACTCCAAGAGATATATTTTAAATTTTATTTTAGATATTTCAATTTCAACTTGATTAAAATGTTATGCTTCATATAACTATTTATTACAATGCATAAAAGGTAATTTTTATTTAACTTAATTATCTAAGAAAAATATTAGTTTCTAAATAATTTGTCCATCCTCCTTGACAAACTTGAGAATAATTTTGTTTTTTATCATATTGTAGTGTTGTCTTAATAACTTTTACCAAAAGTAAATTATTATTGTAATAATTAACTTATAAAATAACACTAAATAAAATAATAATAAAATAAGAATTAACTTATAAGCAATTGACACCAAATCTACCAAAAGCACCTCAAACACTTGCTACTATTTACAGCTCAGAAAAACTAGTCTATAAACAAGTTTACTAGTTTTAGCATGTCTAAATAGGTTTTTAGATGAGGTTATTACTTTTATTTTAGGTATATCAAGTGTTTAAAATTATAACATTATCGACCATCAAATCAGATGGGGATCAAAATATATCATAATGTGTTCCAAAACCATATAAAATAAAATATTTAAAAATTTATAAATTAATATTTAAAATGATAAAGCTTATCAAGAAGAGTCCAACAACATATATTTATTCTTGATCAACATCGTTTGAAATTTTTTCAAATTTCTTTAATAAATTATTATTTAAATATTAAGTGAATATATATTAAAGCTTAAACAGGATAAATTGAATCAATATAATTTAATTAGATTAAAACTTTATAATAGTCACATAAGAAGAGAGTTAAAGTTATATTATAAACTATTGAAAAAAAAATTAAAAGAAATGAGATAACTTATACAACAAAGTTGCATTAAAGGATATTGAGGAGACATCCTTAATCATCAAATCAACTGTGAATCAAAATGGGTCCTAGTGCATGCCAAATCATTAGAAGCTTTTTTAAAATATTAAATCAAATAATTAGTTAGAGATAACTCATGAAGATGAGTCTAACCATGTTTGTTTTTTTTCATCTTCTCAATTTGGATTACAAAAAATTATTATTGTATGTATTCATAAATAATAATAAAGGATTTTTTAACGTTAAGTAAATATATAACAAAGTCAAAATTAGTTAAATTTACTCAATGTAATGCATAACCAAATAAAAATGATATAAAAGTCAAATGAGAAGAATTTTGAGTTACATAGATCAAACAAAATCAATGAAAAAAATGAAGAAATATAAATTTTACAAGAAAGTTTCTATGTAAGCAAGATACTAAAGAAAATGAGTTCCATATCCTTGATTATGAAACTATGTAGCATTCAAAATATCTAAAAAAGTGTGCTAAAACAATGAAAAAACTTAAAAATATAAAACTTATTTTTTAAATGGATAGAGTTGGTCAAGTTAAGCCTAACATCATTTGTTCCATCTAGATTAGTCTTCATTTCGAGTTATTTTTAATTACAATAATAAAAAAATATAAAAAACATTAAAATATTATTTAATATTAGGAAATATATAGAAAATTGGAAATGAGATAAATTAACATATGTAACACAAATGAATGAACTTGATGTAATGGTGACATGATAGGAGATGTAGAGTTTCAAAGTAAAATATCTATTTCAAAACAAACAATTTGAAAATGGTGATAAGCTGTATTCCAATATACATAGGATATAAAAAATAACATCCTTGATCATTAAATAATGTATAAATCTAAATGTCTTAGAAAATGAGCCAATATATTTGAAAATTAAATCTTTAAAAATATAAAAATAAATATTTATTTGGATATAACTCATTATGACAAGTCTTATGGCATTTATTTTCAATCAGACTTCATTTAGAATTACTATAAATTAACATATTAAACAAGCATAAATAATAATAAGTAAATATACATTAGAGCATAAATTAGAAAAACTATAACATGATAACATAGATAAATCAACGTGACAAAAATGTCACATGAGAAGAGATTAAGAGCTACAACTAGTAAAAAAATCAAAGAGAAAAAATTGTAAAAATGAGATGAAGTTTACAAGAAAGATGCTTTCTAAGATAAGAGGGATATCAAGTTTAATAATCTTGATCATTAAATCAAGCATGAATAAATATGTTTGTAAAAGTTGCTAAAATACTTAAAAAATAAAAATTTTAGAGATATATAAATGAATATTTAATAGGATAGCACTCATGTAAATGTGTCCAACAACATTTTTTTCATTTTGACTAGACATTGTTTTTAATTATTGAAATATGCAAATGCGAATAAGCATAATCAATAAAATCTTATTTTTTAATATTAAGTAAATTTATGTTAAAGCTAAAACAATATTAAGTACAAAGTTATAAAATAAATTAAAAATAATTTAAAGGTAACACAAGAGGGGAATTAGATTTTCATAGTGATATTACCAAATCAAAGAAAAATTTCAAAAAATTAGATAAGTGCGATAAAATGTTTCATTACAAGAGATAAAGGAAATAAAGTGTAATATTATCAGTTAAAAAAATTTGTGCAAATTAGAGTGCCATGTAAAGTAAGCCAAAATCTTAAAAAATCTTTAAAAATGTAGAAATGAATATTTATGTTGATAGTGTTGTTGTGATGAGTCCAACAACATTTGTTTCTTCTTTATTCATGTTAAATGAAAGCAATGTAAAGGTTACATGAGAAAACATATATAATTATAATATCCAAATAAATGTGCAATATTTTATAAAAATTGAAATAGTATACATGGAAGTAGAATTCCAAGATGCTATGGTAATTGAGTGTAACATCCTCAATAATTAAGTCATATTGGAATTAGAAAGTCATGTAAATAACAAAAAATCAACAAAAAATAAAAAAAATTTAGTATTACAAAAAGTATTTTAAATGGATAGAATTAATCTTGTTAAAAACTCATTTGGAATTACATAGAAATCCCAAAGTAATTAAGCATAAATAATAAAATATAATTATTTTAATAATCTATAAATATATATTAGAGCTTAAATAAGATAAATTAAAGTATTATAATATAAAAAATGAATGCGATTTGAAGGTCGCACGAAAGGAGATTTAGAGGGACATAGTATAACAACGTATTCAAAGCAAAAAATTTTAAAAAAGTAAGCTAATAGTATGGGAAAATTGTATTCCAACATACTGAGTAGATTAGGTGCAATAGCTTGAACCATAAAAACTCATATGATACATAATATTACTTAAAGAATTTTATCACCTTATAAAGAAAATAGTTAAAATAAAAAAGAAATGTTTAATTACAAAGAGCTCATCAAGATAAGCCTAATGATGTTTATTTCATCTTGATAAAAAATCATTCAGAATTATTATGAATTAACAAATTAAATAAGTAAAAATAATATAAAATCATTTTTTAAAATTAACAAAATATGTATTAAATTTTAATGAGATAAATTAATGTAAGAAATTTGAATAGGTATTATAAACTATAAAAGAAAATGGCACTCCAAGATACTGTGGAGATTAAGAGAAATATCCTTGCTCATCAAATAAGGTATGAATTCAAAAGTCTCAAAATATGTACTAAACCTATAAAAAATTATTTAAAGTATGACAGTGAATATTTTGGCAGATGTCTTTAGAGATAATTTGACCAACATTTGCTTCATCTTGATTATACCTCATTTGGAATTACTACAAATTCATAAATTTAAAAAGAAAAATAATAAAAAAAATATTTTAATATTAAATAAATTTATATCAAAGATAAAATTAGATAATTTATAGAAATAAATTATAAAAAAATTAGAGTAAGCTTTTAGACATATAATAATAAATTTAAAAGTACATAACAAAAATAACCACATAAAAGCAAGAAATTTAAAATGAGATAAATTATATAAGAAAATTACACTACAAGATGCCAAAAAGATCAAAGGTGCTATCCTCTATCATTAAATTACATATTGATAAAAAAATTTCAAAAACTATACAAAAACCTTAGAAAATGAATTTTTTGAAAATATCGAAAAAGTTTATTTAGATAGAGGTAGTCGTGAAAAGTTTGACAACATTTCTTTCTTCTCTCGTGAACCTTGTTTGGAGTTATTATGGATTAACAAATCAAATAAACATAAAGATTAATAAATTATTATTTTATTATTATGTAAATATATATTAAAGGCCAAATATGATAAATTGATGAATGGTAATAAAATAACCTCAAAGAACTACATTTGTCATATAATAAAAGATTTATAATTACATAAATATATAATAAAATTAAAACAAAAAATTTCATATAAATTATACCGGATATTTGAATTCCAAAATACAAAATTATTCAAACGTAATATTCTGAATAAAAATATTAAAAATAAATAAAAATTTCTCATAAAAACATATAAAATAAAATATTTAGGTATCTACAAAATTAATATTTAATTAGACAAAGCCCATTAACAAAAGTCATACTACATTAATTTTGACTCGATTAAGCCTCATTTTAAATTACAATGTATTATGAAATAAGCACATATAATAATTTTCTTATATTAAGTTAATTTATTTCAATGCTAAAATAAGATAAATTGAAACAATGTATTATAATCAAATCATGGCTATGTATACATTGCATGTGGTGAGATGTATAGTACATAATAATGTAACCAATGGAAGGCAAAAAAAAGTTTAACTAAATGAGATAAATTATGTGGAAAACTTGCATTGTAAGATGCTAAGAATATCACACATAACATTCTCATTCGTCAAATTGTGTACGACCAAAAATATCTCCTATAGAATATCAAAACACAAGAAATATAGAAAACAAATTATTAATTGGTGAAAAGTTGGTTTTAATGAGTCCAATGACATTTATTTCATACTAATTAGATCTCATTTAAATTTACTATAAAAAAAAGTAAATTACAATTTTTTAATTTTTGGAATATATATATATATATATATATATATATATATATATATATATATATATATATATATATATATATATATATATATATATATATATATATATATGAAAGTTGAAATGAGATAAATTGAAGCAAAATAATCTAACCAAATTAAGGACCTATAAATGTACCACTAATGGAGATTTATTGTAATTTAACCAAATTAAATTAAAAATGATTGAAGAAATTTAATAAATTTTGTAGGAAAGTTACATTTCAAGATGGTAAGGGGATCGACTAAAATGTCCCTAATCGTCAAATATGGCATGAATTAAATAAAATAATTAAAAATATGAAAATGAATATTTAACTTCTTAGAAATGATTAAGATGAGTCTACTTGTGTTTATTTTACTTACAATGGTCCCCATTTGAAATTACTACAAATAACCATAATAATATCATAAATAATTCTAAACTATTATTTTAAAATTTTAAAAATATATATTATAAAAATAATATAAATTATTAAAATATAATATAACAAAATCAAAGTGATGCAATGATCACTTACAAGGGGAATTTAATTTTTATTGTAATAAAATAAAATGAAAGAAAAAAAATTGAATAAATAAGATAACATGTACGACAAATTAGTGCTATAAAAAACTAAGAAGATCTTGTATAACATCCTTGATCGTCAAGTGACTTATGAGTCAAGGTTTCTTGGAAAGAATGCCAAAACAATTGTAAATAATTATACAAAAATATGAAAGTTTATTTAATTGGATAGAGCTTAGCGACATATGTGTAATGAAAAAAAGAATTATTATTAATTACCAAAAGAAGTAAGAATAAATAATAATAAATGACTATTTAAATATTTAGTAAATACCTAAAAGAAAAAAATGACAATGTAAACCAACATAAGGAAAACTTGAATACAAAACATTTGATTAAATGAGATAAAATGTAAGAGAAAGTTACATTTTTGAATATTAAGGAGATGAAGTGTAGCAACCATAATAAAAAAAATAAGATATTAATAAAAATATATTATTAAATAAGACAACACCAAAGAAAATAAAATATTTTCAATTATTAAAAATAATATTTAATCAAATAGAGTTGATTTAGATGAGTCATACTACTTTATTTCATATTGATTAGATCTCAATTGGAAATACAAAGAATTAAATCAAAAAATAAGCATAAAAAAATATCATTTGAATATTAAGTAAATAAAAATTAATCATGAAATATGATAAATTAAGATAACATAATTAACAAAAAATATTGAAGTAAAGTCACATTAGAGGCGATTCAGAAATATTTTATAAAACAAGCCAAAATGTTAGAAAGTAAAATATTTAAAACTTAAAAATGAATATTTAATTTGTTTGAGCTTGCTAGGAAGATTGTAACAACATTAATTTCTTCTCAGTGACACATTGCTTCGAATTAGTTTGAAGTACAAATATAAATAAACATAAATAATAATAGATTATTTCATTAGTATTAAGTCAAAATTATTAAGTTAGAATGAGATAAATTAAACTAATATAATATAACATAATGAATGTGGTCTAGACATCATTTTAGTGGAGTATAAGAATTTCATTGTAATATAACAAATTAAAATCAAAAGTTTTGAAGAGACAAGAAAAATTGCATGGAAAACTTAAATTGCAAGATGCTAAGTAGATCGAGTGTAATGACCATGATTGGCAAATCTATTACAAACAAAAATAACTCATAAAGTCTGTTGAAAACATAGAAAAAAACTATTTAAAAGTATAAAAAATTTAATTGGATAGATCTCAATGAGTCAAGTTTAACAACATTTTAATGAATTGTTAAAAAAACTATTATTATGAATTGTTACTAATTATCAAATAAAATAAGAAAACAATTGTAATAAAAATTTTTTTTAATCGAAAATAAATATATTAAAGGTGAAATGAAATGCGTATAAGCAATGAAGTATGTCCAAATTAAAATGATTAAAATTTTGATTGAGGTAAATTATAAGAGAAACTTATATTCAAAGAAAATATGGAGAACGAGCCTAGCATGCCCAATCAATAAATTTGCTGCAAAATTAAAAATAGTTAAAAAAACATGTCAAGTCCCGAATTAAATAAAATAAGTAAAAATATAAAAATAAATATTTAATTTGATAATGCTCTTCCTAATGAATTGAATGATGTTTTCTTTTTATCTGACCATGTTTGGCACAAATAAATTTATGCCAAGAAACATGCCAAAACACTAAAATACATAAATGAAACTTTAATTGGATAAAAATTGTTGAAATGAGTCAAATAAACTTTAATTGGAAGGATGAGGCCAAGATGGGAATTGTTACGAATTAGCAAATTATATAATAAAAAAATAAATAAATTATTATTTTATATTTATATAAATATATACTAAATATATAAAAAAAGGTAGCTTAAAGAAATATAATACAGTAAGGTCAATGCTATTAAAATGTCACACAAGAGGAGATTTAGAGTTAGAAAGAAATATAACAAAATTAAAGGGAAAAGCCTAAAAAATCAGATAAATTGAATGTAAAACTTCAATTCAAAATATCATTATAAGATTGAATGTAAAATTCTAAATAAACAAATATAGTATAAGTTAAAATATCTCATAAATTATGTCATAATCTAAGAAAAGAAAACATTAACAAAATGAATTTTTAATTAAATATTATAGGTTAAATCATCCCAAAAGAATCGAAAAGATATTTTTAAAATTTAGAAATGAATACTTCATTAAATAGAGCTTATCAAGAGGAGTGCAACAATGTTTGTTCATTTCTATTGAACCTCATTTATAATAATCACTAATTTCCACAATACATGAGAGCAAAAATATGAAATTTTTATTTTAATATCCAATTGATATATATTGAATATGAAATATGATAAGTTTAAGAAACGTAAAATATTTAAGTCCAAGATAATATAAATGTCACATTAAACAAAATGTATGGTTATGTAGTAAAATATTGAATCAAAGTGAAAAACTTGAATAAATATGATGACCTATCTAGAAAAGTTGCATTCCAAGATGCTAAGAAGATCAAGTATAACATCTTCGATGGTAAAATTGAGTAAGAAACATATCATCTTGTAAATCAATTAAAAAAACTAATGAAAAAATATTTAAAAATCCAAAGCAAAAATTTAATTAGTTTGAGATTGTCAAGATGAGAACAATGACATTTGTTTTGAGTAGAATAGAATTTAATAAGAATTTTTCAAAAATTACTAAAGTAAATAAGCATAAATAATAATAAAATATTGTTTCAATGTTACAAAAATATTTATTAAAACTTAAATGAGATAAATTTAATCAATATAATATAAAAAAATCAAAATTATGTAAAGGTCACATGAGACGAGATTTAGAGTTGCATACTCATAAAGCCTAATCAAAGTAAAAATTTATTAGTAATGAGAAATTGTATGAGAATGCTATAACACAAGATACTAAATAGATTGAGTGAAAGATTCTTCCTCATGAAATAAAGTACAAATAAAAATATTTCATAAAGCATTGTAAAGTAAAAGAAAATTAAATATTTTAATAATATAAAAAAATGAATATCTTGTTGGATGTAGCCTGTCAAAACTTGTCCAACTATATTTGTTTTGTCTTGATCAATCATATTTAGAATTACTAAAAATTATCAATGTAAAAAATATTATACTATTTTTTTGAGATTATGTAAAAATATTTTAAAGCTAAAAAGTGTTAAATTAAAGCAATATAGTGTAACCAAATTGAAGCAATTTAAAGATCACATGATATGAGATTTTCTGTTAAATAGAAATTTGATTAAATCAATTGAAAACATTTGAGTAAAAGAGAAAAAATATATAAGAAAGTTGGATTCAAAGTTAAAAAGGAGATCGAGTGTAATATTCTTGATCGTCAATTCAAGTATGAATCAAAATATCACTCAAAGCTCAATAAAACCTA
This sequence comes from Vanilla planifolia, assembly GCA_023846275.1. NCBI lineage: Eukaryota > Viridiplantae > Streptophyta > Magnoliopsida > Asparagales > Orchidaceae > Vanilla > Vanilla planifolia. Next base: position 199,110 of record JAIUJO010000066.1, read on the forward strand.
TATAAATTTTTTTTAAAAATATAAATAAAAATATTTCAAAGGATAGAGCTCATTGAGATGTTCTAAACAATGTTAGTCTCATTTAGATCAGTCGAATTTTGGAATTACTAGAAATTATGAACATAAATAAACATGAATAATAAAAAATTATTATTTTCAAATTAATTAAATATATATTAAATCTTAAATTAAATAAATATAAGCATTGAAATATTTCCAAATCAATGCAAAACATTTGAGAAAATGTGATTAATAAAATGAGACAATTTGATTCCAAGATACGGAGCAGAACGATTGTAACATGTACGATCATCAAATACATTTTGAATTGAAATATCATGTGAGGCATTCTAAAGCACTTGAAAAAAATATTTAAGACTATTAAAATAAATATTGAAATATATAGTACTTGTGTAGACAAGTCCAACATTATTTTTTTTTCTTGATTGTGTTTTATTTTGAATTATTACAATTTTTCATAATAAATAAGCTTAAAAATAATAAATTATATGTTTAATATTAAGGAAACATATACTAAAGTTGAAATAAGATAAATAGAATAAATGAGATAAAGTATACAAGGAGGATTCATTACAAGTTGCTAAAGAGATTGAGTGTAACAACCTTAATTATTAAATAAGGTGTGAGTACAAATGTCTCTAAAAGCATGCAAAGACCATAGGAAAGAAAATATTTAAAAATATAAAAATAATTATTTAATAGAACATTGGTCATTGAGCTAAGTCTAATTATGTTTATTTTATTTCAACCAGATCATGTTTGAAGTTCCTATGAATTACCAAATTGAAAAAGAATAAATAATAAAAAATAATTTTTAAAATTTGAAGTAAACACTAGTCAAAGTTGAAATAAAATATACTTAAATAAACTAATATAAAAAATCAAATTAATGTGAAGGACACATTTAAGGAGATTTATATTTTTTAAAAGATATGATAATTTAAAGGAGAAAGTTGTATTCCGAACTAGTAAGATGAAGAGTAACATCCTTGATCATTAACTGTCTATGAATTAAAATATCTCATAAAACCTACCTAAACTTTATAAATTAAATAATTTGAAGATATAAAATTGAATATGCAAATGGATAGAACTCTTTGGCTCGAGTTTAACAAAGTTTTTTTCATCACGATTAGATTCATTTGCAATTAGTATGCAATACAAAAGAAAATAACGAAAAATATTAATAAACTGTAATTTTATTATTAAGTAAATGTAAGCAAATTGAAATGATGTAAGATTAAACAAGAAGAGATTTAGAGTACCATAGCAATATAAATAATTCAACATTGTAACATTTGAAGAAATGTGATATAATATAAAGGAATGTTGCATTAAAAAATATTAAGTAGATTGAGTGTATCATCCTTGATCATTAAATCAATTAAGAATTTAAATGTCTTACAAAGGCTACAACAACCCTACAAAATAAACTTTTTAAATAAAAAAAATGAATATTAATTTCATGGAGCTTGTTGACTCAAGGCTAGCAATAGTTGATGTCTCAATCAGTACTCATTTGAAGTTATTATGAATTATCAAAATAAGCATAAAAATAATAAAAAATCATTTTAATAAAATTTTTATTAAATAGATATCATAACTAAAACAAGATAAATTAAAGTAATTTAATATAACAAAAGTAAGCCATTGTAAAGCTCACATGAGAGGAGATGTAAAGTAACATAACATAGAAACAAAATCAAAGACAAAAAGCCTTAGAAATTTGAAAAATTTTGTGTAAGCTTATAATAAAATATTAAGTTTATCAAGTAGAAAATTGTCAACTATAAAACTAGGGGTGAAACATAAAATCTTGTAAGTCATGCAAAAATTCTAAAATTAAAAAAATTTAAAATAAATATTTAAATATATAGAACTCATCATGATTAGTCCAATGATGTTGGTTTTGTCTCGAATAGGCTTTATTTAAAATTATAGTGAATTATCAATGGAAATTATCAGAAAAAATTATAAATTAGTTTTTAATATTAAGCAAAAAGTTTAAATAAATAAAATAAATTATATTGATATGGTCTGCTCAAATATTCTAAAGAAACCAATGGTAACATCCTTGATTGTCAGTAGGCATGAATTGAAATACGCTTGAAATCATGCCAAACCTAAAGAAAATAAAACATCTAAAAATATAGTCAAGAATATCTAATTGAATGAAGTCAAATGAGTTACCAAAGTAAACAATAAAAAAAATAATAAAATATTATTTTAATATCTAGTAAACATTTATTAATGTTGAACATTAGATAAATTGAAGCATTGTATTATAACCAAATCAAAGCGAGGTTTTGGTCACTTAATAAGAAATTTAGAGTTGTATAGTGACATAAAAACATGAAAACATAAAGTTTGAAATAATGAGAAAAATTATACATGAAAGTTGGAATCCAATATTCAAAGGAGATTGAGTGTGATATTCTTTATTATCTAATAATGTACAAATGAAGATGTTTCATAATGCACAACAAAACGTAAGAAAATAAAATATTTTTAAATTTTAAAAGAAATAATTAGTTGGATGGAGCTCTTCAAGGAGAGCCCAATGACATTTGTCACATCATGAGGACACCTCATTTAGATTCACTATGAATTACCAAAGTATATAATACAAAATAATTGTACATTATTTTGTTTAATATTAAAAAAGTATCTATTAAAGTTGAAAATAAGATAAATTAAATAAATATAATAAAACAAAATAAAAATGTTGCAAAAGTTACAAAGGAAAAGATTTTGTGTTACATAATAAATAATAAAATAATTACAAAACAATTGAAGAAATGAGATAAATGTTATGGGAAAATTGTATTTCGAGATACTCGGGAGATTATGTACAATGATATGAATCATTAAATTAAGTACGAATCAAAATCCTAAAACTTTTTGAAATCATAAAAAGAAATTATTTAAAAATATAAAATAAATATTTAATGAATAAAACTCACTGAAGGGAGTCCATCAATAATTGTTTCATCTTGGGTTATACCTCATTTCAGATTACACAAAATTTCCAACATAAATAAACATAAGTAATAAAAAAATTTTAATTTAAAATTAAGTAAATTTTTTTTGAAGTTTAAGTGTGTTAATTGAAGCAACGTAATATAAATAAATCAGAGTGATGTAAAAGCTACAAGAGTTGAGATTTAGAGTTAATTAAATCAAGGCCAATAATTTAAGAAAATGATACAATTTATATTGAAAAGTTGTATTCTGAGATACTAAGGTGATCAAGTCTAGGTTCATTGATCATCAACTTAAGCACAAATTAAAATATCTCATAAAGCATATTAAAATTATAAAAAATAAAATATTTTAAATTATAAAAATTAAATTGTCGTTATACGTTATTTTATTTAGATATTTATTTTTAGTATATTGTAGTAGAATGAAATAGAGGCACATATTGTTAGCTTAATTTTATAATTGTTACATAATCTCAATAAGACTAGAAATAATATATTATGACATATTGGTTACTTGTATTTCATTAAATTCTTATGAAGTTAGATAAATACTAATTGGATATAGCTCAACAAGAGCACTCCAATGACAATTATTATGTCTTCATTAGATATTGTTTGAATTTATTTAGAGTTACCATAGTAAAACATCATAAATATTTAAAAAGTGCTATTTAAAAATTATGTAAACAAATATTAAAGGTAAAAAAAGATAAATTGATTGAATGAAATCTAATTCAATTAAAACAAGGTAGAGGTCACACGAAAGGAACATTGCATTCAAAGAACCTAAAGAAGTCAAGCTTATCATCCTCATTCACCAAATAATGTACAAATTGAAATATTTAATGAAGTGTTCCAAAACTTTTATTGATATAATTTAAAAATAAAATCAAAGAATATTTAATTGCATAAAGGCTATGAAGACAAGTCGAACGATGTCTGCTTTTACTTGATTGGACCTTGATTAGAAATTTCACAAATTACCATAGAAGTAGAGGCATGAATAATAATAAATTAACATTTTAATACTATGTAAACATATATTAAAACTAAAATGAGATGAATGAAATCAATGTAATCTAAAAAAATTAAAGCAATGTAATGGTCACATGCATCTAGATTTAGACATACATAATAATATGAAAAAATAAAATAATAAAAATTAAAGAAATGAGATAATTGAATAGAAGAATTACATAGCAAGACATTAAGGAGATCATTTATAACAAGCTCAATCATCAAATCTTGCACGAATCAAAGTATCTCATAAAAAATACTAAAACCCTACATAATAAAATATTTAAAAATAATTAAATGAATATTTAATTAGATAACACTCATTGAGTGAGTCCAATGAGATTTGTTTTTTCTTGATCTAACAGTATTTGGAATTAAAGTTAATTGCAAAAGTAAATCAGCATGAATAACGATAAATTATGATTTTCATATTATTTAAGCATAAATTGAATCTAAAAAAGATAAATTGAAGCAACAAATTATAACAAAAAAAATTTTGTAAGGGTCAAAAAAGTAGATATTTAGTGTTTCGTAATAATTTAACCAATTGAAAGAAAAACATTTCAAGGAACAGGTCATATTGTATTAGAGAGCAACATTCCTTGACACTAAGGAGATTAAGTGAGCACCCTGAATCATCAAGTTCATTACAAATTAAAACATCTCATAAAGTGTGACAAATTTGTAGAAATTAAAATATTTTAAAATATTTAAATATAAAATAAATTAGAAAGACTTGTGCAAGAAGGTTTCAATTATATTTGTTTTGTTTCAATTGAAACTCACTTGAAATTACTACAAATTGCAAACATAAATTAGCATAAATAAAAATAATTTATTATTTCAATATTTATTAAGGATAGAATTAGATAAACTGGTACAAAATAACATAACCAAACCAAAGTGATGTAAACATCATGTGAGAGGAAATTTAGAGTTGGAAAATATTATATAAATATCAAATCAAAACAATTTGATAAAAAAGATAAAGTTTTTTGGGAAAGTTACATTCTAAGATACTAAAGGGATTTATTACAATAATAGTTATCACCGAAAAAGTTATTATTTATAATGATTTATAAAGTATGAAAAACCCTAAAAACTTGAATATTTAAAAAATATAAAATTATAATTTAATTGAATATAAGTCATTAAGAGGAGTCTAACAATATTTATTTTGTTTAGATTAGAAATGTTTTCAAATTTTTATGAATTACAAAATAAGTAAAAATAAATAAAAATAAATTATTATTTCAATATTAAGAAAAATAGTTATTGAAGTTCAAGGTAGAAAACTCAAAGTAATGTAATCTCACGAAATATAAGTGATTTAAAGGTCACATGCAAGGAGAATTTTCATTTCAATGTAATATAACCAAGTAAACATAAACATTTGAGGAATTGTGATAAACTAGGTGGGAAAAGTTGCATTCTAAATCACAAAGGAGATTTAACGCAACGTTCTAAGCCTTCATCACATATAAAAATTGATATATCTAATAAAATGTTTAAAACCTTGGAAAATAATATATTTTGAATTAAAAAAAAATATTTTGTTGGATAGAGCTCATTATGCCAATTCCAACAAAGTTTGTTTTGTTTCGATAAAAAAAATTGGAATTTTAGTAAAATACAAAGTTAAATATGCATAAATATTAATAAATTATGATTTTTATTTTTCAATAAATGTATATTAAAGTTGAAATGAGATAAATTAAAAAAATTTAAAAAACAAAAAGAAAGTGATGTAAAAGTAAGAGATGAGATTTAGAGTTTCATATTAAATCTCAAAATAAAAAAAGCAAACTTTGTTTAATAAAATAAATTGTACTGGAAAATTGTAATCTAAGACACTAAGTGAGTCTAGCTTTGTTAATCATCAAATAAGTTAACAAACAAAATATCTCTAATATTGCATGAAAGCCCTACAAAATAAGATATTTAAAATAGAAATTTTTTTAATTTGATATAACTTGTCAAGATGAGTCGAACAACATTTGTTACATCATGATTTGACATTATTTGGAATAATTAAGAATTAATAAATTACATAAGCATAAATACTAACAAATTATTATTTCAATTTTATGTAAATATTTACTAGAACTAAAATGATATAAATTGATGCCATGTATCTAACCAAATCTAAGTTGGCTAGAGGTCATACGAAAGGAGATTTGGATTTACAAAGTAACATATTGAAATGCAAGCAAAACAATTGATGAAAAAAGATAAAATATATGGGAAAGTTTCATTCAAAAAACCTAAGTAGCTAGTGCAATATCATTGATCATCAATGAAGTTATGAATCAAAGTACTTTTAAAAGTGTGCCAAAATACATAAAATAAATTATTTAAAGCTATATAAATGAATATTTAATTAGATATTTCTTGTTAAGATGAGTAGAAAAACTTTTGTTTTATCTCGATAACTTATTCAAAATCACTATAAAATATAAATACTAATAATAAATTATTTTAATATTAACTAAATATTTTATTAAAGCTAAAATGAGATAAATTTATTCAACATAATCTAGCTAAATCAAACTGATGTGACGTTTCGACAAGAGAAAATTTATTATTACATAATAATGTAATCAAATAAAAGAAAAATGTTTGAAGAAATAAGATAATTGCATGGGAAAATTATATTCCAAAATACCATGAAAATTAAATATAATTTTCTCAAACATGAAATAAGGTATGAACAAAAATATATCATAAGAAATATCAAAATGAATATTTAATTAGAGAGAGCTTACCATGATAAGTCTAACATAGTTTATTTCATTTTGATCAGGCATCTTTTAGTATTACTATGAATTAGCAAAGTAAATAATGAGAAATAATAGTTTATTATTTTTTTAATATTAAATAAAGGTATAGTAAAGCTAAAATAAGATAAATAGAGGTGATGTAACAAAACAAAATCAAGGCAACATTAACATTGCATGATAAGTGATTTTGATTTTCATGACAATATAACTAAATTAATTCAAAAACATTTGTAGAAATGAATCACATTTTATGAGAAAGTTACTTTTCGTGATACTGAGGAGGTCAAATGTAATTTCCTCAACATTAAATTATGTTGGAATCAAAATATCTTGTAAAACATGAAAAAGCACTAGAAGATAAAAGTATTTAAAAAATGTCTAATTAGATAGAAGACATGTTAAACAACATTTTGTCTTCTCAATCAGGTTTCATTTAGAATTATTATGAACAACTAATGTAACGAAGCATAAATAACAATTAAGTTTTATTTTATTATTAAATATTATATTTAAAATAAGATAAATTAAGGAAATGTAACCAAATCAAAGCCATAAATAATTAATATTTTATCAAGCAAAATCCAAATGATGTAAATGTCACTTGATTGGAGATTTAGTGTTACATAATAAAATAGCCAAAGTAATACAAAAACTTTGCCAAAATGAGATAAACTAAACTAAATTGTTACATTCCAAGATATAAAAGTGGTTGAGTGTAACATCCTCAATAATCTAACCAAGTACAAATTGAAATATTTTGTATAGCAAGAGAAAACCTTAGAAAGTAAAATATAAGAAATGAATATTTAATTGAATAAATCACATCTAGATGTGTTAAAAGACATTTGTTTCATCTCAATTAGACTTAGGTTAGACTTATTATGATTTACAAGAGTTTATAAGAATAAATAAACGTAAATTATTCTTTTAAAATTATGTAAATATGTATTAAAGATAAAATGAGATAAATTAAAAAATATAAGATATCCAAATGAAAATAATGTTTAGTTTACATGAGTGGAGAATTTGAGTTTCATGATAACGTAATAAAAATGAAAATTTTGAAGAAATGAGATAAATTTTTTTGGTAAAGTTGCTTTTTAAAATACTAAGGAGATTATGTGTACTATTCTTGATTACCAAAACTTATAATAATCAAAATATTTAACAAGTGTGCAAAAATCATTGAAAATAAAATATTTAGATTTATAAACAAATATTAAATTGGATTGACAATGATGTTTGTTTTCTCTCCACATGAGTTTATTTAAAATTACTTTAAAATACTAACTTAATTAAGAATGAAAAACAATAAAATTTTAATTTAATTTTAACTTAATATATAATAGAGGTAACATAAGATAAAATAAAAAGATTTAATACAGATAAATAATAACATTGTAAATGTCACATAAGAGGAGAGGTTGACTTTCATAATAATATATCTAAATAAAAGCAAAATATTTGAGTAAATGAGTTAAATCATTTTGAAAATTTGCATTACAAGAGACTATTATGATGGAGTGTAGCATCATGGATCATCAAATTAGGAACAAATAAAAAAGTCTCATAAAGTATGCCAAATTAGTAAAAAGGAAGTAACTTAAATTATAAAAATTAATATCTAATTAGATAATAAAAAAATTAGTCCAACAATATTTGTCACATCTCAATTAATTTTTATTTAGAATTACTAACACTTACCATGATAAAAAGGCATAAATATTAAAAGAATATTATTTCAAATTTAAGTATATATATATTAAAGCAAAAAAGGATAAATTAATGATGTTAAATCTAACTGAGTTAAAAACTTGGTAGAGGTTACATGAAAGAAGATGTAGGGTTACATATTAACATAATCATAAAGTCAAAAAATTGAAGAAGAGAGATCAATTGTGTGGAAAGTTACATTCAAAGAGCTTAAGGAGATCAAGCGTAACTTCCTCTATTGTTAAACAAGATAGAATTAAAATGTTTCATAAAGCAAAACTCTTTAAAAAAATTTAAGAAAACTAAAGGTAAATGCTTAATTGGATATAACGTGTCGTGAATAGTCTAATGAGTTTACTTTAACTCGTTTGAACCTTGATTGGAATTTCTACAAATGACCAAAGAACTAAAGGCAAAAAGTAATAATAAAAAAATATTTTAATACTAAAAAGCATATATTAAAGCTAAAATGAAAAAACTGAATCAATATAATCTTAGCAAAATAAAAGCGATCCAATTGTCACAAATTAGAAGATTTAGCCATACATAGATAATATAAGAAAATAAAAGAAAGAAAATTAAAAAATTTGATAATGGAATGGTAACATTGCATTCCCAGATGCTAAGGAGAATGAGTGTAACATCCTTGGTCATCAAATCTTTTATGAATCAAAATATTGCTTCGAACATGGCAAAATTATAGATAATAAAATATTTAAAAATAACAAATAAAATTTTAATTAGATAGAGCCCATTGAGATGAGTTCAACGGGATATTTTTGTCTTAATCAAATACTATTTGGAATTGCAATTAATTACCAAATTAAATATGTATAAATTATTATAAATTATGATATTTATTTTAATAAAATATATTTTAAAAATAAAAAAGGATAAATTTTAGTAAAATATAATAAAAAAGTGATTTAAAGATCACATAGTGAATATTTTGTGTTTCATATTAATTTAACCAAGTGAAAGAAGAAAATTTGAAGTAATGAGTTTTATTGTATAGGAAATTTGTACTCTAAGTTACCAAGAAGATAAGTGTAGTACCCTTAATAATAAAATTAATTATACAATAAAATATTTCATAAAACATATCAAAATAATAGAAATTAAAATACTTTAAAAAATAAATATTTAAATTAAAGAAGATAGAGTTATCGAAGATGGTTTTATTGATATTTGTTTTGCCTCAATAAAGCCTTTCCCAAACTTACTGTTAATTACCAAAGTAAATAACTATAAAAAAATTTGTTATTTTATTATTTTTTTAGTATAAAATGTGATAAAGTGATGTTATATAATATAACTAAATCAAAGTGATGTAAACATCTTTTGAGAGAAAATATTGAGTTACATAGTATTATATCAAAATCAATGAAAACAAACTTGAAAAAAATAAGATGAATTATTTCAAAAGGTTATATTCTAAGGTACTAAGGAGATCTAATGTAACAAACTTTATCATCAACAAAGTTATGAAATAAAATGACATGTAAAGTATGAAACCTTAGAAAATTGAATGTTTAAAAATATAAAAATGATTATTTTATTGAATACAACTCATTAATAGAGTCCAACGACATCTATTTCGCCTATGTCAGACATCATTTGGAAGTACTATGAATTATAAAAATATATAAGCATATATTTATTAAATTATTATTTAAGTATAAGGTAAATATGTATTAATGTTCAATAGAGAAAACTTAAAATTATGTAATCAAATAAATTAAGAGTGATGTAAAGGTTACATGTGAGAAGTATTTGATTTTAATAATAATATAACAAAATAAAAGCAAAAAGTTGAAGAAATACAATAAAGTTTTAAAAAAATTTGTAATCTAAAACATGAGATTCAATGCAACATTCTCAATCATCATATCTCATAAAAAATCTCTTAAAATGTATAAAAAACATTAGAAAACAAAACATCTAAAAATTATAGAAAATTATTTAGTTAGCTTAAGCACATTGTGATAAGTCCAAAAAAATTTACAATCCCAATAAGACCTTGTTTGGAATTACTAACAAATTCCAACTTAAATAAGCATAAATTAGTTCTTTTTTCATAATCAATAAATATATAATAAATTAGAAATGAGATAAATTAAAAAAATTTAATAAAACTAAGTGGAAGATAAGTAAATGTCTTAGAGGATGATAATTATTGTTTCACATTAAAATATAAATGTAAAAATAAAAAACTTGAGTAAATATGATGAAGTATGTGGGGAAGTTCAAATACAAGACACCAAGTTTGAGTGTACCATTATGGATAATCAATTAAGGTAAAAATCAAAATATCTCATAAAGTATGCAAAAATGTTATAAAATGAAATATTTAAATATATTGAAACGAATATTTAA
>JAIUJO010000066.1:215000-217500 GCA_023846275.1 Vanilla planifolia
TTCTTCTTCATCCTCCTCTGTCTTTACTTCTTATTCATCATCATCATCTTCATCTTCTTCTTCTCCTTCTTCTTCTTCTTCTTCTCATTCTTCTACTTCTTCTTCCTTTACTTCTTGATCTTCTTCCTCTTATTCTTCTTCATCTTCTTCCTTTACTTCTTTCTCTTCTTCTTCTTCTTCTTCTTCATCGTTTTCTATTTCTTCTCCTTCTCTTTCTTCTTTTTATTCTTCTTCTTCTCCTTTGCCTTTTTAATCCTCTTCTTTGTCTTCTGCATCATTATTTTCTTCTTCTACATCTTCCTAATTTTCTTCATCATCGTCACCATCTTCTTCTTCTTCTTCTTCTTGATCTTCATCATCATCATCATCATCATCTTTCTCTACTTCTTTTTCTTCTTCTTCTACTACTTCTTCTTCTACTTCTTATTCTTCCTTTACTTCTTCTTCTTCTTCCTCTTATTCTTATGCTTTTTCTTCTTCTTCTTCTTCTTCTTCTTCAACTTCTGCTTCTTCTTCTTGTTGTTCCATAACTTCTTCTTCTTCATCTTCTTCCTCTTCTTCTTCTTCATTTTTTTCTTCTTGTTCCTCTTCTTCTTCATCTTCTTACTTTTCTTCTTCTTTTTCTTCCTCTTCTTCTTCTTCTTCTTCTTTTTCTTATTCCTTTACTTCTTGTACTTCTTCTTCTACTTCTTCTTCTTCTTCTGCTACTTGTTCTTATTTATCTTCTTCTTTTTCTTCTTCAACTTATTCTTCTTCTTCTTCTTCTTCTTCACATTCTTTTTGTTCTTCTTCTTCTTCCTTTACTTCTTTTTCTTCTTCTTCTTCTCCTTTTTATTCCTCTTTGTCTTCTTCTTCTGCTTCTTCTTCTTCTTCTTCTTCTCCTCCTCCTCCTCCTCCTCCTCCACCTCCTCCTCCTCCTCCTCCTTCTTCACCTTCTTGTATTTTTCTTCTTCTTTTTCCTCATCAACTTTTCCTTCTTCATCTTCTTCTTCTTCTTCTTCTTAATCTTTTTCTTCATTTTCGTCTTCTACTTCTTCATTTTCTTCACCAACATTTTCTTCTTCTTCTTCTTCTTCTTCTTTATTTTCTTATTCTCCTTCTTCTTCTTCTTCTTTTGCTTCTTCATCTTCTTCTTCCTATTCAACTTCTTCTTCTTCTTTTTGTTCTCCTTCTTCTTCTTCTTCTTCTTCTTCCTCTTCCTTTTCTTCTTCTTCTTCTTCTTGTTCTTCTTCTTCTTCTTCTTCTGCTTCTTCTTCTTCTTCTCTGTGTTCTTCATCTTCTTCTTTTAACTCTTCTTCTTCTTCTTCTTCTTCTTCTTCTACTTCTTCTTCTTTTACTTTTTCTTCTTCTTCTTCTTCTTCTACTTCTTCTTCTTCTTCTCCTTCTTCTTATTCTTCTTATTCTACTTCTTCTTTTTCTTCTTCTCCTTATCCCTCTTCTTCTTCTTCTTCTTCTTCTTCATCTTCTTCTTCTTCTTCTTCTTCATCATCTTCTTCTTCCTCCTCCTTTACTTCTTCTTGTTCTTCTTCATCTTCTTCGTGTTCTTCTTCATCCTTTACTTCTTCATGTTCTTCTAATTATTATACTTCTTCTTCTGCTTCTTCTATAGCTACGACTTCTTCTTCTTCTCCTTCTTCTTCTTCTTCTTCTTCTTCTTCTCCTTCTTATTATTCCTTTACTTCTTCTTTTTCTTATTCTTCTTCATCTCACTATTCGCCTTCATTCTTTTTCTTCTTCTCCTTCTTCTTCTTCTTCTTCTTCCTCTTACTTTTTCTTCTACATCTTTTTCTTCTTCTTCATCTTCTTCTCCTTCTTCTTCTACTTCTTCTTCTTCTTCTTCTTCTTCTTCTACTTCTTCGTCTTCTTTGCACTTCTACTTCATCATCATCATCAACTTCTTCTACTTCTTCTTCTTCTTCATCTTATTTTACTTCTTATTCTTCATTAGCTTCTACTTCTTCTTCTTCATTATCATCTTCTTCTTCTTCTTCGTCTTCTTCTTCTTAATTTTCTTCTTCTTGTTCTTGTTCTTTTTCTTCTTCTCATTCTTCTTTAATTCTTCTTCTTCTTATTCTTCTTCTTCTACTTCTTCTTCTTCTTCTTCTTCTTCTTCTTCATTTTCCTCTTCTTCTTCTTCTTCATCATCATCATCTTCTTCTTCTTCTTCTTCTTTTACTTCTTCATCTTCTTCTTCTTCTTCTTCTTCTTCTTCTTTGTCTTCTTCTTCTTGTTCTTCTTCTTCTTCCTTTACTTCTTCATCTTCTTCTTCGTCTTCTTCTTGTTCTTCTTCTTCATCCCTTACTTCTTCTCTTCTTCTTCTCTTCTGCTTCTCCCTCCTTCTTCTTCTTCTTCTTCTTCTTCTTAATTTTCTTCTTCTTCTTCATCTTGTTCTTCAACTTATTCTGCTTCCTCTTCTTCTTCTTCTTCTTCTCCTTTCTCATCTTCATCTTCTTCTTTGTTTTCTTCATGTTCTTCTTCTTCTTCTTCTTCTTCTTCTTCT
>JAIUJO010000066.1:230000-235000 GCA_023846275.1 Vanilla planifolia
TCTCCTCCTCCGTATTCTACTTCTTGTTCTTCTTCTCATTCTTCCTCTTGTTCTTATTCTTTTTCTTCTTCTTCTTCTTCTTCTCCTTCTTCTTCTTCTTCGTATTCTTTTACTTCTTCTCCTTCTTCTTCTTCCTTTGCTTATTATTATTATTATTATTATTATTATTTTCTTCTTCCTCTTCTTCTTCTTGTTCTTCTTCATCTTATTCTAATTCTTGTTCTTCTACTTCTTCTCCTTTGCCTTCTCCTTCTTCTTCTTCATCTTGTACTTCTTCTTCTCCTTCTTCTTCTTTTCACCTTCTCCTTCTTCTTCTTCTTCTTCTCCTTCGTCGTCTTCTTCTTCTTCTTCATCTTAATTTTCTTCTTCTACTTCTACATTTTCTTCATCGTCATCATCATCATCATCATCTTCTTGTTCTTCTTCTTCATCTTCCTGTTCCTCTTCTTCTTGATCTTCTTCTTATTCTACTTCTTCTTCTTCTTTATCTTCAACTTCTTCTTCTTCTTCTTCTTCTTCCCCTTCTTTTTTTTTTCTTCTTCTTCTTCTTCTTCTTCTACTTCTTATTCTTCTTCTTCTTCTTCTTTTTAATCTTCCATTACTTCTTCTTCTCCTTCTACTACTTCTTCTTCCACTTCTTATCCTTCTTCTTCTTCTTCATCTTCTTCTTCTTCATCTTGTTCTTTCTGTTCTTCTTCTTCTTCTTCTTCATTCTCCTCCTCCTTTACTTCTTATTCTTCTTGAACTTCTTCTTGTTCTTCTTCTTCTTTTACTTCTTCTTCTCCTTCTTCTTCTTCTTCTTCTTCTTCTTCTTCTTCCTCTTTTACTTCTTTTTCTTCTTCGTCATCTTCTAGTTCTTCTTCTTCATCCTTTATTTCTTCTTCTTCTTTTTCTTCTTCTTCTTCTTCTTCTTCTTCCTTTTCTTCTCTTTCTTCTTCTCCTCCTACTACTACTTTTTTTCTTCTTCTTCATCATCATCATCTTCATCTTTCTCTTCTTCTTCTTCTTCTTCTTCTTCTTCTCCTCCTCCTCCTCCTCCTTCTTTTTCTTCTTCATCCTTGTCCTCCATTACTTCTTATTCTTCTTCGTCTTCATCTTGTTCTTCTTCGTCCTTTACTTCTTCTTCTTCTTCTTGCTTTACTTCTTCTTTGTCTTCTTCGTCTTCATCTTATTATTCTTCTTTATACTTTATTTCTTCTTCTTCCTATTCCTCTTCTTCTTCTACTCCTCCTTCTTCTTCTAATTATTCTCCCTCTACTTCTAATTCTTCTTCTTCTTCTCAACCTTCGTTTTATTCTTCTTGTTCTTCTTGTTCTTTTTCTTCTTCTTCTTCTTCTTCTACATCTTCTTCATCTTCGTAATCTTCTTCTTCTTTTCTTCTACTTCTTCTTCTTCCTCTTCTTCTTCTTCTTCTTCTATTTCTTCTTTTTCTTCCTTTACTTCTTCTTCTTCTTCTCCTTCTCCTCCTCCTCCTCCTACTTCTTATTCTTCTTCTCCTTCTTCTTCTTGTATTTCTTGTCCTCCTTCTTCTTCTTCTTCTTCTTCTACTGCTTCTTTGCCTACTACATGTTCTTGTTCTTCTCCATCTTCATATTCTTCCTCTTCTTTTCCTTCTTCTACATCAACTTCTTCTCCTTCTTTTTTTTCTTCTTCTTCTTCATATTCTTCATCATCTCCTTGTTCGACTTCTTCTTCTTTTTCTTCTTCTTCTTCTTCTACTTCTTCTTCTTCTTCTTATCCTTCTTCTTCTCTTTCTTCTTCCTCTTCTGGTTCTTCTTTTTCTCTTTCCTCTTATTCTTCTTCTTCTTCTTCTACTTCCTCTTCTTATTCTTATTCTTGTTGTTATAGTTCTTCTTCTTCTTCTTCTTCCTCGTCTTCTTTTTATTCTTCTTCTTCTACTACTTCTTCTTCTTCTTCATCTTCATCAACTTCTTCTTCTTCATCGTCATCATCATCTTCTTCTTCTTCTTCTTCCTGTTCTTCTTCTTGTTCTTTTACTTGTTCTTGTTTTTCTTCTTCTTCTTCTTCTTCTTCTTCTTCTTCTTTTTCTTCTTCTTCTTCTATCTCTTGTTCTTTTTCTTCTTCCTTTCTTCTTCTTCTCCTTCTTCTTTTTCTTATTCTCGTTCTACCACTACTACTTCTTCTTCTTCCTTTAATTCTTCTTCATCGTGATCCTCTTCTTCATTGCCTTCATTGTCTTCTTCTTGCTCTTCTTCTTCTTCTTCTTTATCTTCTTCTTCTTCTTTTTCTTCTTCTACTACCTCTTTTTCTTCTTCTATTTCTTCTTCTTCCTCTTATTCTTCTTCTTCTTTTTCTTCTTATTCTTCTTCTTCTTCTTCTTCATCTATTAAAACCTCTTCTTCTTTTTGTTCTTCCTTTCTTCTTCTTCTCATTCTTCTTTTTGTTATTCTCATTCTAATAATTCTTCTTCTTCTTTTGCTTCTTCTTCTTCCTTTATTTCTTCTTCATCATGATCTTCTTCTTCTTCTTCTTTTTCTTCTTCATTTGTCTTCATCATCATCTTCTTCTTCTTCTTCGTCTTCTTCTTCATCTTTATCTTCTTCTACTTCTTCTTCTTCTTCTTCTTCTTGTTTTTCTTCTTCTACTACCTCCTGTTCTTTTTCTACTTCTTCTTCTTCTTCTTCTTCTTCTTCTTATCCCTTTGGTTCTTCTTCGTCTTCTTCTTCTGTTCTTCTTATTCTTCATCATCATCTTCTTCTTCTTCTTCTTCTTCTTTATCTTCTTCTTCTTCTTCTTCTTCTTCCTTTATTCTTCTTCTTCTTATTCTTCTTATTCTTCTTCTTCTTCTTCTTCATCATCATTTTCTTCTTCTTCTCCATGTTCTTCTTCTTCTCCTTCTTCTTCCTCTTCTTTATCTTCTTCTTTTTTTCTCCTCCTCCTCCTTCCTTTACCTCTTTTCCTTCTTTTTCTTCTTCATCTTTTTCTTCTTTTTCTTCTTCTTCTTAATTTTCTATTTCTTGTTGTTCTTCTTCTTCTACTTTTTTCTCTTCTTCTTCTTCTTCTTCTTCTTAATCGTTATCATCATCATCATCGTTGTCATCTTCTTCTTCTTCTATTTTCTTATTCTTCTTCATATTCTTAATCATCATCATCATCTTCTTCTTCTTCTTCTTGCTTCTTCTTCTTCTTCTTCTTCCTCTTCTTCTTCTTCTTCCACTTATTCTTCTTCTTTTTCTTCTTCTTCATCATCTTCTTCTTCTTCTTCTTCTTCTTCTTCTAGTTCTTCTACTTCTTGTTCTTCTTCTTGTTCTTGTTCTTCTTCTTCTTCATCTTCATCTTCTTCTTCTTCATCATCTTCTTCTTCTTCTTCTTCTTCTTCTTCTCCTCCTCTTTTTTTGTCTTCTTCTTCTTCTTCTTCTTCTTCTTCATCTTCTTCTTCTTCTTCTTCTTCTCCATGTTCTTCTCGTTCATCTTCTTCTTCTTCTTCTCCTTCCTCATCATCTTCTTCTTCTTCCACTTCTTCTTCTTCTTCTTCTTCTTGTTCTCCTTCTTCTTCTTCTCCTTCCCCTCCTCCTCCTCCTCCTTCTTCTTGTTCTCCTTCTTCTTCTTCTTTGTCTTCTTCTTCTTCTTCTTCTTCTTCTGCTTATTCTTCTTGTTCTTCTCCCTCTTCAACTTCTTCTTCTTCTCCTTCTTAGTCTTCTTCTTCTTCTTCTGCTTGTCCTTCTTCTTCTTCTCCTTCTTCTTCTTCTTCTTCTTCATTTTATTCTTCTACTTCTCCTACTTCTTCAGCTTCTCCTTCTTCTACTTCTCCTTCTTCTTCTTCTTCTTCTTCTTCTTCTTCTTCTTCTTTTTCTCTTTCTTCATCATCTTCTTCTTCTTCTTCTTCTTCCTTTTCTTTTTCTTCTTCTCCTTCTTCTCCTTCATCTTCTTGTTTTTCTTCTTCTTCATTTTCTTTTTTTTCTTCTTCTACTTCTTCTTTCTCTTCTTCTTCTTCTCCTCCTTCTCCTTCCTCTTTTTTTTTTGTTTATCATCATCTTTTTCTTCTTCTTCTTCTACTACTTCTTCTTCATTTTCTTCTTTCTCATCTTCTTTTTTTTTCTTCTACTTCTTTTTCTTCTTCTTCTTGTCCTTTCTTTTCTTTTTTGTCTTTTTCATCATCATCTTTTTCTTCATCTTCTTCTACTTCTTCTTCTTTTTCTTCTTCTTCATCTTCTTGTTCTTCTTTTACTTCTTCTTCTTAAACATCTTCTCCTTCTTATTCTTCTTCTTCTTCTTCTTTTTCTTCCCCTTCTTTTACTTCTTCTTCTTCCTCTTCTTCTTCTTCTTCTTCCTCTTCTTCTGCTTTTTGTTGTTCTTTTTCTTCTCCTTGTTCTTCTTCTTCTACTTCTTCTTCCTATTCTTCTTCTTCTTCTTCATCTTCATCTTCTCCTTCTTTTTCTTCAACTACTTCTTTGCTTTCGTGTTCTTCTTCTTCTACTTCCTCTTCTTCTTCTTCTTCTTCTTCATTTTCTTCTTGTTTTTGTTCTACTTTTTGTTCTTTTTCATCTTCCTCAACTTCTTCTGCTTCTTTTTCTTCTTCTTCTTCTTCTTTACCTTCTTCTTCGTCTTTACCTTCTCCTTCTTCTTTTTCTATTACTTCTATTTCTTTTTCTTCTTCTTCTTCTTCTTTTTCTCCTCTTTCCTCTTCTTCTTCTTCCTCTCCGTCTTTTTCTTGTCCTTCCTCTTATCCTTAATCTTCTTCCTCTTTTTCTTCATACACTTCATCTTCTTCTTCTTCTCCTTCGTCTTGTTCTTCTTCTTCTTCTTCAACATTTTCTTCTTTTACATCTTCTTCATTTTCTTCATCATCATCATCTTCTTCTTCTTCTCCTTCTTCTCCTTCTTCTTCTTCTTCTTTTTCTTCTTCTTAATCTTTTTCTTTCTTTACTTCTTCTTCTTCTTCTTGTTATTCTTCTTCTTCTTCCCCTTCTTATTCCTCTACTTCTTTTACTTCTTCTTCATCATCATCTTCTTCAACTTCTATTTCTTTTTCTTCTTGT
>JAIUJO010000066.1:250000-252462 GCA_023846275.1 Vanilla planifolia
CTTCTTCTTCTTCTTCTACTTCTTCTGCTTCTTCTTCTTCTTTTTCTTCTTGTTCTTCTTTTTCTTCTTCTTGATTTTCATCTTCTTCTTCTTCTCCTTCTTGATTTTCTTCATCATCATCATCTTCTTCTTCCTCTTCTACATCATCTTCTTTTTCTTCTTCTTCTTCTTCTTCTTCTTCTTCTTTTCATTCTTCTTCTTCACCTTCTACTTATTCTTCGGCTTCTTCTTCTTTGATTTCATCCCCTTTGTCTTCTTTCGCTTCTTCTTCTTCTTCTTCTTCTTCTTCTTATTCTTCTTCTTTATCCTCTTCTTGTTCATCGTCGACATCTTCTTGTTACTCTTCTTCTTGTTATTGTTCTTCATCTTCTACTTGTTGTTGTTCTTCTTCTCCTTCTTCTTCTTCTTCTTCTTTTTCTCCTTCTCGTCCTCACTCTTTTCCTTTTCTTCTTCTTCTCCTTCTTTTTCATCTTCTTCTTCTTCTTCTTCATCTACTTCTTCCTCTTCTTCCACTACTTCTTTTTCGTCTTCTTCTTCTTGTTCGTCTTCTTTTTCTTCTTCTTCTTGTTCTTCTTCTACTTGTTCTTCTTCTTCTTCTTCTTTTTTCTTCTTCTTTTTCTTCTTCTTTTCCACCTTCTTCCTCTTATTCTTCTTCTTCTTCCTCTTCTTCTACTACTTCTCGTTGTTCTTCTTCTTCTTCTTCTTTTTCTTCCTTTTCTTCTTCTTCTTCTTCATTTTTTTTTCTTTTTCTTCTTCTTCTATATTTTCTTCATCATTTTCTTCTTCTTTTTCATCTTCTTCGTCACCATCATCTTCCTTTTGTTCTTCTTCTTCTTCCCCTCCTTCTTCTTCTTCATCTACTATTTCTTCATTTTTTTTTCTTCTTCTTCTTCTCCTTCTCCTTCTACTTTTCCTTCTCTGTATACTTGCACATCTTCTTCTTCCTCCTTCTATTCATCAACTTCTTCTTCTACATTTTCTTCTTCTTTTTCTTTTTCTTTTACTTCTTCTTCACCATCTCCTTCATCTTCTTCTTTTTGATCTTCTCCTTCTTCTTCTTCTTCTTCTTTTCAGTCTTCTTCTTGTCCTACTTCTTCTTCTTCTTCTTTTTCTTCCTCTTTCTCCTACTTTTTCTTCTTCTTCTTCTTCTTCTTCTTCGTCTTCTTCTTCTTCTTCTTCTTTGTCTTCTTCTTGTTCATCTTTTTCTTCTTCTTCGTTTTTTTTTTTCTTCTTCTTCTTCTTCTTTTTCTTCCTCTTCTTCTTCTTCTTCTTTTTCTCTTTCTTCTTCTTTATTTTCTTATTCTTCACTTTCTTCTTCTTCTTCATCATCTTCTTCTTCTTCTTCTTCTTCTTCCTCCTCCTCTTCCTCTTCTTCTTCTTCTACTACTTCTTCTTCTTATTCTTGTTCTTCTTCTCATCTTTCTTCTTCTTCTTCTTCTACTTCTTCTCCTTCTTCTTCTTCTTCTTCATTTTCTTCTTCTTCTTCTTCTTGTTGGTTTTCTTCGTCTTCTTTTTTTCTTCTTTGTCTTTTTCATCTTCTTCTTCTTTGTCTTCTTCTTCTTCTTCTTCTCCTTCTCCTTCTTCTTCTCCTTCTTCTACTTCTTCTTCCACTTCTTCTTCATCATCTTCTTCTTCTACCTCTTCTTTTTCTTCTTCTAATTCTTCTACTTGTTCTACTTCTTCTTTTTCTTCGTCTTTTTTCTTCATCTCTGCCATCATGATCATCATCTTCTTCTTCTTCTTCTTCACCTTCTTCATGTTCTTCTTCTTTGTCGACATCTTGTACTTCCTGTTGTTGTTTTTCTTGTTGTTGTTGTTGTTGTTGTTCTTCTTCTTCTTCTTCTTTTTCTCGTTGTTCTTTTTCTTCTCCTTCTTCTACTTATTCTTCTTATTCTTCTTATTCTTCTTATTCTTTTTCTCCTCCTTTTTCTTCTTCTTCTTCTTCTTCTTCTTCTTCTACTTCTTCTTCGTCTTCAACTTCTTCGTCTTTTTCTTCTTCTTGTTCTCCTTCTCTTTATTCTTCTTCTTCTTGTACTTCTTTTCCTACTTCTTCTTCTTCTTTTTTTCACCTTCTTCCTTTTCTTCTTCTTCTCCTTCATTTTCTACTTCTTCTTCTTCTTCTTTTTCTTCCGCTTCTTCTTCTTCTTCATTTTCTTCTTCTTCTTCTTCTTCTTTGTCTTCTTCCTTTCGATTTTCTTCATCATGATCTTCTTCTTCTTCATCTTCTTCTTATTCTTATTCTTATTTTTCTTCTTGTCCTTCTTCTTCTTCCTCTCCTTCTTCTTCTTATTGTTCTACTACTTCCTCTTAATCATCTTCCTCTTCTTCTTCTTGTTCTTCTTCTACTTCTTCTTCTTTTATTTCTTCCCCTTCTTCTTCTTTTGCTTCTTCTTCTTATTCTTCTCCTTCTTCTTCTTCTTCTTCTCCTTCTTCTTTTTCTTGTCGTTCTTCTTCGTTTTCTT
>JAIUJO010000066.1:908849-1111349 GCA_023846275.1 Vanilla planifolia
AAAAATACAAAAATAGGGAGTAAAATAATAATAACGAGAGATAAGAGATGATTTAGCGATGATAAAAGTAAAAGAAAGAACATAGAAGAGACTAAGAGATAAAATAAAAAAAATAAAAGAGAGAGAAATGAGAAAGTAGAGAAGCATAGAAGAGATAGAGAGCACATAAAGAGCATATGGAGATAAGAATGAAAAGACAAAAAAAATGATAATAAGAGTGGGAAGAAAGAGGGAGAATATAGGAGACATTGTGAATAGTATTTATTATTATATAAAATTGAAAAGAAATCAGCTAAAGTTATGTTTAAAAATTAATTACAAAAATAAAAACTATAAATAGTCATTTATAAGAATTTATTTTTTTAACATTAACAAGTAAAAATTATTTATCATTCTTTAAAAAAAGAATGCTATGAAAAAATATGTGCAACATAAAGAGTTCTAAAAAAATCAACTTTACCAATACTACACTAGCCTAAGCATGCTTAGGTTTGGAGTTCTAATGAGATCCAGTGCTGTGATACTAGTGTGGGACCACATCCATGCATAAGACAAAAAAATCGAAGGTATGTTGTTAGCCTTTAAGATAATGAACCATTTCTAAAATTTTCTAAATTATCTAATATATGAACTTTTTAAAAGAATTTTATGCTTATTATTTATGTCATAAAATCTATATTTTATTTATATATAATTAAAATAAATTATATAAACTATTACATTTTATAATGTAAACATAATACATAGATTAATTTTAATATATTATCATTCTTGTAAATAAGAAAATAAATTACCTAACAAATAAAAAAAGAAAATATATATTTATAAGAGATATTATATATTAAACAATACAATAAGAGAGATTTCTTAAATATTATTTATTTATGTGTTGAAAAAGAGAGGATATAGAAAGATAACTATTCTATAGAGAGAGAATGTAACAAATAGATAATAAACAAATAAAGAAGAAAATAATAGTAGAGAGATGAGAGATGATTTAAAAATGGAAAATAAAACAAAGAATATACAAGAAATTAAGGGAATAAATGAAAAAGTGAAGGAGAGATTAATGAGAAAATAGAGATGATAGAAGAGAGATACCAAGAAAAATATAAAGAGATAAGAAATAAAGAGAAAAAAGAATAATAATAGAGTGAGAAAGAAGATAGAATTTGATTGTCATTATGATAAAGAAAAAGATTAAAAAGTAATTTTATAAAAAATAAATTTTTATAATTAAATATATAATATAATTTAAATTTAAAAAGTAAATCATAAATAATATTTAATAATAATTAAATAAAAAATAATTTTAGGATTATTAATATTTAAAATATTAAAAATATTTAAGTAATATTATTATTATTAATTTAATTTATCTTTTTGTTATTCAAATTAAAAATTTTAATTAAAAAATAAGTATTATAATTATTCTAATATATTATTTTTATATGATATAATGTTGAAAATAAATACAAATAAATCTTAACATTAATAATATAATTTTTGTTTTTCAATATTCTATAATGGAATTTATTTATGTTAAAAAAACTTCTATACACAACATATAAATATTATCATAAACATAAATTAATTGTAATTTATTATAAATTTTTTAAGTTATTTTGCTCAAAATTGAATTAAATTAAAATTACCACTCAATTATATCATATTATGTGCCATATTTATTATTTTGTAAAATAAATAGTAATGTAATAAAGTTATTATTTACTTTATTTATAAATAGATAACAATAAATAATTATTTATATGAATTTGTTTTTTTAGCATTAACATGATGTAAAAATTAATTATCGTTCATTAGACACTGGAACGCTGTGAAAAAATATGTGAAACAAATGGACATCATAAGAGGTTACCTATCCTATTATTACTTAATTCCAAACTTGCTTCATTGTAGGGTTCTAATGGATCTTGTGCCATAATGCTATTATGGTCATGCATGCATATGTAGGACGAAAAATTGAACTTGTGTGTCAGCCTTTAAGAGAATAGCAATTTTTAAAATTTTGTAAATTATCTAATAAATGAATTTTTGAAAATATTTTGTGTTTATTATATATTTCATCATATTTTATAATAGGAGTATTTTATTTAGATATCACTTAAAAAAATTATATAGATAGCAATTTTTTATAATGTTGACATTAAGATATAATTTTCTTTTACTTTATGTTATGATTCTTAAAAATAAGAAATTAAATTACTTAATAGATATAAATAAAAACAATATATTCACCAAATATATTAAATATTAAACAATATAACAAGTGAGATCTTTTAAATATTTTTCATTTATCTTTTGAAAAAAAGATGATAGATATAGAAGATTTTTATTCTATAACAAAAAGAAAATAAAGAGAAAAATAATAATAGGCAATGATGAGAGATGATTTAATAAAAAACAAAAAAAGAGAGAACATATATAAGATAGAGAGAATAAATAGATAAGTAAAAGAGAGAAAAATGAGAAAATAGAGAAAGTTTAAAAAGAGAGATGTTAAGAAGAATATAAGATAATAAATAATTAAGAGATAAATAAAATAATGAAAATAGGAGTAAGAAAAAAGAAAGAATATAAGAGATATTGTGATAAAAAGGAATAAATGAGTAAAATAATTTCATAAAAAGATAAATTTTAATAAATAAACTTGTAATATTTATATAATATAACTTGTAAATCATATATAATGTTTAGTCATAATAAAATATAGAAATTAATTGATAA
Source organism: Vanilla planifolia (assembly GCA_023846275.1). Classification (NCBI taxonomy): domain Eukaryota; kingdom Viridiplantae; phylum Streptophyta; class Magnoliopsida; order Asparagales; family Orchidaceae; genus Vanilla; species Vanilla planifolia. Next base: position 911,598 of record JAIUJO010000066.1, read on the forward strand.
TTACTATTATTTTACATTATTTAAAATATTTAATGAGTACTTTTAATAATTAATTTTATGTTTTTATTTGTTATAAAAATTTAAAAATTAATTTTATAATAAATATTATAATTAATCTAATATATTATTTTATGTGATGTAACACTGAAAATAAATATAAATAATATTTAACATTAATGAAATAATTTTAGGTGTTCTAATTTTCAATGACATAATATTACTATATTTTATAAATATTATAAATAACATTTATAAACTACTATGAACAAAAATTAATTATAATTAATATAAGTTATTTTGCTTGATAATAAACTAAATTAATGACATTATTTTATTTTATCAGATGATTTACCATATTAAATATTATGTGATATTAATAATAATATAATTATAATAAAATTATTAAAATTCTAATTACATACAATAATTTATAACAATTTATTTCTTTTAAAATTAAAATGTAAAAATTAACTATAGTTCATTAAAAAAGGAAATGTCATGAAAAAAATATGTGCAACATGAAAACTTCTAAAAAAGTCACCTATCGAAAGCCTACTCTCACCCAAGCATGCTTAACTTTAGAGTTGTCATAAGATCCAATTCTATATTGCTTTTGTGGTTGTGCTTGTATACAAAAGACAAAACATCACAAGTATGTGATTATTTTTTTAAACATAATAAACTATTTCTAGACTTTTCTAAGTTATCAAACCTATAAACTTTTGAATAAAATTTACACTTATATATATTATAATATTTAATAATATAAATATTTTATTTACATAAAATAAATAAAAAATTATGTAAACTATTATTTTCAATTAAGTAGACATTACTACATGATATTTAATTCTGCTTTGTTATCATTCTTATAAATAAAATAAATAAAAAATAAAATAAATATAAATATGAAAATATATATTATCATCAATATTACATATTAAACATTATAAAATAATAGTTTCCTTAAATATTATTAATTGATTGGCAAGAAAAAAGATAATAGAGATAGAGATATCAAATCTACAAATTAGAGAGAAAAATTCAATGATTATTCTGAGCAATTAAAGGAAAAACTTATTATAGAGAGACATAAGACATGATTTAATGAAGATGATGAAAAATATAAAAAGATAGAGAGTAAAGAATGAAATAAGGAGATGATAACATGAGAGATAAGAAAGTCAAATATTAAGATGAAGACAAAAAAGTAAAGAAATAATTAAATGAAAGATAAATATTAATAAATAAAACTATAAGATTCATTAAATATAATAGTATAATCATATATATTATTTAATAAAAACAAAAATATCATTTAAAAGAATTTTTATTACTTTTTTGGAATATTAAAAATATTTAAATAATATATTTCTTATTAATTTAATATTATATTATTCATATTAAAAATTTGAAATTTTAATTATTTTTAAAATAATATAATTATTTAATATATATTATATTTATTTGATATAATATAGATAACAAATATAAAAAATCTTTTTATTAATAATATAATTTTTTAATTTTTAATTTTCTATAATATAATATTTTTACATTTAAAAAATTTCATGCACATCATAAATATACAATTATAAACATAAGATTGATTCTAATTTTTGATAATTTGTATAAGTTTTTTTCCTTAAAATTAAACTAAATTAATGCTTTTATTTTATATGATATGATATGTCATATTTATTATTATATGAAGTTAACAAAAATGTTAAAAAAGTTATGATTAAAAATTAATTACAAGAATGGTAATTATAAGCAATCATTTATAAGAATTTTATTTTTTTCACATTAACATGTTTAAAATAATTGTCATTCATTAGAAAATAGAATGTTATGAAAAAATATATGCAACATGAAGACTTTCGAAGGGGTTGCCCATCCGAATACAACTCTTAGCCAAGACTACAAACTTTGGAGATTTAATGCGATCTGGTGCCATAATATGATGTTTTCACACCTGCATCCATAAGACAAAATATTAATGTTCTGTTGTTAGCACTTAAGATAATGAACAATTTATAAATTTTTCAAAATTATCAAATATATACACTTTTTAAAAGCTTTTAAACTTAATATATATGCCATAATATTTCATAATGTAAATTTTTATTTATATATTCGTAATAAAAAATTATATAGACCATTATATTTTATAATCTAGACATTAAAGCATAAGTTATTTTTATATTAATTTTTTTCTATATTTAAGAAATTAAATTACTTAATAAATATAAATAAAAAATATATATTTAACAAAAATATTATATATTACACTTATAATATAAGAGATTTTTAAAATATTATTAATATATGTTTTTAAAAAGAGATGCTGGAGTAAATGATAACCAATATCTAAGAGAGGGAGAAAGCCACAAATTGATAATTAAAAAATATGATAAAAAATAATAATAGAGAGGGATGAGAGATGACTTAATAAAGAGGAAAAAGAAAAGAGATAACATAAAAGAGATAAAGAAAATAAATAAAAAAAGAGAGAGAAATGAGAATGTAGAGAATGATAGTGGAAAGGGAGATGCCAAAAAAATATTAAGAGATAAAGAATAAAGTGACAAAATAAAAGTAATAATAAGAGTGAGAGGAACAATGGAGAATATAAGAGACATTATAATAATAAAAAGCATAAAATAATTTCATAATAATAATAGGATATAAAAATTATTTGAGATTTATTATAATTTTTAAATATTAAAAATATTTTGAGAAGATTATGACTATTAATTTAATGGTATCTTTTTAATGCATAAAAGTGAAAATATTACTGAGATTTTTTGTCATTATGTTACCATTCTTGTAAATAAAAAAATTAAATAAACTAATAAATAAAACAAAATCAAATACATATTTATCATAAAAATCATTTATTAAAACTAAAAAAGTGAATATTTTTATAAATATTATTAATTAATGGTTGGAAAAGAGACAATAGAGGTAGAAATAGCTAACCTATAAAAGAGAGAGAAAGCCAAAGATTAATAAGAGCAATTATAAATAATCATTATAAGAATTTATTTATTTTAACATTAACTTGTAAAATTTAATCATCATTCATTGGAACATAAAGCACTATAAAAAATGTGTAATATGAGAAGTTCCGAAGAGGTCACACATCATAGTAATACTCTCATGCAAGCATGCCTAACTTTTTTGTTTTATGGAGATCTGTTGCATTATGATGATGTGGTAGCAGATGCATCCACAAAAGAAATTGAAGATGTGTCTCTTAGCATTTAAGATAATTAATAGTTTCTAAAAATTTTTCAATTATAAAAAATTAATACTTTTTGAAACATATATAACAACACATATGATTTTTTAACATCATATTATATTAGTTATAAAAAATAAAGTTAAATTATTTAATAAAAATAAATCAAAAATATATTTATCAAAGGTATTATATATTACACTATGTAAAATAAAAGATTTCTTAAATATTATTAATTTTTGTATGGAAAAAAAGATGATTGAGAGAGAGATAAACTATTCTTTAAGAAAGAGAAAGTCATAATTTGGTAATAAAAAAAAGAGAGAAAAATAATAATAAAGAGAGATGAGAGATGATTTAATGAAGAAGAAAGGAAAATAGAACATATATGAGATTAAGAGATAAATAGAAGAATAAAAAAGAGAGAGAATTAAGAAAGTAGAGACGCATAGAGGAGAGAAAGAGGACATGAAAAATATAAAGAGATAAAGAGTGAATAAAGTAAAAAAGAATGATAATAAGAGTGGAAAGAAAGATAGAGAATATGAGAGAGATTATGATAAAGAGAAAAAAATCAAAAAATAATTTAACCAAAATTTAATTTTACTAATTAAACTTATTATATTATTTAAATATATTAATTAAATCATTAATAATATTTAATCAAAATAAAATATAAAACTATTGGACATTCATAATTATTTTAGAATTCTATATCATGTAACAGAGAGAATAAATCAAAAAATAATTTAATTGCAATAATATCAATTTAGATTTCTAGTATAATATAATATATATAATATTTCTATAATAAAAAAAATACTATGCATAACAAATATATATATTATGAACATACATTAATTCTAATTCATTAAAATAAATATAAAATTTTTTGCTTAAAGTTAAAAAAAATTAAAGTTATTATTTTATCATAGGTATGATGTGTCATATTTATTATTTTATTAAATCAACAAAAATGTTATTAATTTATTATTAAATTTTAATCACAAAATGTATTATAAAAAATAATTTATAAGAATTTATTTTTTTAACATTACCATTTAAAAACTAATTGTGATTTAGTATAAAATTGAATGCTATGAAAAATTGTGAGTGACATGAGGACTTCTCAAGAAGTTAGTAATCTCTATGCTACTTTTCTCCAAGAATTTTTAACATTGGAGTTCTAATATGATCTAATGCCGTAATTCTTATGTGGTCGCAGAAGTATGCATACAAATAAAAATTGAAGTTCTATTATTATGTTTTAAGATAATGAATAATTTTTAAAGTTTTCTAAACTATCTAATATATAAAATTTTTTAAATAATATTATGCTTATTATATATGTTAATGAGTGAAATGTGAATGTAGAGAAGGATAGAATAGAAAGAGAAACAATGAAGAATATAAGAAGATAAAAAATGAAGAGAAACAAAAAATCATAATATGAGAGAGAAGGAAAAGAGAGATTTTGGGAGATATTTTGATAAAGAGAAAAAAGTGAGAAAAATCATTTTATAAAAATTAAATTTTGATAACTAATCTTATAAAATTTATTAAATATAATAAGTAAATAATCTTGTAATATTTAATAATAATTAAAAATTAAAACTATTTGAGATTAATTATTCTCTTAGAATATTAAAAATTTTAGAGAATTTTTAAGCTATTACTTTAATATTATTTAATTCATACTTACAATTAAAATTTTTTATTAAATAATTAATTTTATTATTATTCTTATATAAAATCTTTATATGATTTAAATAAGAATTAAATGTAAATAACATTAAATAATAATATAATTTGATATTATTAATTTTTAATAATATAATATTACTATATTTAAAACTTCAATAAAAACCACATATAATATTATAAACACAAACAAAATATAATTTATTATCTTATATCATATTGTTTGCCATATTTTTTTATACGAAATTAAAAAATTATATTATAAAATAATTATTATCACAAAATTACTAAAAGTCTAATTACAAAATCATTTATAATAATTTATTTTTTAAAATTATATATTATTATTTGCTATATTTATTATCATTCTATAGAAAGGGAATGTTGTGAAAATATATGTGCAACATGAGAACCTCTCAAATGGTCATCCATTTCAATACTACCCAAACCCAAAGTGCTTAAATATGGAATTCTAATGAGATCTAATGTCATAATGCTCGTGTGGTTGCACATGTATGGAAAAGACAAATATTATTTTTTTGATTATTTTTTTAAATATATTGAATCATTTCTATAATTTTCTAAACTATTAAGCATATACACTTTTGAATAAAATTTGTGCTTATTGTATAAGTTATAATGTTTTCTAATATAAATATTTCATTTATGTAAAATGAACAAAAAATAACGTAAACTATTATTTTTACTAATCAAACATTAGTAAATTTGATTTTTTTACCATTATGCCATCTTTTTTGTAAATAAAAATTTAAATAATATAATAAGTATAAATAATAAAATATATATTTGTCATAAATATTATATGTTAAACTTTACAAACTGAAACATTTCTTAACTATTATTAATTAATTTGTTAGAAAAGAGAAAACAAGGGAGAGATAACAAATCTATTAAAGTGAGAGAGAAATTCCAAGATTAATAAGAGTAAAATAAAGAAAGAAATAATTATAGAGAGACATAAGAAATAATTTAATGAAGAAAAATTGAGAACAAAAATGACATAGAGAAAATAAATAAATTAGTAAAAGAGAGAAAAATAATAAAATAAAGAATGATAAAAAAGATAGATTCTATAAAAAATAAAAAAAGATAGAGAGTGAAGAGAGCAGTAGGAGAATAAGAATATGAGAAAAAAGTGAGATATTGAGATGAAGAGAAAAAAGGTATGAGAAGTAATTAAATAAAAGTTAAATATTAATAACTAAAATTATGATTTTTATTATATATAATATGTTAATCATATATAATATTTAATAAAAATAAAATATATAAAATACATTATTATTATTATTTTAAAATATTTCAAATATTTAAATAATATTTTTCTTCTAACATAATTACTTCAATATATTATATTTATATAATGTAATATAAATAATTAATATAATTAATATTTAACCTTAATAATATAATTTTAGATTTCTAGCATTATATAATATAATATTTTTTATATTTAAAAAGTTTCATGTATAACTTATATATACAATGATAAACATAAATTAATTTTTATTTATGATAATTCATAAAAGTTATTTTGCTTAAAATTGAACTAAATTAAAGTTATTACTTTATTATATCATATGACATGTTATACTTATTTTTGAATAAAATCTACATAAATATCATAAAGTCATGATTAAAAATTAATTACAAAAATGGTAGTTATAAACATTTATTTATAAGAATTTTATTTTTTTACATTAACATGTTAAAAATTAATATCAATCAATAGAAAGTAGAACGTTATGAAAAAGTATGTGCAACATACTTCTTAAGAGGTCACCCATCCCAATACCACTCTCACCCATATCAACTTCGAAGATCTAATGAGATCTTGTGCCACAGTGTGATGTGGTTGTACATGTATCTATAAAGCAAAAAATTAAAGTTGTGCTGTTAGAATTTAAGATAATGAATAATTTATAAAAGTTTCTAATTTATGAATTATATGAACTTTTTTAAAAAGTTTTATGCTTACTATATACAAGTCATAATATTTCATAGTATTAATTTGTATTTGTATATAATTAATAAAAAATATATATAGACTATTATTTTTTTATAACATATACATGATTAATACATAAGGTATTTTGACAAAGATATTATATACATACTATGGAACATGATGGATTTCTTAAATATTTTTTAATTTATTTGTTTAAAAAGAGATGATGAAGAAAATGATAACCATTCTCTAAGAGAGAGAAAGTCATAAATTGATAATAAAAAATAGGAATAAAAATAATAATAGAGAGAGGTGAAAGACAATTTAATGAAGAGGAAATAAGAAAGTAGAGAAGGATAGAGCAAAGTCAAAAAGATTATTAAAAGATAAGGAATGAAGAGACCAAAAAATAATAATAAAAGCAAGAAGGAAGAGAGAATATAAGAGACATTATGATAAAGAGAAACAATAATAAAATAATTTAATAAAAATTAAATTTTAATAATTAAACATATAATAATTTATTAAAAAAAGTATATCATATAAAATATTTAATAACAATAATAAATAATAATTATTTGAGCTATATTATTATATTATTCTCTAAAAATATTTACAGAATATTATGATTATTAATTTAATATTATTATTTTTAAACTTAAAAGTAAAAATATTAATTAAATAATAAATATTATAATTCTTCTAATTATTATGTTGATATGTAATATTGATAATAAATCTAAATTATATTTAAACTTAATAATCAAAGTTTAGAGTTCTAATATTCTACAATTTATTATTTTTATATTTAGAAGCTTTTCTACACAACATATATATTATTATAAACAAAAATTAATTCTTGTTTATTATAATTGATATAAGTTATTTTACTCAATATTAAACTACATTAAGAAAATATTATTTTATTGTATTAGATTACATGCTATATTAAAAGTTTTAGAAATTAACAATAATGTTATATCATTTTTATTAAAATTAATTTCAAAAATTTTAATTATAAAAAATTATTTATAAAAATTTATTTTTTTCAACATGAATATGATGTAAAAATTAATTATCATTCATTAGAAAATAGAATGCTTTAAAAAATTTGTGACACATGAGAACTTCTTAAGAGGTCACACATCCCAATACTATTCTCTTCCAAACGTACTTATCTTTAGAGTTCTAATGAGATCAAGTACATTAATGTTGATGTGGTTGCACATGCAAGCATAAGACAAAAAATTAAACTTGTGTTATTAGCTTTTAATATAATAAAAAATTTTTAAGCTTTTCTAAATTTTCTAATATTTGTACTTTCTAAAACTTTTTTATGGATATATGTCTACATATTTTGTAGTATCAATATTTTCGTTATATATAATTAAAATATTATATAGATAGTTATTTTTTATAACATAGGCATTAAATTATAAGATTTGTTTATATTATATTATCATTCTCACAAATAAAAAATTAAATTACTTATTAGATATAAATTTTAAATATATGTTTATCTAATATATTATATAAAAAAATAAAATACGAGAGATTTCTTAAATATTATTCAGTTATGTGTTTAAAAAGAGATGATGGAGAAAGAGGTAACTATTTTATAATAGATAGTTAAAGCCACAAAATATTAATAGGAAAACGAAGAGAGAACATAAATGAAATAGAGAGAAAAAATTAAAAAGTAAAAGAGAAAAAAAATAAGAAAATAAAGAATGATACAGGTGAGTGAAGCCAAGAAGAATATAAAGAGATAAAAAAGAATTATATTAAGAGTAAAAAGGAAGAGAGAGGACATAAGTCATTATGATAAAAAGATAAAAGATAGAAAAACAATTTAATAAAAATTAAATTTTAATAACTAAAATTATATTATTTTTTAATTAAAAATTAGTAAATCATATATATAATTTCTAACAATAATAAAATATAAAATTCATTTGAGATATACTATTACTTTATAATATTAAAAATATTGAGAGAATAATCTTACTATTAATTTAATATTTGATTTTTCATACCTAAAATTAAAAAAGTTGATTAAATAATGAATATTATATTTATTCTAATATATCATATTTCTATGATTCTATGTAGATGATAAATATAAATAATGTTAATTAATAATGAAAAAATATTTTATTATTAATTTTTAGTTAAATAATATTACAATATTTAAAAAATACATTAAAATGTATTACAAAATAAAATACTATAAAAAATATATGCAACATAAAAACTTCTCTAAAGGTCACCCATCATAATACTACTCTAATCTAAGCAAGCTTAAGCTCAAAGTTTTAATTAAATCTTGTGCAATAATGCAAGTGTGTTCGCATATTCATGCATAGGACAAAAAATTGAAGTTGTGTTTTTTGCATTTGAGATTATGAAAAATTTCAAAACTTTTCTAAATAATCTGATATATGTACTTTTTGAAACTATTTTATAATATTAATATTTTATTTATATATAATTAATAAAAAAATCATATAGATGATTATTTTTTATGACATAGACATTGATACATAAAATTCTCTTACATTATATTATTTTACTTAGAAATTAAAAATTAAATCACATAATAAATATAAATAAAATAGAATTTATTTATTAAAAATACTATATATTAAACTATGCAACGTAAAAGATTTCTTAAATAATACTAATGTATATGTTGAAAAACAGATGTTGGATATAAATATAACCATTCTTTATGAGACAAAAAGCCACAAATTGATAATAAAAAAGAGAGAAAAATAATAATAGAGATACATGAGTGATTTATTGAAAAGGAAAAGGAGAGAAGATAGATGAGATAGGAGGAATAAATAAAAATTAAAAGAGAGAGAAATAAGAAAGTAGAAAAGAATAGAGGAGAGAGATGCAAAAAATATGAAAAGATAAATAATGAAGAAACAAACAAAAGAATGACTGTGAGAAGGAGACGGAAAAAAGAATTTGAGAGACAGTGTGATGATGTGAAAGAAGTGAGAAAATTTATTTATTAAAAATTAATTTTTAATTGTTAAACTTATAATATCTATTAAATTTAATAAGTAAATATTATAAAATATTTAATAATAATTAAATATAAAAATTATTTGAGGTTTATTATTATTTTAAAATATTTAAAAATTTGAGAGAATAATTTAACTATTAATTTAGTATTATTTAATTCATACATAAAATTAAACAAGTTAATTAAATACTAAATTTCATTTTTATTCTAATATATTATCTATATAGATTGTAATGTAGATGATAAGTATAAATAATATTTAACAATAATAAGATAGTTTTTTATTATTATTTTTCAATAATATAATATTATAATATTTAAAAACTTTTATATATAGCATATATGTACTATTAAGAACATAAATTAGTTATAATTTATTACACTTCATATAAGTTATTATTTTAATTTTAACAAAATTAAGCCTATTATTTTATTATATCATATGATTTGCCATATTTTTAATTTCACGAAATCAATAACAATATTATAAAGTAATTACTAAAATAAAATTATTAAAATTATAATTACAATAATTCATTTATAATAATTTATGTGTTTAGATATTAACATATAAAAATTAATAATTACTATTAAGAAAAAATAATGGGATGAAAAATATGCATAATATGAGGACTTCTCAAGAGGTCACCCATCCCAATACTAGTCTCATGCAAGCACTCTTAACTTTGGAGTTGTAATGAGATCCAATGCTACAATGCTCGAGTGATTGTGCATACATATAAAAAGAAAAATATTATAGTATTGTGATTACTATTTTAAATATAATGAACCATTTTTAAGCTTTTTAAATTATCAAGCATATATATTTTGGAATAAAATTTATGCTTATTATATGTGTCATAATATTTTCTAATATCAATATTTTATTTGTATAAAATGAATAAAAAATTATGTAAACTATTATTCTTGTTTAACTAGAAATTAATATGTGAGATTTTGAATCATTATTTTATCATTCTTCTATATAAAAATTAAATAATGTAATAAATTTAAATAATAAAACTTATATTTATAATAAATACCATGTCTTAAAAATAAATAAATGAGAATTTTCTTAAATATTATTTATTAATATTCCAAAAAAGGGATAATAGAGATAGAGATAACTAACATATAAAAAAGAGTAAGTTAAGTATTAATAAGAGCAAAATAGAAAAATTACGTCATTGAACTAGATGAGAGATGATTTAGTTGAAGGAAAAGATAATTGAGAACAAAGAGGAGATAGAAATGATACAAAAATAAGTAAAATTTAAAGAAAAAAGAAATATAAAAGGATTAAGGAGAGAAAGGCCATGAAAAATATAAAGAGATAAAGAATGAAGAGAGAAATAAAAGAATGATAATAAGAGAAATGAAAGTGAGAGATAATGAAATAAAGAAAAAGAAGTATGAGAAATAATTAAATGAAAGTTAAATCATAATAATTAAACTTATAATATTTATTAAATATAATAATTTAGACATATATAAAATTTAATAAAAATAAAAAGTAATTTAATATTATTATTATTTTAGAATATTATAAATTTTTAAAAAATAATTTGATTATTAATTTTTAATTATTTTATTCATATTAAAGTTTTAGAAATTAATATCATTAAAAATAAATAGTTATTTTAATATATTATATTTATATGTTGTAATAAATATTAATAATATTTAACATTAATAATATAATTTGAAATTTCTAATTTTCTATAATATAATATTTTAATATTTAGAATATTCCAAACACATCATATATTTTCTATTATAAACATCAATTAATTCTTAGTTATGATAATTCATACACATTATCTTACTCAAAATTTAACAAAATTAAATTTATTATTTTATTATATAATATATTGCATTATTTTTATTATTATATGAAATTGAAAATAATGTTATAAAATTATTACTAAAAATAAATTCCAAAAAATTGTAATTATAAATAAACATTAAAAAGAATTTATTTTTTTAACATTATCATGTAAAATTTAATTATCATTCATTAGAAAATAAAATGCTACGAAAAAAATTTATAATATGAAGACTTCTCAAGTGATGACCCACCTCAATACTACTCTCACCATGCATGCTTAACTTTTGTGTTCTAATAAGATCCATTACCATATTAATGGTGTGGTCGACATGCATCCATAAAACAAAAAATTGAAGTGGTCCTTGTTAGCCATTAAGATAACGAATAATTTCTAAAATTGAAGTGGTCCTTGTTAACCATAAGAAGAATATTTTCTTAGTAATTATGTTATGAATTTTTTTAACATTTTTATCATTCCATTATTTTATTGGATATTTGTTTTTTTAAATCATTACTTTTTTATTTTTCGTATAATGTATAGTTTTGTTAAATTAAATTATTTAGAAATGTTTTTGTTAATCATTGATAGATGTGCAAAAAAAATTTATATGCTCATTATATTGATGTTATTATTTTTTCTTATACTTATCTAAATGTTCAGCTTGATTTTGTTAACACAATGATGGTGCTTAAATTGTAATAGGAAATATAATTTTGAAGTATTGTGATTTGTAAACTAAAAACAATTCAAGATACGTTATTCAAATAAATCTATATATTTTTATTTCTTACATTTGTAATACTTTGCTTGTACTGACATATAGTTTTTGGTAGATTAATATTGTTTAATATTTAACTATATTTTTACTTTTATAATTTTTTAGAACTTTTAGATACAACACAAAGAATACATGCTTTAATTATTATGACCTTTTTTGCTTTATTATGTAATAAGAAGCATATCTTTAATAAAACATTTTGTTGAGCATTTTGAAGTCATTTGCTTAAGAGTATTTTTGAATTTTGCTTTCATAATGGAAATAAAATTGTAAAACATTAATTTTTTTTACAATATAATAAAGAAAAAATGTTTAAAGTTTCAATATAATAAATACTTAAAAAATAAAAATATTACATCAACAAAAATAGCACAAGTGTTTAAGGTAATTAAATATTTCTAATAAGTCATATGCATATGTAGTAAAAAAAATTGAAGTAATACATTATATGTAAAAATACAAATATAAACTAAAATATGAGAGTAAAGAGATAAAGTTAATTATTAATGTCAATTAACAATAATTTTGAAAGAAAATTCAGTAATCAATATTCTGGTCATGCTGTTAAAAGAAGCATATTTTTTTATCAAAATATTACACACTAAAAAAATATAAAACCATTTACATTATTGAATTACTCATATTTAATTTAATTTAATAAAATATTTATATGGAACTTAAAAAAGTTGTGCAATTCCAAACTTAGGAAATATACAAACATTAAGAAAATAATAAAGTAAAAAAATATGAAAATTTACAAATTTAAAGCATTATAAAATATTGTTAATATAAGATCAGTAATAATAGAAAAAATGTTCAATAAAACAATACAAATATAAATTTTTTGAAAATCAAAAAGGGAAAAAATAAATACTATGTAACATTTAAAGGTTGAAATAAAAAAGATAAAATATTGAATAAAAAATTAAACAAAAATATTAAAAATAACATTATAAAAAACTAAAAAATATTTCAATGACTAAGAAAAAGAAAATATTTTTTATGCTTGAAAGAAAAAGTTCACAACAATAAAGTGAAATGCTGCCAAAGATCTTATACATAATGTAAGCCATATTTTGATATGCAAAACGCTACTTATTGTCTAGATGCACAAAAGAAAAGCAAGCTCACGTATGCTTAAGTATTTTTTGTCTGAACCTGGGGCATTTATAATCCCTTAAATGCCATATTGTACCCATATCAAGCATGCCCACACAAGTTACTTGCATGCACTTAAGTTCTAAAATTGTAGATTCTTGTATTAAATTCAATATCTTTTATAATGAATTTGTTTCACACTACACCTTGAGAATATTTTCAAATAACAAGGTTTTGTACATAACTTTGAATATACTGAGCATTCTGATATCTTAATAAGTCGTGTATTCTTATTAATTTGAGTTTCTTTATTTCTAATGTGAGGTTCTCCCATTATTAAGAATTCTTATTATGATTACGAAATATTTAATCTTTTTAAATAGTTTATAATAATGATGATATGTTTGTTGTTTCGGTTTTCATTTTTCTTGATACACTTATTTCTACAATACCTTTTATTTAATTATAAAAGAAATCAACAAAGATTTTTTCAAAAATTGATTTCTTTTTTACAATTGCTCATTCATGATAGTTTTAATAATTTTAAAACTCTTTAATGATACACATTGTTTTAGTAATTATTATGTTTATATATAAAAATAAAGTTTTTTGAATGAAACATAAATAGTTCTAAATGTTGAACACATGATTGTGCAACATGTTTTTGATGAGTCATATGTTTATTAATAATTATTTTGAATGACATTTGAATCATGCACCTCAAAATCAAATATTGATTATTAATTTAAAAAGGTTCATAAAGTGTTCCAATGTGTAATTCACTTGTGAAAATAAGTCAATAATTTTTGGTAGCTTTACTCATGTGTGGCAAAAGATGTACATCAAGCAGTCATTTCTTTAGCACTTGGCAGACTAGTTCCTAATCTAATATTCATCTTCTGTGCTTTATTTTATCTAGAATTATAAAACTTATCCCTTAATGTTGATATGACAAATATGGCTATACTATATTACTCATGAATGTAGTTTAGGAGACAATGAAGCCTGCATTTAATACATGCTATATACATATAGATATTTACTATGTTGATTTCATTTGGAAAATTGATCAACTATCATAATTTGCAAAAGAAGTAAAGTTGCATATTACTTATGCTTTTGACATTTTTAACTTTAAACTACCTTATGATACAATCTATATGCATGGCATGAAATAAAACATAAGTCGAACATGACCATGAGAGATTTGCATCAACTGCACTATTTGTACTATTTTGATATTCTTATCATACTTCGACACTAAATGGCTACCAGAGAAGTGTGTTAAAGTGCATAATATTAGAGAATCATATAAAATAATGTGAAATGTATCACACAATATTTTCATTAGAAGATTGGATTGGGCTTAAAAAAAGTAACATGAAGTATGTGATGTAAAGTTTGTAGTGTCATATAAGTGCAATAACATTTTTCTTAATGTATAATATGTTGTTGTATGTAAGTGTTGAGAACTTCAATTATAATTGAGCTAACTTATGTGTTCTTATGTGATCTCAAAGTCATACCAATACAATCACATTGATTGAGTTGAAATATGCATTGTCATTAGAGTATACAACTTAGTCGTACAAGTTTGATCAACGTTACAAATAACATATAGATAGATTCATATTGTACCAGTTCATTATTAATTTCATGCCATTATGATTTGGACTTATATGTCATTTCATTTGCGAAATTAGGCATTTATTACATTTGTTTATCTTTTTAGTATTATTTTGTTTGGTCTTCATTTTATGCACACACAATCATTCAAAACTACTATCTTGAGCTTCTCATACAACGTATTATATGCAACACACGTACATCATGCAAAATAGTTAACGAATTTGCTTGGCCAGATTTATCTAATATGACATTATAATATATTCCTTATATAAATATGATACATTGAGATATGCAAAATTGAATAGATTGGATAGTCACTTCAAGCAAGCAATCTGAATGTAATAGCTATCATTGACTAGGAGCTTAGGTTTGTAATAGTATGATCATTATCCTAAGAGCATGATAGTCAATTTCATTCTTTTAAGAATGGGATTTTAACTATTTAAATTTCTTGATTGATGTAATTTCCCTTTATTCATATAAATACAAGGCATTTTTTAATTAATATGATAGTGAATCTATCACTAAATACTATTACATGTAAAGCAACAACAAAGAAGTTTGTTGTGTTTTTCACTATGATATCCTCACTTCTTGCACTATCATTGCTCTAGTTGTTTCACATTGATTGAAGGTTCCCGAAATGACTTGTCTAATGTTTTCTTATGAAGTATTAATGGGGAGATAATATGTTCTGGTGAAGTGGAAATCTTTTTTAATATTACATCTAACATTCACTTTGTTTGATTTAGTTTTGCAAAGTTATTAACACTACTGGCTTTCTAAATATTCTATGATGTTAAAGTGGGTAGCATGATTATGACCCCTATATTATTGATTTCATATAACTTTAGCTTGCCTTATTTTGTAATCAATTTCATGACTTTATTTTTTTAAGCTTATTTATGTTTAATTTTTTTTAAAAAGTAACCAATGTCTGTTTACCTTTTTTATAATCAATAAAACATGATCAATTAAATGTTCATTTGAACATTGTGGTCACTTTCAAGGAAATTAGAATTTAAGGTTTATTAAGGTTTTCAAGATTGATATAAGTTATTCATTATCATCAATGTTAATATTAAAATCTTTAAAGTGTAATTGGTGCTCCATAAATGTAGTCTGCATTTTAGAATTGGCTGATTTAATCACAAATAAAAAAAAGTAAAATGTTGCTAAATTACACATCATAAGTTGGTGATCGTATCCAGCAATTCATTTAGTAAGACCACTTTGCATTCTTTGTAATCAAATTTTTTACGCAAACATTTCATTCAAGTCGATTTTACCTAACAAAAATCTTTCAAAGACATAATACAGATAGAGAGTTAAATATTTGAAATGAGAAATAATGTTCATGATTTCTTATTTTTCGTACCCTTTCATATATTGTCATTTATGTTATATAAATGCAATTTATCTTTCACATGTATTTTAAAATATTTGGATAAAAAAGTAAATCAAATAATTAATTTTTTAAAATTTTATCTATAGTTTGTAAGAAATGATTATTTTAATAAATAGATCATAATTAATTTTTAATGCAAACAAAAATATCACATAAAAATAAACAATAAAAGGTTTTAATAATATATATATCATATATCAAAAATAAATTGACTTAATCTTCAAAACTACTAAAAAATACATATATGAACAAATAAAAATGTTATAGAAATTAAAAAAAAATAAATAACTAACATGGAAAAAGAAAATATATAAAAAATATGCAAAACATATTCATGTTAGATTTTGTAAGAAAGTGTATTTTACAAAATAATATAACTAAAAGTGATCCACATATAAATAAAAAATAATATATGTAAAAAAATAAAATAGATAAATAATTTAAAAAAAACCTTAGTAACATTAGAAATAATGAGTTATATTTTTTATTTGAAAATTGAAATAAACTTTATGTTATACTAATTAACAACTCATCATGATTAATATATATCATTACAATTAAACTAAGAAACTAATTATTAGAGCTTCAAATAGTCTACAAAGGTGGTTCATTAACTTTATCATGCAAATCAAAGGACAAATATATTTTGTTACCATTAGTCTTTACTAATTACTATAAATCCAAAATATACTTGACAATTTTAGCAATGTCAGTTAGCCCCCTAACCAAAGATACAAAAGAAATGGTCAAAACAATTTTTCAAATTTATTACAAATTTTATTGAAGATGACATAAACATCCAATATTTGATGCTTTACCAAGTTACATGTTATTCTGTAAAAGTCCAACCTTTTAGATTTTAAATAAATTAGTTGTAACTTTATGTTTTGGTAAATTTTTCATGCATGTCATGATAAAGTTATTTTGTAATTAGGTCAGTTTCTAACATTGAAAAAAATTGTATTATCATAATAAATATCTCTATTCTTAAATATATATTTTTCTATGAATTAGAGTTTAAAATGTTTTTATTTGTGACATCAAGATTTATTTACATAACTTTTAAGGAAGCCTTTTTTATAAAGAAATGAATTAATTGACATTTAAAATATTTTATTTTATGCTTAGAATATTTTATATTTATCATTTATATTTTATACCTTTTATGTCATTCTTATTTGTACTACTTTTTTTTATAGTGTTACTCCCTAATATTTTATTATCTTAATTCTTATAGTTTGATTTAATTATAATGTCCTATGTATATAATGAACAAAAAATTTAAAAATTATTTTAGTGTGTATGTTTCTATTTAACATAAAACATAATTTATTGAAAACATTATGATATTTCCCTACTAGCATTATCTCGACATAATTTTAATTATTTTTAATATTTCATTTGATTAATAAATTTTCTTAGCAATTGTTAGGTTTTAAAAAATTTGCATTTTAAAAAATTTATAATTTTGTTATAATTTGAATTTTTGTAATTAGGTACTTAATTTTTTTAATATTTAGTATTATATAAGAAATTTCATTACATATATATTATTTTATCTTTGGTAATCTATTTGTGATTTTTAAATTTTCATTAATTTTTTTAATAGAAATATCAACATATTAAATAAAATCTTTGATATTTAATTTCTAGAATAATTATTTTTTCCAATTATTTAAAAGGTTTTTTAATATAACAAATTTTGTGTTATTATAGTATTAAAATATTTTGTATACATAATGTAGATGTATTGAATATTAGAAACATTTCTCTACGTAACATTTCAATTTATGATATGATTTAGGTTACTAACTTTTCCTCAATCATTACTCTAGCAAGAAAACCATTTCATGAATACTATGGCAAAAGTTTAAAATTTTAAATAATGTTTTACAATAATGATTTTATTTTTTATATATTTCTTTAAAAAATATATTTTATCATTTAAATATAAAAATTATACAATGAAATGGAAATTATAGCATAAAAAAATTCTTATCATAAAATTTTCGACATTAAACTTAGGTACATTAGTTTCTATATGAATAATTCAAAGTATTGAATGATGTGTAATTTATGTTGTTGTTATAATCAACATGATTAGAGATTATTAAGTTGATCTAATAATAATTGGATCATAAGAACATAAAAATTTTAATTTATATCATTGTACATGTAAATTGTTTTGTTATTTAAATAAAATTTTGAAAGCTTCTGAATGTTTGTGTTAAAAAAATATGTTTAGTAGGATCATTACTTTTTTTGGTTAATTGATTTATATTATTAAATCAAAAAAATTTGAGCCTAAGCTTTAGGAAAGAAGTGCCCTGGCTTTGGTCAGCAGGGAAAAAAGTTATGACACATCTTGTATTCTCAAAATTTAGAAGTCAAGCAAATAAACATCTCATTAGTTGGTATCAATTATTATCCTATTCAAATCAATTCTTGATGTTAAGGTCAAATTATATCAATTATGTAATTATCTTAACAAATGTTATTAATTTGGTTGACATCATAACTTTCATTTCATTGTCCATGACATCTCCATTTTTAATATTTTGTATCAACTAACTAGATAACTTATCTATTTTTCTAAAATTGGTAACTAAATTTGTAGTTGGGAATAAATTGAAGTCTATATTGTTTCAACTTATCTCACACTTTTGTCTATAAATATATTTTAGCAAGTGTGAATCAAAAGTCCTACAACATCTTTCAATCCTTAGTATCTCTCAAATTATTGCATAGCAATGTTTGAAAGAGGAAGTTAATGGATTCATCTTAAACATTTTTAAAGTTTTAGGTTCATGGTAAGATTCTTTATTAAAATTATATAGTGAACACTATACGTCATATATTAAATCCTAAATATCGCAATAACCTTTGTAACAGATGCCATGACATCTATTTGTTATGATTTTTTATTTTACCTAGTAAATATTTTATTGAACTTTTTATCAATTCATTCAAATATATTTATAACTTTTTTTAGCTAAAAGTTCTTTGTTATGTTGTCTTAAAGCAAATGTAGAAATATATTATCAAAATATTGGTGAACATTAATGTCACCAACAATCTTATATTCATGGTTGCACAATTTTGTAAGAAAATTGGGACAAGAATATTATTTAGAGGTATATTTATAACTATGAAGATACTAAGACCTTGATTATAAGTAAAACAATGATGAATATAAATGTGATTCTCAACTATCATTCTTAGACTTTAATTGCTAAAGGGGAAATGGATTTATTATCCTTATTTTGATGAAAACAATGGGAATGATGTGCCGCTACAACAATTATTGGTCTTTATTACTTTTATTTGATAAAGATTGTGTTATATCGAATATTTTTAGCCATATAATTATTGTACATAAAATTAAGGTATATAATTTCTTTTGAATTAAAATTTGAAATTCAAATATATTTTAACATTGACTATAGATAAATTGAAATTTAATTTTGAAATTTTAAATTCTATAATTTGAAGCATTATGGAATTGTAACATTTAAATTGTAACGCATGAACATTGACTAGGCTTAATGTATCTAAATGAGATTATAAGTTTATCATGTTATTAACTTTTTGTCTCCTTATTTCTATCCTACAATGAATTCTTGATAAGATATGGATAGTATTCTTAATTATTTGGGGCTGGTGGTTGAAGATAGAAGGATTAAAAGAAAAAGTTTTATATATAATGAATTTCAAAAAATAATAAGAAAAGATCGTCATAATAGAAAAAGGAATCTATTACCATATCTTACATAGATTCTTCAATTTATGGAGCTTTATATAGAAGACCAAAGGGAGTGTAATTAAAAGAGAGTTAATTTAAAATTATGAATTGTGGCTACTAAAACCCAAGACTAGTTTATCTTAAAGTAAATTCTTAGCTTAAGGTGGTGTGGCCAAGGCTATATAAGTTATTAAGAAATGCTTGTAATTTAAGAAAACTCAACCATAAAAGAGGAATTTGGAGGATCCAAGTTAGTGGATACTATGTAAAAAAAGTGAGGTTCGGTATGAGGAAGAAGGAGGATTACGGCTTTCATGTAATGAAAGATCTTACAAAAGTGAATTCCTCTACATGACTTTTCAACATAAGATAATACTAAGTTCAAATAATAAATTTCACTAAGATCTAGGCCATGATAAAAAGGAATTGCTTAGTGAAATATTTTATGAAAATTTGGAAATTGATTTCGACAACAATTAGTCATTCTGGTAAACTTGTTCAAGAAGGAGAAAATTGTTTCAACCCAAGAATAAGGGATATTTATTTTAGTAAATGAATGGTTCAATTTTTTATCTTTCTTATGTAGTGTTTCTAGTCGAGTGATAAAAAAGGAATATTAGATTTTTTCTTATGAATGCAAAATAGATTACGTGATCACGTATTGCATGATTTGCTTTGGTTATAAATATATGTGGAAGATGACTTTAGAATAGCAATTTGTTAATGAAAACCACTTCATACCATAGACATCACCATGTAAAATAAGTGAAATGCATGATAAATTTTATGTTATTTGGATATTTAGGTTGTTGTCTAAGCATTTATGTATTAAGCACAGATTATCATGATAATATTAAAAAATTTCAAAATTAGGCAGAACAAACTTTTATCGAATATAACCCTCATAACCTACATATAGTAGCTCTTTTTTCTTATTATATAATGTTAGGAGTTAGGATCCTTACTGTAATTCTTCCTTTTTTATGCATAATTGATGTTTAATATATAGAGTGAATGTATTATCTAGTTCTTGATTATTAAATGAATGGACAAAGAGTTTGGTGCCATGATGAATAAAGAGGCATATAAAATTGAAACTTTATTCAATATTTTTTATATAAACTTTTTGTTTGAAATGCATTTTCGTTGTGAGGCACTACTATTATGTTTAAAATTACTCACAGGTTTGGTTGATACCATGACATCATATAAATGCCAACTTTATCGCTAAAATCATGCTTAAAAATACATCAAATGTAATGTGATATAGGTTATGCTATAGATTAAGTAATACACAATTTAAAGACACTTGAAAATAAATAACAAACTCTAGATAATGTTGTAGTTAACCATTCTTTTTTCTATTGTCTACTGGTGAATCCTAAAACCATGGAGTTGGCTAAGTTATAGGAAGCATTGGTTCAACCCTGAAGAGAACCTAAATGCAATTTAAGATAAGTGTGGTTCTTGCTTAGTTCTTAGAATGCCTTGGAGGGCTTAGTTTAAGGCCTTAAAAGATTGCTAAGTTAAGTTGAGACACGATTAACAACCAAAGTGTTTGGATATGGCTAAATCTATTATGGTTAGACATTATGGTAAAGGTTTTAGGGATAACTCATAAAACATAGCATAGTAAAATTGTGACTTTATGGTTCTTGGGTATGAATATGTAAGGTAAGCATAGGTTTGGAGCCATGCTCAAAGGCATAAAAAATTAATAGAAAAGGAAGTTATAATAAAAGATATTTATGATAAGCTCACGAAATATCATTGGTGAACCTATATGAACAATGAAATTAAGCTATGGTTAGCTAGGATATTGGTCAAGAACTTGCAAGAAGGTGGAAGAGCTTGGAATACGACATAGAGTTGCGCTTGTTTGGCCATGTACGTAATATGATAAAGATGTTGGCTAAACCTTGGATTGAATAGATTATTTGGGTAATACTACAAGTAAATTTTTAGCCACTTAAGTCACATGATGACACTCTCAATGATGATCTGATAAATTTGTGGAGGCTTAGGAGAGGCCTTATGACCATTACGATGACAATGGATTTCCTTGAGATCATAATGGTGATTAGTGATACTTGTGTAAATCAAGAATTAGTTGCACTAGCAATATTTTAAATATAGAATCTAAGGTTAAACTCCAAGCTATTTTGAACTCTATTGTTTCTTAGATCGGAAACATTAGAAAAAAAATGTGGGAACCCTAAGGCATTTAGATAAAGTGGATGCCAAATAATCAACAATCACAAGGAGATAGATATGTTAACTACCCCACTCCCTTGGCTTGGTGTTAGTTAATTTTCAACAGTTAAGAGAATAGTTGGGGTATCACTTTTCATGATAAGAACCACTAGAATTTGTAAGAAGCCATTATATGAATAGTCTTAAAAGGAAAGAATTATACATTTAGTCCCATAAGAAATCCAATGGTGTGCTTTTCTTCTATAGGGGCCCACTTGTGGTTCATGAAGACTCTTAGAATCCCACATGGATGCCCATGTTATTATCGTTACCATGTCAAATGTTGGATTACATTATTTGAAAAATTGGTAGGGCTTCTTAAGATTCTTATGCAAAGGAAATTATATTATATCATGAAGACGATGCTAAGTATCTTGTTAGCTACAATGTAAGGAAATATATTTTGAATTAGTCAGTAGTTGATTATATCGTTTTGTTAGTTAGAAAGTGATGTAGTTTGTTCAGAAGATTTATTCCATTATTACATTCATATCTTTTATTAGTGCATAATAGTTTATTGCATGGCTCAAATATTGCTTCTTGATGCTCTCCCCTCTATAGCAAGATCACGTTGTTAAAATTTGAGTAAGGATTGAGTTAGAGATCACAAGAGATAGTGAATTTTTTGAATAATTCATTTTATTTATTTGATTAATAGTGGAGGCCAATTATATTCCCCAAATGGAAGGGGCACTAAAAAGTCCTTACTAAGGTTCTGAAATATAACGGTTACTCTTGTGGATAGAACCCTATTGAATCATTATTTTTCCAAAGCCTTCCTAACATAGTGGCTCAACATATCAACAAGTTCTTGTTATACCAATCTATATTACTGATCATTTCACCATCATTAATTAAATCTAATGCCTTTTTGTGCATATAGAGACTCTAAAATGAATCTTATGGAACCCCATTGTAATAAATCTTCACATCAAATAAAACAAACATCATGATTCTAGAAATGCTTCTGCAATGGTGAAAGTGTAGTCAGACAAACTCAATAGTTATTGAAGGATTTAGTTTTCTACCATCTCTCATATGTTACAATATCTAGAAGATAGATATTCAAGAAAATTCAATGAGTAAATATTCTAGTAATTTCCCTAACAAAGTTCAATGTAATACTTATGCAATGTCCAAATGTTGCCTAATTATATAGAAGTTCAATAGATCCTCAAATGGTAAAATATGTATTACTTCTTTTATTTTGTGAGATCAATTGATTAATAAAAAAGTGGTTCAACGGAGTCCCCTAGTAGTGGATTTAGTCAAATTAGTTTCTAATGGATTGACTAGATGGAACCAAGGCTTTATATGTTGTGTTTGTGTCGTTAGAGACACTTGTTAGAGCTATTAAAGCGCACTTAATTTACACAGTATCTAAAAAATAATATAAATTGAATCCATTAAAATAAATTTTTATTTAAACTTATGTGATAATTTGGGATTTAGAAACATCATTATAAAACCAAACAATTAATGAATCCTTGTAATGATGCATAAAACCATTGGAATCCCTTGCTATATCTTAATCCTACAAAATAAAATGAATCAATTTCATTACAAAGTAGTTCAATTCTAACACATATTCAGGGAAGGAAATCTAGTAACAAACCAGCAGGGTTGAATAGCTTGCAATTATATTAATGTAGAGGTTCTAAATTCATAACAAATTCTAAAAGTTTACAAAGCTTTAATTAAGATTGATGAGAAGAGATGTTGACATATTCATATAATGATGATAAGGGAAGTCATCCATCTAATGCCTCCATAATCGAATGTATGAAATGCATTCACAAAATCATTAATGCTGACTTCGATTTGTTTTTATAGAAATTACTAAGTATTTGGGGCTAAAAAGAGTGACCTTAAATATTGTAAAACCAGTAGATTTTATCATATATCTTTTATTTTAGCTTAAGAAATCAAATTTCATAAACTATTTTGGGTTTACATAACTCATGTCAAGTTAATTATATTCTAGGAAAAAGGAATGAACCTATTTCATGTGGCTCATTTCATAGTAGAGAAACCAATACCCATTGAGCCTTTCAATTTTAAGGAATGGAAACTATTCTTCTTATATCAAAGATCATGATTTTTTTGCTTAAAAGGGAACACCAATCCAACCCATTGCAAGATATCCTTATCAAACTTGCACTTGATTATACCAAAAAATTGAAAGAAAGGTTCATACAATTATTACTGCTTTTGCTAAAGTAAATTGAGTACATATTCTATTACTATTGCAATAAAGTTGTTTCTATATTATTAATTTAAGTTTATGATTTAGGAAGCTACCTATCAAATTTATTATTCTGTTTTGGAATAACATATGCAAAGAATTAGAAAAAAGCCATCTCTTTCTAAAAAATTTCTTTGACATTTGATCTAATAGCTAAGGTAATTATTCATCAATTTTAGTTACATTATATGTTTCTACATCGTTATCATCTAGTCCTCCTTCATTCATTGCCCATCACAACCTCCCAATCAAACTTATGTAAAGACTAGTTCAATGGCAACAGTTATGCACAATGGACTTAAATAAGCAATACATCAACTCTTTATTTATTTGGATTTTTTACACCTTTATCATGGCTTACAATCATATTAATGTGGTCTTTAATGACTAAACAAATACAATAACACTTATTAACTATTTCAACATGTGCAGTTATAAAGTTCATCATGGTACTGCATTATATCTTACATCGTAGCAATACAATTGCTAGCTATGTAGGCTACCCAATGTAGATCTTTTAGAATGGTCCAAAACATTTTAATAATGCCTCAATACTTAATTTGGATTACTCCAATGGGGAACAATTGCTTAGCACATGCAATATGATTCATTAATCAAGCTAGTATAAAATTTCACACTAAGACTATCATCTTCTATGCATGTTTCTCGATGCTGAACAATCAGATGTATCTTTTGTGCTTCCTCCTTGGGTCAAAGTCATTTTATACTACCACTCATTAGAAGGGATTAGAAAAATATGTTTACTATAATTTGTTTTTCTTATGTCATACATTCACAAAATCCATGAGTGTAGTACATGATATTTTACTTCATAACAAGATTGTCATCAACTAAATATGTGGCATGGCACAAACGATTAGGATTTCTTTAAATTCCCATTGATTTCTGTCAGATTGTTTAGTTAAACTTATACACTAACATGCTAATAAAACTTATCCATTAAGGAACATTGTCTTAGTTTTTGTAGTTCAGCTCCTCAATTATCTTTGTTAGCCACTTCATCAATCTTTTCATAAAGTTTTTGTCATGTGACACTCATCATAAAATATGATAGTTCCTTAGAAAAGACCAATCATTGCACTCTTTTGTGTGCTTATGCAATTTCAATGCATAACTTATATGGAATAAGTCAAGGTCACTATGGATACCTTTATGCATTGGTCTCATTCCAAAAAATATATTGAATTTATAATACTGATACTTCAATGAGACACTCCAAATCGTTGAATGGTAACTAGTTATCATATGACATTAACATTAGTCAACACATCGAAAGATCATCACACACACATATCAACCATAGTCTTTAGCAGTCTTCATAACAATAAGAATGCATTTGAAGTTATAAACTATAACTATTGTAACCTCCAATATGTAATAATATTTTTTGACAAAAGAAAAGGTTGAGAAATGGTTACATGGCCTTCTAATGGTGAAAAAGTTGATTAAATGATTTTTGGAGATGTTAACTACTATTAAGAAATATAAATAGAAATTCATAACTTATGATCTATATAATCATCCATTGATGGAATTACATATCATTATCTAATTATTCAAAGTTTTAAAAAACTCATTTCTTCATTTTCTCATTTGCCACAATAATAAAGCCATGTATAAGATTATTATGGATGCTGTGGGGATCATTTATATGATCAGCATAGCTTAAAAAACTACATAAGCTTTCGATATCTACATTCTATCATGCCAGACATCATATATAATGGAATTAGACATTAATTCTACTTTGAAGAGAATATTGTAGAATTTTGTTTTTTCTTTGGAATCCTCCACCAAGTTGGATTTCACCTTCAAAAAACTTACTGAGTTGTTATTTCTAACATTTAAAAGATATTAGTAAAGTTGTGACATAGTAGCATTCCTTGCATCACATAGGGGTCCACTAAGAGGCATACTAGTCTTACTCAGACTTAGAGCCATTCAAAGTCTAGTATCTCTACTTTTAATTAGCTTTTGATATCATTGCTATTGTGTGAGCCACTTATAATAGACCTATGTGTGTCACGCTTTTTAATTTTCTTTTAATTAATTTGTTAAGTTATTTGTATTTATAATTTAGTTTAAGTTATTTGTAGAATGATTGGTGGCTTTCAAAATGCTTCTAGATTTAAATTCTATCCAAGATATCCTTATAGTAGTATGGTAATTCTGTTAGCTAAAAACATTGTATCAAAATAACATTAAAAAGTCTTAAAATTGAGAGTTGGGTTGCATTTTGCTACTGCTCCTGTCGTATTTCACCTTTGCCCCTACTATTGTCAATTCATGTGGTCTGCTCAAATCACCTTAACTCTTTAAACTCATTTATCCGCTCAACACACACTGACTAGTGTTGATCTAAAATCCATAAAATTTCTTAGCATTTCAACACATGTCAACCAGTCACCTTGTGCTAACCAACAAATTAGACATGACATGTAACTATCTATATTTCCCCATACTGCATTGATTACGTATGCCACCTCTTTCAACTCTCTAACATGACACTCAAAATGCACATGCCAATTTGAGAGCTTCATATGCCAAATTAATTTTGCTTCATTTCAAGAAAAAGTTTTGGCTTAATTAAAAATATCTTTTCTATAACTTTTTTATGACTTTTAGAATTTTAAAAATATTTTTTAGAATTCTAAAATATATTCCATAGTATTCCAAAAATATGCTTTCATTTCCCAGGCAAACAAATTATCATTGCAGCCTTAAAATGTCTATAATTAGTGACACTGCCAATATTGTAAGCAATATAATTTGAATAAAATAACAAAGTACTTCCATTGAGCTAGTTTAATAGAAGCGTGTTGTGTATAATCAAAATAATGGTCTGATTCTAGAGGTAACCTAGGAAAGGGAGTTAAAGGCTAAAAAAGCAGAGATCTTAACATGTTATCCAATACCTACAAGTGCATCAAATCACTAAGAAAGCTCTTAATCACTTAATTTCAACTTTTTAGAAATTAATCACATCAACAAAATTTCGAGTTTGTCTTAATGGGCATGTGTTTTTCTTATTTTGTATTCTAAAAACTCCGCTTGTTCACCTTAACACTTCACCTCTAACTTGAGTATTCTGGATGTTGGTTATTAAAATCACTTTTCTATTAGGTTAAAATTCCTAATGAAAATTATGAATGTACATCCTAAGCTTCTCAGAAAGGTTTTACTTGTCCAACAACACTAAGCTTTTCTAATATAAACATATAGCACCTCTATATGCATGTATTGCATGAATCTAATAACTTTTCGATTATCGATGAGCTAAAAAAAGGTTTTAGTATATCATCTTACATTAATTTTGTATCAAAGAATGGTTTGTTATAAGAAATTTACATGATTTTTATTTTATCATTAAACCAACATCTATTAATTTTATGCACTAGTTTTTAATAGCTAGAAATTACTTAAAATTATATAAAAAATATGATTAAATAAATAAATAAATACTATTTTTAGGTCTAATGCCACAACATGTATTTATTTTTTTGTTCTTTAGCTATTACATTTCATGTTTTGTTTGATTCTCTTTATCATTATCCTCCTAAAAAACTTTTTTTAATCTCAATTGTTTATGACTACTAGGTCTGTAAAAAAGTAGAGAACGTTTGATTCTTGACAACTATAGTGATTAATGGACCTAATAACATAATATTTAATTATAGAAGTAATTAATTTAATGCAAGGGCTAAGAGCTACCTTAGTAATATCCATAGATTTTTTAGAGCATAGTAATGAAAATAGATGTGGTGAAACGGATAGATTAAGTAGGTCTATCACAATTGACTATGAAGCAGAGAAATAGTCTTCTAAAAAAGAACCTAACCACATTCAATGTCGACTTAGGTGACAAGCTACCCCACATACCCATGATAGTAGACATGGTAGGGATAATGATCACTAGACTAGCATTATTAAAAAAAGAGTTACAACATTTGATGATAGATTATACTCTAAAATATATCAAATTTGGGAAATTACAATGTAGCATTTTCTTGAATGGTATGATCTTAGTAGGCAAAAAAGTACTAACTTGTAAAAAGCTAAACTCCAATCACATGCTGGATTATTTGTTTGCACGTTAAAAAGGTAAATTTCTTATGAGAAGCTAGCAATACCTTGATCATGAGAAGAACACAATGTTTGCCTATAGGATGAATATGTACTCACTTCTCATTTGGGTCAACCTTTGGATAAATAGTAATGTTTATTCTAAAGATTCAAAGACTTTTAACAAATACATTACTAAATTTGAGAATTATTTGCTCTGATGTGATTCTTAGCAGTTAGATCAAGTAGCATTATTTTTATTTTAAGTTTGTCTCACAGAGACTATTCCATTGACCTATACTTGAGAAATATAATTAGTTTAGAAAAGGCATATAAAATAGCCTATGATTTAGAATATCAATTACCAATAGCAGTCAGATTCCTTTGACCACTTCTTACCCAAAAATGAATACCACCACTTCCACTAATTCTATTACTTCTACTCTATAAACAAAATATGTTCCATTATCAAAACTACTAGCTCATTGAATCCAACCCATGGACAAAACATCTACTACATCTAGAGTACAACATTATCATTGTGCCAAAAAAGGGCATGTTGCAACCTAGTGTCTTAAAAGAGTCTTATGCATAAATATAAAATAAGAAAATAATGAAAGTAATAAACTTAAGAAAGAGGAGGTTATATAGCTAGACCATGATATTGAAGTAGAATTATAAGCACTAGATTAAAAATTTTAATATATTGTACCACATTAATAATTTTGAGATGCATTTTGATTATAATTAGAATAACAAAACATTGGTTGTGAACCAAAGTCTTTTGCACCTTCATTAGAATTAAAGACCAACTTAGTAAGATTGTAATACCTAGTAATAGTTGTATCATTATCACACAACAGAATGCTATCAAAAAGATAGCTTTAACATTCACAGACCATCTCCACCCATACATAATATCTTTGATCAACAAAATATAAATTTTCATAAACACAAAGTTTTTGAATTCCTTTACTAAATTAATGATTAAATTCATTATCACTTTTAGAACTTGATAAGTAAAAAAGCTCACTCAAAAGGGATTTATTAAGAAAAGTATTAGAGCATGTGCTGTCCCCACTTTGTTTGCTAGAAAAAAAGATGAAATTTAGTGCTTGTGCATAGATAGTAATGTCGTTAATGAAGTAATGATTAAGTATAGGTTTCCAACACTTACACATAATGATTTGTTTGTTCAAGTATTTGGATCCACCATATTTTCTAAAATAAGTATTGAAAGTGGATACTATTTTGTTAGAATCTAAATAGTGATGAATTTAAGACTACTTCTAAAACAAAAGATGAGCTATGGGAAGGGTTTGATTCCACTAACATTGTCGAATGCAACAGGTACAATTGTGAGACTTATGACATAGGTTTGTGCCCTCATCTAGGTCATTTTTTTGTTATCTATTTTGATTATTATATTAGTTTATAGTCATAGCATATTTGACTTTTTAAGACAACTTAAACAAGTATGCATCACATTACATGAACAAGATTTATTTTTAATAATTAGAAGTGTTAATTTTTATTCAAAGAATATCATCCAAAGGTTTTATATTCCCAAAAGAATGATTAGTTACTAATCATAAAAAATAAAATCCATTTTTTAATGGCCAACTCGAACTAACATAAATTAAGTTCATAGTTTTTATAGCCTTCCTTCCACTTATATCTGGTACATTCAAGGACTTAACATGATTATAGCGCCAATTCTAGATTATATTGAAAAGGTTTAGTTTAAGTTATGAAAAGTGGTAAAAGTCATCTTACCAATTAAAAAGAAGTGATGACTCATGAGCCAGACCCTAGATTACTAGACATTTCAATCTCCTTCAAAGTCAACTTATGCTTGACGAGTAAGCATTGGTAGAGCCCTATAAGTAGTTTAACAAGGAAACCTTAGTTGTAATGGAATCTACTTAAATTGTCTTGAATGAAATCAAGCATAAACAAGTGGTATATTTGGAGGGCATGAAAGATTATGAAAAAACTTAGAAGACTAAAAAAGATTATGGCTTAACAAACTTAGCAAATTTCCTCTTCAACATTATTTGAGAAACAAAATTTATATATAACATTATTCAATAAGAACTACACTGATGAAATTCTCCACGACAACATCTTATGTTATATGAATTTTTTTATGTCATTGTGGAATTAAAAAAAGTTAATATGCTTGAGAAACTTTTTACACCACCTCTATCCAAAAAAAATTAATTAAATATCTTTGTGGAAGGGCATTTTAAGAAAGTCTTAAGCCTTCTTTATAGTGATCTTAAGCTTCATTGCATACGAATTAGTTGTAACTATTAGTTACATGTGTATACTAATTTTTTTTAATTTTTAAATAGATTTTTTAACATTTATATTACAAATTAATCGTTTTTAATTTTCAACATTTTTTAACATTTTTCTTCACTTTTCTTGAGGATGATAACATTCATAATAAAGTTTTAAGTAGGCTCTTATATATATTATGTATTCAATTGTCATAATTACTTTTACATATTTTAAAGCTTATTGTCCTAGAATTTAAATAATAAGATTTTTTTATTACATTATTGTGTAAATTTGTCATGTATTATGTAAATATATCAAATATTTTAAAAATAGTGGTAAACTTGTGTCATGTTTTTTTTGCATTTTTATTTAGTTTATCATGATTTATTTATCTAACTACTATTTAAATCACAAATGTTCTTAAATATTTACATATATTTCAATTGTACTAGCTTATTTAATACTAACAGCATATTTAAACAATCTAAATCATTTAAATGATTAAAAATTTTAATTTTAAATTTAATAAAATTTTTCTAAAAAATTTTTTTTTGTAAAATTATGAAAATAATTTAAAAAATTCAATTTTGAAATAAATTATCAAATTTTTATTTTTTAATTTTCTCTTTAAAAAATTATATGGCTCATTTGCTAATAGAAAATATTTAAGATGACAAGTAATGTTTGAATATTTGACATTTAAATGTAAAGAAAAATTAGTATTTCGCATCATATATAATATTTTTAAAAATATTTTATATTTTTTCCTATTTTTGATATCTTAGAAATTACTAAATACTAATTTAAATATTTATGATATAAAGCTATATTTCACTTTATTATTTTATTAACATAATGTCTAAATTTTTTCGAACACAAAAATTATTTAATATGACAAATTTCTTTTTTCCTTTATTCATTTTATATAACAAAAATGAAACTAAATTGCAATTAATAGTAAACTTTTACTCACATTTTATTGACATTACTGTAAATCTTTTTGGAAATTTCTATTAATCCTTTTACCAATGTTTTGCAATTTTTAAATTTTTTTATATTATTTTCCCAATTACGTTGCTTTATTTTATTTTTGTTGGTTTGTTCTTCATTGAATTTTTGTTGAACGTACTTGATATATTGAACATAATTATCAATCTTTTAAATATGAATTTTCTTTAACAAATATTTATCTTTTAGTTATTTCAAAAATTTTTGCACTAACAAGTTTAAAACCATTACATGGCTAGGGAAATTTGTATACATTTCTAATGCATTTGGTAGTAACTATTTAAGTCATTTTTTTCTTGTTTTGCTGTTTAGTGATTCTTTTATTTTTTGATATTAACAAATTTGTGTTGATTTAATTACCTAAATATTTTTTTAATATATTATACACTTTTAAAATTTAGGTGCACTTATTTCATTATTATTGAGCATTTCATTGCTTACAATATGTTTATTTAAATAGTATTTATTTAAATGGGTTTTAGTTAAAGTTGACTTAGGTAGATAAATTGTAAAAAATTCTTCAAATTTATATTTGCATTAAAGAAATTCAGAACTTCACATTGCAACATACCATTGAAGAAATGTAAATATGAATTCTTGAATAATAACATGGATATTATGTGATAGAACTTACATGACCAAAATGTGAAGCACTTTGCACAACTAAGTTCTTCCAAAGTGTAATATAAATGTAGCCACATAAATCCATCACACAAATATTATGTATGCAATTTCCATAGTTAATAGCAATAGATTTGTTTGAATCCCATTAACTTGAAGGACTTCATCAAGGTTTATCAAAATGGGTCTAAAAAGTGCAATAGGATTAATATTTCTAAATTTAATTAAGAAAATCCCAAGTAAAAAATAAAGATCGCATTAACAAAAATTATAGCTTCGCAAAAGAAAATTTAATGATCAGCATATTAAGATATTGCACTTAGTAATCAAACTAATTTGATAGTGGATTAAGAAATTTAAAGCATAAGTGTGTGACATTACAAGGGTTCACATCTTTCAAGATTAGTGTTTTTATAAAACAACTCTGAAATGGACAAATATTTGAAATTTAATTTGTAATAAAATAGAATCTAATCTTCCATAAAATATATCTAATGTATAGAAATTAGGCTACACATGGCATAAGAATTGCATCTAGATGTAGTAAAATTTCTATGACAAGTTTTTTGAAAACTAGCTTTCAAAATAAGTTCAAAATAGTTTAAAAAAATTTTTATTTGGCCCTCAATAAGCCATTTTCAATTTAAACGTAAATAGTAGTTAAGTTCAAATTGCTTTTTTTATGTTGATTATTAGTTTGGAGGTAAAGGATACAAGTCACTCGAAACTTTTGCTCTTATGAGAGCTACTTGACCAATACGAAGCATAATAATGTTGACATATACACGATATTGAGGTCATGAGTGGAGTTGTTGAAACACTATTGTTATAGAATAATTTCAAATAAATAAAACAACAAATGTTGTAACATCATGCCTTCATTTAGAATACAATAATGTGAAGCCATAATTTGGGTTGTAGGAAAATTTTAATAATGAGGGAAGAAAAGTAAAACATAGCAATGCAACAAGTAGTGGTTTTGAATCACAATGGTTACATCAATAACTCAAAATAAGCTTTGATAAAAAATAATTGACCTTTTGATAACATTTTTAATGATATTTTTATCCACAAGCTATATAATATGAATTTAGTCCTTTTACATGATCAGAAGATAAATGGTATGATTGATGAAGAATCACTTAGGTCGCCATAATACATAACAGGGTTTCTCTTAATAGTATTGATTGATATAAAACAACTTAAATTATGATAATATTTGAGTTGAACTATTGAATTTTATTTATTTTTAATTATTTCACTTTATTTTTCATTTTAATATTTCTTTTAATGTTTCATATAAGTTTCCCATGATGTTTTCAACCTTTCTTACAAATGGTATAAATTTTGCATGTTTTCATTAAGAATGGTAGCTTAGTCAATTTCTCTTTTGTGTTTAATTTTAAAATTACAATATATTTAAAGCCCTATGATGGAATAAATAGAAAGTTGTTTTTTAATATTAGCATTATTTTTCTAGAAATAATTTTTCTTTATTTAAAAGAGTACACAACACTAGTTTTCTATTAAACTATTTTATGTGATTATCGGATGTATAAATTATTATTTGAATTTATGTCCACCATTGTTGTCATCTTTTTCAACATTACATTCTATCATAAATCATATTATAGAAGTTCCTTCTACTTACCCTACATTAATAATGTTTGGCCATGTCTTTTGTCCCTTAAGCCTTAAACCTTATAAATCATTAGGCATTATATTGATTTTAGCTAAGCCACCTCAAAATATTGTTCAAGTTAAGAAATTAAGTATAATAATAATCACCACTATGACTATGGTGCCACTCAGAGTGCATAAGCGGGTTGCATTAAACACAGCATTAATCATAACAACCATTCTAGCAAGAAGCATGGATCTAGTAGCTCGAGCTGCATCTTTGTTCATCATGTTTTATCTAATACGCCTTTATTCTTCATGTTTTGGAATTCCAGTTAGAATTGATAACTCTTGATACAGCATAAATTAGCTTTCCACACTTTTAATTAGCTAGAAATCATTTTAATTCATATCTTTGGCATTCTCTTACAAAACTACAAATAATATTTGGCACAATTCAGCTTTTTTATAGTTCTAATAAAAATATTATACGTTGCCCTATAAGTCATTCAATTTTTCTTCAAATTATTTTGTAGAACATATAAAATAGAAGTTATTGATGTCATCATCAAAAATGGTGAGAACTCCAATTTGATTATGGAAGTGGGTAAATTTGTGTGTGTGATTGCAATATGGAGACAAAATTCTTGTTACACACTTCCTCATTTTTGTATGTCTAATGTGCATGCTCTTATCTTTGAAAATGAATGTTTATTGAAAGATGCTAATAATAATTGTCCAAAGCAAAAAAGAGATTGGGTCTATTTAATATATGAGTTGAGATGCTATTCTTATGCTCATATTTGAATATTCTATTTATCTAATGTACTTACTAAATAAATTTCCATGGTACAACTACGTCATAAGATGAATATTATTAGTGATGACCAAATGTAAATAGATGATAATGTAATTGACATAGAATGTATTACTCTATTGCCTGCAATTTTTTGTAAACCTTCAAACTTGTCTAAGATTTTACATATAGTATGTTATGGCTATAGCGAATTTTTTTCTTACATAATGTTATGATTTGAAGTAGTACTACATCATATTAATACTATATTTTGATTGTATTGACTTTGTTGAATACATTCTTGACCCAATAGTATTGATGTTTTGTTGAGAAAATCAAACACTTAAATGAATATTGCTCACAAACTAGTGCTACTTAAATATTTTTATGTTATGATTTTAAATGTGCACAAATAGTAACTCTGAAAAGTAGAAAGGAACATAGAGGATTACCCTTATTAAGACTAACTGAAGGTTGAAAAAAATTACTTGGTGATCAAATAATGCTTGTCGATATCCTGCAATGTAAGGGTAATTGGTGAGCACCATAATAAGCATCTTATTAACATTGTAGTTGGAGAGTGTCTTACAAAGAAATTTTCATGATATATTGTAATTCAGATTCCTCAAATCCAACTTAACAATAACATTATCCCTTTTTTTATTATTAATAGAATATACTATTTGTTGAATTGATAATATGTTCTGTACAACATCTCTACATTTATAAAATAAATTTTCTTTAGAGAAATTAGTCTATAAAAAATTTGTTATGTTCAATCAACAATGAGCTTCGTGAATGCTGTTTTCATGAAGCTATGAAAAATTTATTTTACCTTTTTTTGCAAAAAAAAATTTATATCATAAAATTCACTGTTGTTAACTATTTTCCAATATTTTACCTAAATCTTTTTTTTTATTTTTTATTTTTCAAAACTATTGCATTAATCAAGGCAGTGGTATTTAAAAAAAAGTTGGTATATTCTGAAAGTAGAATTAAAAAGAAGATTTCATTTACGTTGTTGTCTTAATTATTTTTTAAAAGATTTAATGCAAATATATATAATCCTTATTTACACAACCATTTAATATATATATATATATATATATATATATACAACAATGGTTTTGGATATTTTTTATTTTAAATAAAAGTTTTGTTTTATTTCATTGTTTTTGCGAAATCTTTAAAAATTTTAAAAAATTTGTAGAATTGATCGTCATCGTAAAGAAATTTATGTTTTATTAATATAAAGTAAATTAATATTCCTAGCTATAAATATTGATAAAATGTTGTTAATCAAAATGATTTTAAACTTTTCTACATTGGGTTATAATTTACTACAAACTATATAACTCAAATCATCATTAAAAAAACTTTAGATCTATTTGTACATAAATCATATAGAATATTATTTATTTGTTATTATCATAACTATGCTTTACCATTGCAAATTTTGTTTTTCCATTAAAGAGTTTCTATGGTTACGCTTTTATTGATGTTATCTTATTTAAATTTAATGTAACTCATTTTTTATACCATAAATGTTTGTTAATCTTACTATTTTTTAATAATATTTTAATCTTTTGTACATGTATTTGTACTAACACATTTTGTGGATGAATGCCTTTTATTTTTTATAGTTGAACAAACTTTTTTCGTAAATGTGATATGTATTATTGTACTATTGAGTTTTTTATTTTATCATGTAATATAACAATTTTTTATTATTAATTTTGTGTTAACAAGTTTCCTTGGCTTTATTTTGTCTTTGATCATTTCTATGCTGTAACATTTATTAGTTATAAATTTCCAAAACATATTATATTTACTTTTATATAAATATAGTTAAGCATTTCAAGCAACTCAATATCTTTATTATTTTTATTTAACATTTTGAATAATTTTTCATTTATTTTAAACATTTGTATTTGTGTGACACATATGTTTTGCAAACATTAGAATTTTTTATTTTTTAATTGAAATTTTTCTTGTTATATATTATTAAGTTTTTTTTTCTATATCATGCTTGATATTCTTGTAATAACTTGATAATGGTTTGTCCATAATTTAAAATTATATTTTTACCATGCATTTTTTGTTTCTTATTTATTATTTTATTTATAAAATAGTGTTGTGATAATTGTGTAAAATTATTTGAAAAAGAAAGAAAGAATCTTAAAGATGGAATAATAAATTAAAAAGAATCTAATGAGAATAACATCACTTCAATTAGTAAAAACTTTTTGATAATTAAATGCTAAAAAAAATAGTAAGAAAATTATTAACAAATGCTACATAAAAAAATATTGAATCGATATAGAGACAACTTGCCAAAGATGTTCTATATATTATTTTTGAAATAGTTTTTGGGACATATGACTCTGAAAATAAAATAAGTGTAGATCTAGTTATCTAATGAAATGATTAGAATGTCTGTTGGCTATCAAGGAAATAGATGAAGTCTTCATTAGATGGAGTTAAGACTGCTCAAATCCTATCTAATAAGAGATAGAAAGGTCTATTACGAGTATTAGAAGCTCCAATATTTTTGTGAAATTTTTCTTTGGTGATTGTTGGAATCCCATCAAATATTCAATAGTCATCAAATCAATATTTAAAATTTTCAAAGAGGATACATGTCGTTTAATGAGGATTTTAATATGCTAATATATCGCACACTAAAATAATTTTATACCAACAAAAATAAATACAGCACAATAAAGATAACAAGCTTTACATTGCATAACAAAATTGTTGACATTTATTTTATGGTAATACATATATTTTATTAAGTATGGCAATGACTTATTATGTAAAATAATCTAAAAAAAATTCTTTCATGTATTGATGTTAATGTTTTTCTTATTAAATAATTATGATAGCTGAATTTATTTTTTGGTAACATTTTACGCATCATGTATGAACAAGACAAAACTCAAATGTAACAGTTATATTTGTTAAATGCATAGAATGAATATTAATTTATAACAATAATAGTTTGAACAATGTATTCAAATTTAAATTATTTGAAAAAAGTAATAGTGAGTTATTATGATGGCAATAAACCTCAAACATTATTTTTGCTATAATGAAAATTGGATTAAAAGTCTAAAATAAAAGGAATCTATTTGTCATCATTTTAATGTAAGTTATCTGAAAGCTTTGATTACTTAAAAATTTAGTTAAAAATTTTTATTGCATGAAAATTTTCAAGACAAAATAAAACAAAAAAATTGAAAAATAAAATAAATTAAATATTAAAAATTCATAAAAAAATTTAAATGAATATGCATAATTGATATAATTTTTTAATTAAAAATATTATGTTTAGCAATAACATTTGACAATATATTAGTTTATGTTTCAAAGAAAATTTGATATTGACTAATTTGCTGGACATTTTGAACATTTAATTATTTTTATTTTCTTTGTAATATTTTCTTTTCTTTTTCAAATTTTTGTACTTTCTTAAGTATGTTGGTGTTGTTCTTATTTTGGATTTTATGATAATTTTTTAAAACATAGTGAATAAGTTTAATTATGGTAATAATACTTTTACTTTTTAAGTATTTGAAATAGTTTGCATTACAAAAAAATGTATATTTACTATAGATTTTTTATAAACTTCTCAATATCATTTTTATTTTTATATTTTCATATTTTGATAATCTTACATTTACCATGGTCTAATTTGCAAAGAACTTCTTTATACTTTGCCATGTGCACATCCCATATCTTTAAATGAATCTTCATTTTGGTCCTTTACTTTACAAGAATCTTTAATTTTTTATGTTTTATTACTATTAACCTTTTTTATGTTTTATACACCATTCATAATATTTATTAAGATAATACTTTGTAACATTTCCTGAATAAAAATTTTAACATTTAAAACATATCAAATTTTTATTTTTTATACATTGTGTTATGTTTTAGGTGCCACATTTTAGGTGTCCATAAAAATATCATGAAAGCTTAAGATGCACATTCTTTGTTTTAGGTGTCTATAAAAGGATTGTCCACATTTTTTGAGTAAATTACCTCTTGGTCACTTAAGATGTACTCTCTTCTTTTTTTCTTCTTTACTTATCATGCAAAAAAAGCTTCATTCATCCTTCACATATGCTAGCCTTCTTTGACTCATTCAAAACTATTTACAACATCTTTTTGTCTTTTTCTTTTTGCTCTTCTTCTCAAATGACTATTTATATGTTATCTCTAACACAAGCAAATTTCATAAACAATTTCTAAACTAAAGATTCTATTAAATCAAAAAGTATTTAAAGCACATTTGACATTGGAGCATCTAATATTAGCTGACAATGCACATCACTTGCATCAGACTAGTTCCATAAGTTCATCAGTACTAGATTTTGTTGGAAATTGCTTAAGATTAAAAGATCTTATTGTTGTTGCTCGCTAGTGCTATCTGTCATAATCTGCTGCCTTCATCGTTGTGGTCAGTAGCCACTATTGTCGCCCAAGCCAACATGAAAACCCATGTGACTTGAATTGACCTGAAACACTGTTTCACCCACATTTGAGCCAGATCGACCCATTATACATCAGCTACCTATGTTAACCCACTACCACTATAAACCATTTTGTTTTGTTTGACCAATGCCTATTCAAAACTCATGTCGATAGCTCTATCATGTTGCTTCACCCATCATTTTGCCACCTGTTATTTCACCACTCATTATTATTGCCACTCAAAATGCAAGGTCAGTCTTGAGACTGCTTAATTTGATTAATTTTTTGTGTTTTTTAAATTGTTTTATTTTTAATGAAATATTGGTATTGAACCTCTAAGTTCTCTATAAATAAGGATACTCACCATATTATAGGAGATGAAAATTATAAGATAAACTTGTTTTGTTTTTATCTTTTCACCTTTATGACTAAAATATGTGTACTCAACTCTAGTTGGAGAGGTTCCAACTTTCTCTGTGAGAAATAAGGATTGAAGGTGAGAGATATTCAATCAAGAGAACCAACAACCATATCCCTTAGTAGACACAATGATTGAATGTGATAGACATTCCACTATAAGATTTGATAACTAAACAAATTCTTGCTTTTGCCAACACCCCAAACTTCCCTACTTATCCAAATTACCATCGTGACACTTTTTTACCACATTAGTTCTATAGACACCAAATAGAGTTTACCTTAAATTTATTATTTTATTTCTTTGAAATTGGATGCAACAAAACTTTTTTTAATAAGATGTAATGCTTAATGCTTAAGGTTTTCACCTACTCAACCTAGTAATCAATGCTAAAAATTTAGAATGCAATCATTAAATAGTTCTAAAATTTCATACCTATCACTAAACCTTAATTAATGTATAGTAATTTTTTATATTTCTTAATAATTTGTTTTGTATCCCTAGTTTTATAAGATCCAATTTTGGGCATGGTAGAAGTTAAAATTTATTCTATATCAACTTTAGTATGACAAATATGATTTTCTTCTAAAAAAATTCTTTTTTTTAGTGTTTCAACTTTGATATTAGTGCGTATAATGTTTTACTAAATTTTTTCTACTTTTATTTACCTTTTTAAACTTTTGTTTTAGAGAATATGATTTTCTATTCTATATCAACTTTAGTATTAAATAATATTTTTTTTCTATTAAAAATATTTTCTTTTTCTTAACTTTATCCACTAAAGAGCAATTAGTTTGTTTTGGGTAAACATTGACTTAAGTAGTACAAAGGCAATGCTCTAACTTCCTATCATCTTTCCTGAGAACCATTTGGTTCTATCAAAGAGGTAATTTGGCAAAAGTGAGACCTTGATCGCTTGTCATTTCCTTAGGAGCATACCATATCTCGATTTTACTACTCAATAACTATGATTGCTTTGATTTCATAATTATTTTATTAAAAAAATTCCAATATTATTTTCCTTGATATCATCTTGTATAGCAAACCTTTTTTATACTATAAGATATGGTTGGTCTTATCAAATTACTAATCGAAGTCAATAATTAATTCAAAACTAAACACAAACTATAAACTAAGACCTTATGCTAGACATAACCTAATCAATAGCACAACTCATCGACATGGTTGGACAAATCCTCTTAAATAAAAAACAAGAACCAAATCCTAGAAGAAAACGGAGAATAAAAGAAGAAAAGACACACCAGTGATTTAGAGAAAGAAGTCCTAGTAAACGTAGAAATCACAAAACATTTGATCCATTTGATAAATCAAACTAAGATATCTACAAGAGAAATCATGATAGTTAAAGAAGAAATAAACCTTTTGATGAATTAGAGTAAAAAATGATCTAGATATGTCTAGTGAAGAGCAAAGATCTAAGAGACATTGAGATTAGAATGTATCCTTAATGTGAAACTATATGCATCAATTTTTTTATGATAATTATGATCCTAAAGTTCATATTAACTAACAGAGTAATATGGATGATTATTTTAACTAGCACCAAAGGTGTGGTAAAAAAGTATCCATTTATTAAGACTACACCCAGTGTATTACCTGTAGGCTTCTTAGAAACTTAGAGTAACAATATACTAACAATGATGAAGAGGTACCCTAAACGTAAAGAAACCATAAGATTAGGATATGCAACAACTTTATTCTAATAACCTATAATATCAACATATAAGATAAATAATAGAAAGTTTCTTTAATAGATTTATTGAAGAGTATATTAATAAGTTTGAAGACTATAAACTTAAGGGTCATATAAATGAGCTCATGTATGTAATCCTTTTCTATTTTATGATAAATTTAATATAATACATATAAGTAGAGCATAACTTGAGAAATGTTACTACCTTAGAGCAAACTTATTGCATAACTCAAAATATTATAAAAAGTAAAAATGCTTATTTTAAGAAAAATAATGAGCCAATTCCTCCAAATGTCTGTATCATCATTTCTCAATCCTGTCATACTCACACTTCTTCTACCTAACCACTATAGTCTTCAAACCTCCAAACCTACATTACCATCCACTTCTCAACACCTTTGTTCAAGACAACCCAACTAATTTAGAATTTCTTATTTAATTGCCATGAAAAGAAACATGTAGTAGTAAACTACTCAAAGAGATCCATTACTATGAAATAGAAGGTGTTAATGTATATGAAGAGTCAGTATAAGAAGAAAGCATAATGTCTGATGAGGAAGTTGAGTAAGAATTAGAAAACATGGAAACATATATGGTTAAATGCAAAAATTAATGGACAACCATTTTAGATGATCATAGATAATGATAGTTAGAATATTACAATATATCATATAGATGTTAAACAAATAATAGCTTCTTTCTTGGAACATTCAAACCCCTCATCTATATCATGGACAAATAAAACCTCTGTCTTATTAAATAGTAATGTTAAGTATTATTAAACTTAGGCTGGTATAATGATGAGATTTTATGTGTTGTCATATTCAAGTATGTCATTTTATTTTTAGAAGCTCATGATTTTTTTAAGTGAATGTGACTCTTAATGGTAAGACAAATATGTGATCTTTTATTTATGATGAAAGGATCATCACATTACACCATACTTTACTTTATGAGAGACTCTAATCACTTAAGCTTAATAATTCTATAGAAACTTTTAATTTCTTGGATAAAGAAAAAGGAAAGACAAAGAATTTAGGCTTGAACACACTATCATAAGTTTGGAAGACTCTTGATTAAGGAGACTTAGTTTTGTTATAATTAAGAAGTTAGCCACCACCTTATTAGACCCACCACTTATTATATAGCTTTATGATAGTAAGC
Source organism: Vanilla planifolia (assembly GCA_023846275.1). Taxonomy (NCBI): domain Eukaryota; kingdom Viridiplantae; phylum Streptophyta; class Magnoliopsida; order Asparagales; family Orchidaceae; genus Vanilla; species Vanilla planifolia. Next base: position 954,717 of record JAIUJO010000066.1, read on the forward strand.
CATTATCTTTTATTAATCTTATTCTCTTACTAGTATACTTTCAAATTTCTATCTTTACTAAAATTTCTTTATTATTTACAATAATATCTAAAAAAAATTAAATGTAGTAATGAAACACACAAGATACTAGTGAATGCTGAAAGAAAGGTTAGAAAATTTTATGAAAGAGACTATTTTATAATTAAAGTTGTTTCATAATAGTTTTTTGTCGTAGCTTACAAAAAATTATGATTGCATGAAGTTTGAATTTCTAAGAATATTGAAAGAGCTGGAATTAATGCATATATGTTGAATTTTTAAGAAAAGTATGACATTAAGACAACCTTTTATTGAGCCAGATTCTCCTTTGTTGAGTGAGTTTGTTGTTACCACTACATTAACTTTGAGAGTAAGAATAACGTGAAAAAAAATTTAGATCATGAGACAATTCTAACCAAAGATTATAAACCTAGGAAAGTTTTAGTTTGTTGGAAAGACGTACTTTCGATCAAGAACTCCAAGCTCACTTATGATGACCTACAACATATTACGTCACACTTATTAGAATACTACTATAACCATCACCTTGATGTCATCAAGCTAAACTCTCTTCCCTTAAGGAGGATGACATAAAAACATCAAAAATTAGGTCACAAACATATATTCTTTGCCATTACATCTATTCCATAAGTCTATAAGTGCAAACTTTGGATCAAAATTTCTTAAAATGCTTAAAATTCAATTTTTTTATCGTGTTCACCACCTATCACAATTCACTCTATTCGTCACCATCACTAATACCATAAGTAGTCTCTATCATTGCCCAAGAAAATTTGTGCACCTACAAGATCACAATTGACCTAAGAACATTATTGGACCAACACTTGACATGTTTTGACCTATTACCCTCGACATCCCACAAAGACCTGAACAAACAAGCTAGTCCTATCAATTATGATCCACATGACCCATGCCTTCCTAAAACTTAGATCAACAGCTTTATCATGTCGCTCGCCCTACCATTCTACCACACGCCATTTCATCGCTTATTGTTACCACATCCCAAAATACACATCTTGTTTTGAAATATGTAAGTAAATTAAATTTTTAAAATTTTTTTTATTATTAAATTTTTTTAAAAAAATACTCGAGAATATTTATCTCTATGAGTAAAGATGCTTGAGAGATTGTTGGGAGTGAAAAATTAAGAAATAAATTTATTTTCTTTGTGTGCTTCAACTTTAGTGAAAAAAGTGTGTCCAACTCAGCTAGTGAAATTTTAACTTTAGTTATGAGAGATAATGATAGAAGGGGAGAGATTTTTTATCAAGTAAGCCAACAACCAAATCACTTGTGAGAGACATGGATCGAAGTGATAGACCTTTCACCAGGACAATAGATAACTAAACAAATTATTGCCTTCACTAATACCCTAAACTTTCCCATTAACCCAAATCATAACAACGTTGCCCTTTTCCCACTTTGGTGCTCCAAATGTCAATGCCTAAACACGCACAAGACATCATTACCAAAAAGTTATGCCCTTTCAATAACTTTTATTTTCAAGGTAGTAAACTATATTTAGGGTTAAGTTTTACTATTAAAGTACACAACATATATTTTACCTTAAATTCTCTATTCTATATATATGAAATTGAATGTAAAAAAATTTATTTTGTAGGATTTTGTGTTTAATGCTTAAGGTGTTGCTATTTACTCAACTGAATTGTTCACAAATTTTTTGAATGCTAATCTTTTAATAGTTTTAAAATTACACATATGCAACTTAACCTAATTTAGTGTGTAATATCTTTTTGTATTTTTGAAAAATCAATTGAACATCTTCAATGTTCCAGGATCTAATTCGGACTCTGTTAGGAGTCTAAATTTATTTGACATTAATAATATAAAATACTTATAATAACTCTATCATTTAATTATATGTAGAATTTTTTTTTGAGTTATTTTGCTAAAAATTGATGTATAAAAACATCATATGTTTTTTATTAAAAAAACAAAAGGAGTTTTTAGTAGTACTTATATATCTTTATTAACAAATTTTAAATAAGATGCCAACCTAATTTTCCAATTGAGATAAGAGTTGTCACAAAAGTTTGGCGGTCTATTGGAAGATGCACCTTTACCTAGACTTGGTAATACACTAGTTTAGTTATGGATCCATTAAACATTTTTTCTTATTATAATGGGATTTGTCCCTTAGACTAATTGAAGTGTGGTTCAAAAGAGCTCATACGAAGTGGGCAAATTATTAAGAATAAATTTTTTGCACCCTTAAAGAATATTTAAAAAAATGCTTTGAAGTAATTTTGTTAATAAACATAATAACATATTTAAAAGTGATTTTGAGTAAATGTTAATTTTATTTTAAACACATTAACCTTCTTTCAATAAAAAGGTTTTTTGAAAATTATGAAAATAAATCAACAAAACTATAGAATGTATATAAATAATTCTTTAGTAACTTGACTTATAACAAAGTTTACATTTTCCCACGACAAAAACCAAGGAAAAATACAACTAATATAAATCATTTTGCCAAAAGACGAGTAGGCTAAATCTTTACAGTTAAACAATAAAAATTGGTTACTATCACATTTCAACAAAAATAATTAGCAATACATTAAAATATTTGGTGACACAAAAATCGATGACTAAAAGCACTTGCTAAGTTAATCAATTAAAACGAACATCACACAATTTTAACTAATAAATCATAAAAAAACCCAAACGTTTGAGGCATTGCATAAAAGAGCCATTGCATGGGAGTCAGTCGATTGAAAGGTCCTAGACCATTGGATCTTGATAACTTCTTGATTGGATTGATAGAATTAAATCAACATTATTTAAAAATTAGACCTAGATAAGCACCATTCGATTTGAATTGTGATTTGATAACTAGATTTAGTTCGTACATCCAAACAAAACATCAACTTGATGATCACCAAATTACGTGACTAACTGGTGGATTAAAATAAGTGGTTTAAAATGGTAGATGTCATTGGGATTATTCGACAATGTAATTTTGCAATTGGTTGGTAGAAATCATTTTGTTAAGTCTGGTTAGATTCATGTGAAACTGGTATAGATGTTAGACCATTTTAATTAAATGATGGATTATTATTGCTTTATGTGAGTATTCTGACATTATGCATTTTGTATATTTTTTTGGGCTTTTTACCCCCTAGTTTGCTCAAAAAATAAGTTATGTTAAAATTTTTGTGTTATGAATCAAACCAAATTATTCAACAATTTTGGGAGACATTTTCATGTAGTGCATCTAAATAATTTTTTGCATTGTGTTCTAACCTTAGACTTTTGGTTCTTATTTGCAAAATGTTTTTCATTTTTCTTTATTTTCTTTATATTATTATTTTTTACTAATCAATTATTCTAATTAAAGTATATTAAAAGAAGATTTCCAAACATATCATTAAGAATAATATAATTATTTGCAAGATCAAGATAAGATCAAGATTTTAAATCCTAATAATTTTGTAAATTAATTAATTTAAATAGAACTAATTTTTTATATCTTGTATGAATAATTGTAATCAAACTAACATTCTAATAAAAAAAATTAAAAATATCTAAAATTTAATTAAAAATATATTTATTTTCACATTTGTAATTCCAATCAAGATGATCTTCATAAAATTTTAGCTCAGCCTCACTTTGTTTTTAAAGTCTACATAAAATATGAGCATTGATTACCTAAGTTTTGAAAATTCACTCAAATAATTTTATTAGTAATTATTAGATTTTGTTATCATCAAATAAAACACCATGATTAAGTGTCAGCAACATAATAAATCCTCCAATACTCCATGAAATAATCGTCAAACAATTGACTATTATTTCATAGTGAGATTGTCTCCATTCTACAACATTTTTAGACAATTACATCCGTTTGGTATCATTTTTTATTCACTTCCAATAATAGATCTCATTTACCTCATGGCTCTATCATTCCAAAACTCTCCTTAGAAGATACTTTATTAGTAAAAGTGTAATTAAGAGTAATAAATGTCTTATGTAATATGTATATTTACTTTGATTATTATTACATTATTTTGAATGCTAAATCTATCTTTGTGAGACTCACCATCTATCTTAAAAAGGCATTGTTTCATCAAAAAACACAAAACATTAAACAATTAAATACATTATGAAAGGATCATAAAATTATCAACTATAATTTGATACCAACATTTTCTCCCTTTTATAAAATTTTTGGAGCATTCCATCCATTTATGGGATCATTTGGTATCAACTAGCAATAATAAGTCTCATCTATCTCAAAGCTTCTCCATCATATAATTTCCCTTATAATGTACTTTTCCAGCGAAAGTGCGATAAAGAATATTAAACGTCTTATGTGACATGCATATTGACTCCAATCATTATTAAATTTTTTGAAAATTAAATCCATCTTTAAGAGGGGATTCACTTTTTTTCCATAAACAAAGCTTCTTGTAATCACTTCATGGAATTTTTTCCTTCAACTTCCTTAGAGGCACTTTTACAATAATTTGATTTGACTTTTTCTTCTTATCCTTTACAATAGTTCTCCATTTCACGCCAACTAGAATATCTTAGTTGTTAGTTGCATTCCTCATACAATTCTTTACATATAGTACATATACTTTTTTGTTAGAAATCCTTTGAGATAAAACCTTCTAAAGAGTTTTATTTTTTGCATATTCTATGACAAATGACTTCCAAAAGTGTTTTAACTAATTTCATAAAAAACCGCTCCAAGCGTTATTTTTTTATGTAAAAAAATCATATGATTCTAACATCATTTGGTGCTTTCATTATTTTTCCATAACAAATATATGATAATTAAGTTGGTATTATTTTAATAAGTTTTTGTGTTTCCCTTTATGAATTCCACTTTCGATTCAAGTGGAATTATTATTTAGGGTTTCTTTTCATTAGTTCTAGCATATTGGAGTTCTTACCCATATTACTTGTTCATTCAATTAGTTGTCTTTGCGATTTTGTACAAAAATATCCATATGTAAATATCATTTCATGATGTTAAAAACAAATATTGAAATGCATTACATTTATTCAGCAAATAATAAATAAATCATAAAGCCTTTAAGATATTTTGTAAACTTCTATCCCATTATGAATTTAAACATTAAAATCCAAGAAATGTTGGGATGTCTCCAATGCATCTCTTCCTCTACTTCCCAAGTACTTACTAGTTTGTATAACTTGTCCACTGTACATGAATGATGAGATGCTCTTCTTCCTTATTTTCTTGATTTCCAATGTCAAGAACGCCATTGAACTTTCATCATGAAACAATTTAGGATGCAACACCATGTTGCTTTCAACGTATTTACATATACAAGTAGTTTTGGAAAAAATGTTAACCTGATTGAAAAAAAAATACATGTAGTATTGGCAATGGTAGTGACAAAACAATCTTTTAAATATTGTAATAATTTATTTCAATAATCTATAAAGGTCCAAACTTCCTTATCCATACTTATCCTTGCTTTCCAAAACCTATAATGCATTTAATTGGACTTAATTTTAAGAATACATGATCCTCTTCCCAAAAGTCTACTTTCATAGTTTTTTTTATTAAAATTTCTTTAGAGTAAATCTATTCTATTTGAATTCATGGTTTGAAGATAGGGATTCCATAATGGTTTGTTAAATCACATTTATATCAAGAAGAGTATTAATTCTGTTTGTACTAGTATAACGATAAGTAGCACATCTTGTTATATAATGCAATGCAAGGTGTCTTCTCTATGCTAGACTAAAAATTATTATTGTAAAAAAGTTAATTAAAAGTCAAATACTTGTTCTAGTTGCCTCAAAAATCTAATTTTCATAGCCTTAACATATTATTAAGTGTTTCAAATATTCTCTTTGATTGGCTTTTATTTTTAGCCTAGAATGAGGTGTTAAACATTACTAGCATATCAAATGCCTCACATGACCTTTTTTAAAAGTATGATATAAGTTTGGAATAATTATATAATATAATAGGTTTACTCATACCACATAAGCCTTACTTTTTTGTGAACATACATTTCACCTATGTTTTTTCAAAAAAAATATTGCCATAATTTGCAAATTTTCAATTTTATGATAAAGAAATTTATTTTCATTTATACTTAATTTAACCTCTCAACTTACAAATATTTCGGTTTTAATCTTCCACAGATCATCTTGCTTTTTTAGGACAATAATTTATTGCAATCAATATGCCATATTGACCAACATTGTAATGTCTTCATATTTGTCATGGATAGCACATATCTTTCAATTATCCATCTAAATATTTAATCAAGCCTCCTCTATGTTAAATATAATACAATTATGCTCTCTATAAAACTTTGCTAGCTAATTTTACTCCTTGCTTGGGAATATATAGTCTTAAAAATATAATGTAGTAACAATTCAAGCCATTTGTTTATGTAAATGTATAAATTGATCTATTAGCCAACGAATTATGGATAACATACATTGGAGTAACCAAAGCCCAAATATGAAAAATGAAGAAATTTTACATGGATGTGTTACATTACAAAGTAAGATAAGAATTGGAGATTAGAAACCATGTTATTGGAGGCTATCTTTTGACTATATTATTCAAATAAGTAGACTTATAAACTATTTAATAAAGAAACCATAATTGCAACGGAATCTACTCAAGCAGTGTTTGATGAAATTGCATCAAAAGCAATTGGTAAATTTGGAAGACATTTAAGATTATGGAAAACTAAAAATTTGAAAACAAACAAAAAAGGAAATTAAAGATGTAGCGGCCTCATTATTAACTTATATTTAACCTATTATTTTGCCAAAAATGTGTCCGTAATAGACAAAATATGCTTTTTGTTGGTAGAGAATGCCATTTTTATTTAGGTTTAACTCAAGCTTTCTTCTTACAAATATTTGGGATTTCGTATTACGCACAACATCTTATTGGTTTAGGGCATTAATGTTTTGTGGTTAATATGTAACAATAGCTAATGTAGAAAACTTCCTTCTATTTGTTATGAATATAGCATTTATCTTTCAATTATCCTTTGAAATAGTTTATTGGGCTTCCTTTATGTGATCTAACAAAGATGTTGTTGCCCCCTGTAAACATTGTTGACTACTTTTACTTTACTTTTGGGAAAATGGAAGCTCCACACCCCTATGCCTTAAAAATTCAAGCCATTTCATTTTTCTCAATGTTTAAATAGATTTATTATCAAACAAATTATGAATAAGATATTGTGTGTACTTTGCAAAAACAAGAATCCCAAATGTGAAAACTTAGGTTTTTTTTGTTGGAAGTATTACATAAGTGAGTAGGATAGGAATTTGAGATTAGAAACCAATGTACTGGAGGCTATCTCTTTATGGTATTCTTCAAAGAATTAGACATTTAAGTGATTTAACAAGAAAATCTTAATTATAATGGAATCTACTCACGTGATGTTTGATGAGATTACTCATCAAAAAAATGTGCTAGATTTAACAAAAATGAAAAATTTTAAAAAACTAAAATAGGAAAAAAAAACAAAGATCTTAGCATGATAAACATAGTAGAATTATACTAAAACATTATTTTTGGATCAGAATGTTGATGAGACCTTTCATCAACAACTACATTTATTAACTTATTCTAGGCCGAGATTATGTGCATAATATCTTATTTTGATTAACCAACTTTAACTTTTGTGAACGATTTAGTAAGCTTATTTGTTTAAGATTTGAGATGAACATAATGGGTGAGGTTACTTATTTCCAAGGAATGAATGTTTAATAAATTGATAAATGTGTCATTGCATGTTAAATAAAGTATATAAATGAGATGTTAAAATTGATAGATCTTGGCAACCACAAATCAATTTCTACTTGCAAGTGTCCCAACTATAGTTTAAATAAACATGAGAAAGAAAGACAACTAGATTTCAAGGTACAAGAAGGGATGATATATTCTATTTTTAACTATAAGGTGACTTGCCATGGTTTTTAGCATAAGACTTTTTTAACATTTTCAATCAAGCGCCAAGGACATCTACTTAGAAGAAATAAAAGGAACCTTTTAGTACTTGATTGACACAAAGGTGTTAGTGTTTTGGTAACCCAAATTTTAGTTCTCATAATTTAATGGGATACATCTACAAAGATTATGTTGGTTCTATAGTGTATTAGAATGGCATTGAAGGAATTTAATCAGTTTTTGGACACCTCTTAAACTAATGATCTAGTAGAAAAATATGGAATTATTGCATTTGCAACAAATGAAGCATAATATATAGCATTGTGAGGATTTCTAGTACAAATGTTTTGGTTGAAAATAAGACTATATGATATAGGATTACATTTGTAAAAATTCTCATGAAAATATGACAATTTGATTGTCATTAGCCTAACTCAAATTCATATGTAGTACTATAAGCCCAAACAAATTCATATTAGGCATCATCGTATGAGAGACTATATCGAATTAAATATGGTAGACATTTAATTTATGTTGAACAATATAAAAGCAATCAACATATTTACAATGCTACTTAGTTAAGATTTACTCTATAGCATTAGAAGATGTTTTTATAATGACAAAGATGGAGAAATTAGGCTTCATTTTAAGAGTAGTTCCTTCAGAGAAGGAGAGCTCACCCATTTGCTTTTATTACTTGCAAATCATACTTCACTTGATAATATCGAGCAAAGGCTTTCTTAGATGGCATTTAATTGCTTTATCTTGAACTTAGATGGTACATTATCATACAAAAAAGAAGAGCTTATTAGTTTCATGAGCAATACTCTGACATGTTTTGATGATAATAACAAATTAATTAGAATAATAATTGATCATCTTGATTTTCTTTTTGATATGATAGGTAAACTGTGTTGGAAGATGATTAATTTGAGAAAAATTAGGTAACTGATGAAATATGATGATGTAACCATGTGTGGAATAAGAAAGAAAAATAATTCTATATGCTCAAGCAACTAATTGTTCCTTTTAAGGGATTTTGCTCTTGCAAATTAATGAAACTTGTTGCTCAATTAAAATACATTACATTTATGCATGATTTTTTAATTTTGAAAAGAAAAATTTTGTATGACTAAATGTACTTCATGATCATGTTTTGTACAATATAATTAGCTATTGGTGAAAAGAGACAAGTGGAGGACTCAATTATTTTATCTAGGCCAACAAGAAGATTTAGTGAAATTTAGTGCTACAAATACTTACGAATATTTAATCATTGTTATCAACTATTTAATTTAGGAGAAGTAAGCCTATAAAATGATTATAAAGAAAACTCAATGAAATCATATGATATAGTTAATTTATACATTATAAGAAAGTCACTAAAACAACAGTTAAACTTTTGGAAGTATTGTATATTAGTAGTACGTAATATGAAATGCTATAGGAAACATTGTGAATTTTATATTGGTGATGTTGTTAGCCTAATTAGGATAAATATTAAAAATAATAGAATATGCAAATATTAGTTTAGATTATATAATCATCTAATTTTGAAAAACATTTATAAAATAAAGAAATTTTCATGTTATGATAATTTTTATTAGACTCTGTGATCAACTCACTTTTACTTTCCATAAGAAAATCATTGAATTTCTATGGTATGCTAACATTCTTTCGAACAAACTACACTAGTTATAAAAGAATATCATATAATATTATTATTACATCGAATTGCATAGTCATCTTGATTCATATGGTATGTTATGCTGAAGGTGTATAATTTTCTTAATATTTCTCAACTAGTACTTGGGGGTGAATATAATCTAGGTTAAATTGAGTCATTAAAAAATTTTGAACATATAAAACTCTCATATCTTATTATTCTTACGTAAGAAATTTTACTAACAAATATATAATTCATACGTAACTTTTGAAAATAAGAAACATTGACATTCAATTTTGTAAGAAGTTAGAAAAAGAAATCTATAAATTTTTTATTGTTGAATATTTCGGACAATTTTACCACCTTTGTATATCAAAGTCAAAAATTTTCATCAGCATAATATTTTAATTTGTTGAAGGATTACAATATTTCATTTTACATAAATGATAATACTTTTTTTGTTTATTATGAATTGTTTTTATTCCTATTCTATGGACAATGTTTTGAAGATTCTCAAAATAACATTATATGAACTAATTTATATTCACTCGATAGATTTTATTTTTAGTTAGTTAATTATTTAAATGACTTAGTAAATTCTAATTTTATAGATATTCCAAGAATGTTTTGTCAATGTTTTGTTCTAATTTTAATCAAGACATTTTTGTGTTGAAATGTTGAAATAATTGACTAATTGCAAGTTGGATGGAATAATTTTTAGCTTTCTTTACATCGAAATTTTTTTTTCTTTTTAAGATAAATTTTAACATGAATGTTTGATTACATGGCATCAAAAATAAGATTTATTATCAACAAATTATTGGTATATTGAAGATTATTATTAAAGTTTTATTACCATTTTTGTTTATTATAATTATGTACATTTTTTGTGTGAAAGTTATCTAATATTTTGTATTCTTAGAAAATTAATTGGTACATTTTTTTCCATAGTTTTTGAGTATTTTTAATATTTTATTGTTTAAATAATTTCATAATTTCTAATTTTTTTGGCCCTTTTTAAATGTATTAAAAGTTTAATATTGAACTATTCTATTTTTGAATTTTTACATTTCTTTTACTAAAGGGTTAACATTACTGCATTTTTATGATGAAATTTTGCTATATAATTATCATCATTTATATAGTTCAATTATTTTATATTGATGATCTCCGTTTATCTTCATTTGTTATTTCTCTTATCGTATTGAAGCAAATGCTTTTATCAAGCTTATATTATTAAAACTATTTTTCATTGACTTCAAGTAGAAATACAATTAAAAATTCTAAAAGGTCATTAACATGATGATTTTCTTAGATTTTATTAATTTTTAATTAATGGTAGATTTTTGTCTTTAAAATGCCCAATCATATCTTGCAATAGTTTAAAAGGTTTATCACCTTCTTAGTCATTTTCTAACCATAAATATTTATTTGGGCTAGAAGTATTAGTTTTGACAATTTTATGTTTTTGAAAATATTTTTTGTAGATTAACCTGTTACAAACTTTGACTTGACAAGGATTTTATTATGTTAGTACTTTTATAATTTATCCATATGTAGACCAAACTATGCATTTTAGTTCATTTATTAAGTTTAAATTATTATTGTAACAATTAATTAACAATATTTTTTAATATCAACTATGGTTTCAATTATATTAATTTTTTAGAAAGTTTTACATTTCCACAAAAACATTTTTATCATTATGTCACAGAAAGAATTCTATTAATACATAATGCATTTTCTATTTGTCTTTTAAAAATATTTTATTGCGTTAATAATCTAGATATTTTTATATTTCTTAAAAAATTACATATTTTCATTATTAAATTATTAAAAAGATTTTATTTATTGCATGAGGCATGTATTTTTTAGGAACTTATATTTAAATGTATTTTAATTTTTCTAATTAATTTAAATTTTATATTTTTGCCACATATTCAAATTATATCCTATTTTCTATACTTTTTTATTTTCAATCTTCCATGATGGTTTAGAGTTATTTTATAATAAATCTTAAAGATACTAAATACTCTTTATTGACTAGTTATTTTCTTACAAGTTTTTTTCTTTTGACAAAACAATCTTACTTAATTTTATGAGATATGTTTTAATTATTTTTCATGTAATTTAAAGTTTTAATTAACTTGACAACATTTTATATTTCTTGGATGTATTCTATTTAGACGAACTAACTTTCTACTCTTATATATTATCTACATAATGTTTATGTACCATCTTATAAGAGGTATAATATCTTATATTCTCTATTTTTTATATTTTTTCATTTTTCTCAAGCATATTTGAAATTAAATGATAGCTATAAAATCTTTTAACAAAAAAATACTGTCAAATAGTTTAAAAGAAAAATTTATAATAAAAGGTAAAAAAAGAATTCAATGGAATTAAGAAATTAATAAAATAATTAAAAAATTAAAAAAATATTAAAAAATTAAATTTATTCATAAAAGTTATAAGAAAAATTAATGTACAATTCAAGTGTATGACGTACGCCATTGTAAAAAAAATTATAAATTCCAATAAAATAATAAAATACTTTTGAAATAAAAAAAAATTCTTTAAAAGCTAGTAACAAAAAATATAACGATCAAAATAATATAATTGAAAATTATTAATCAATTAAAAAAATAAAATAGTTAATATTATGGAGCATCTATATCTTTAAGATAATTTGCTAAATATCTTATCAATCAAGGAATAGATGCAGCAAAAAATAAATAATATTGTGTCATGTAATAGAAATGAATACTTGAAAATTAAAGATTGATTTAAGTTTTTAATAAAGTCATACATTGAGAAAGAAATTATCATAAAATGAAAGAAAAATTAATTCGAAAAAGTGTATAAAAAAGTCAACACAATAACTCAACATTATGAAAAAAACATTGATCCAATCTAAATAACTATTTCTTAAACTAGAACAAGTAATATAGGTGGAATTTATGCTCCATAATCTTTCTACACCTCCTTTATCCAAACCCTTAGTGAAAAAGAAATCGATGTGGAAAGGCCTCTAAAGGTCTTAAGCCTTCTTTATAATGACCATATGCTTCATTACAAGTGAGGTGGTTGTTCCTATTTGTTGCATGCATACACTATTTATTTATCTCTTTTATACTTTATTTTTAACATTTTTATTATATTTTAATTATTTTTTTTTAATTTTAAATTTGTTTCGCTTTTCATAAGTATGATAAATTTGTTAACTAAATTAAAGATAGTTTTTTATATATTAAGTATTCACTTATCATAATTATTTTTACATGTGTATAATCTTATTATTTTTTCATTAAAGCCACAATATTGTTTTTGCTTACATTAATATGCAACTTATAATGTATTGTGTAAATATATATAATGTTTAAAATATATTTTTTATAATTTTCAAGTATCTATTTTGTTTTATTATTTTTTTAAAACTTGTCACATTTTTATTTATCTAACATTTTTTATATGTTTATAAAGGTGCGAGTTTCTTAATATCATCAATGTCAATAATAAAATCTTGAAAAGGTAGTTGGTACAACATAAATGCAATCAAAATTTTAGAATTTTTTTTTTAAACTCAAATAATCCCAAGTAGAGTGCCACTAAATTTTTTATTCTAATCAAATATTTTATCCATTCAACACTAGGTCATATGATCTGAGAATTCGTATTTCACTAACGAGTAGTTATACTACAAAAATTCTTAATTAGTAGCTTCTAATTAAGTTTTGTAGAAAGTGTTCATTAATTTTCCAAATTTTCTTAATACCAAGACTATTTTCAACAAATGGGAAATAACATTTATTTAAAGAAGCCTAGTGATGTCTAAGATTTTATGCATTGTACTATTACAAAAAAAACAATTATTTCCTTCTTTAATCTATAAAAATATATTGGAAAAAATTTTGTCAATATAATATATGTTTTTATTTGCATTACAAGTTATTCTTTCAATTAATTATTATGATGCTTTGCATTAATAAATTTTAAATTAAAAAAAAACTCCTTCGTGATGCATTAAAAAATAATTTCATGAAGATAAGTTTTTGTTTCTATACATTAATATATATTTATTTGGCAACAAAGATACTAACTTTTACTTATGAATATTATTTTTTGAATAATATTTTACAAAGAAAGTTTTAAAGATTCTTATTTTTCAATATAATAGTTATTTTAAATTTATTAAAAATTTTGTGATATGATTTTAAAAGTTAATTGTGTATTTAAATTTAAAAATTTTAAAATTTATTTACTTTGATAATTTTTAATCATCAATTCTTTTTTATTATTTTGATCAAAATAATGTTTTATGACATAACACCAACAAAACTCTCAATTGCACTTATTTACAAAGATTTTTATTTTTTGCTTTCAAAATTTTATTTTTGTACTCTTTCAAAGATATTTTCACTAAATTTATTATTTATGAAAATTTTGTTATAGAAATGATTTTGTAATTAGAAATTGCATGCATGTTTGAAATTTTATTAACTTTTTGTTGTCTCTATCGTTGGTGCAATTCTAAACTTTCTTTGACACAATTTTTTTTCATGACTACTAATTTAGATGAAATATATAAAACTTTGTAAACTTTGATTTAAATATTTTAAATATTTATTAATCTAAGAAACGATTTTTGGTATATTTGAGCCATTTTTAATGCGAAGTTTATTTCATAAGATAAAATGATTTTATATTCTATCTCTTTTCATATTTCTTTCCTAAACATTGATATTTACTACTACCATAATTCAAAGATACATTTGTTATGTAGTGCACATTTGTTTTAAGCTATAAATTTATTATTTATTACACTAAGATTACTATAAAGTTAATTTTAAATAAAAAAATCTTTAAATAAAATAATATAGATATAGAGTTACATATTTCAATTGGAAATGATGTCCATGGTTTCTTATTTTTCGTACGATTTCATATCTGTTGATTTATGTTATACGGATGCCATTTATGTTTCATATATCTTTTCAACTATTTGGATATGAAAAGCAAATAAAGTATTTAATATTTTAAATTTCATTTATAGTTTGTTAAAAAATTATTTTAATAATTAAATAATTATCAACATAGAAAGAAAACAAATATATCATATGAAAATAAATAACAAATGTTTTTCATATTCTAAATATCATATATCAGAAATATGTTGACATAATCATCAAAACTAAAGAAATATTGATATGTGAAAAAATAAAATATGATAAAAATTAATAAATAAATAAATATTATGGAAAAATTAAAATATTTAAAAAATATGCAAAACATTTATATTGATGTTATATTTTGCAAGAAAGCATATTTTGCAAAACAATTCAACTAAAATTGATTCAGAGATAAAAAACAATAATAAATATTAATAAATAAAATAGATACATAATTTTTCAAAATTCAAATATATTTATATAAATGATTTAAAATTTAAGGATAATTTTATGCTAAGCTCATTGACATTTCATGATGATTAGTATATATATCATCACAAATAAAAAAAACATAAAACATATAAGAGCCTCAAATAGTATACAAAGGTGATTCCTTAACTTTACAATGCAAACAAAAACTCAAATTTATTTTGTTACTAGTAGTAATTACTAATTACTATAAATCTAAAATATACTTGGTAATTAAGTAATGTATGTTTGCTCACTACCCAAAGATGCAATAGGGTTGGTCAAAACTATTCTTCAAATTCAACACAAATTTTATAGAAGATGAGGTAAACATGCCAATGTTTGATGCTTTACCTATTTAAATGTTATGCCATAAAAGTTTAACCTCTTAGAATTTAAACAAATTAGTTATAAACTTTTTATTTTTTGTAAACAATTCTTAAATTTATATTTTTTATGTAATAAATTTAATAACTTTTTATTTGTGACATGAAGATTTATTTGCATAACTTTTACGGAAGCATTTTTCATAAAAAATTTATGAATTCAAATTTAAAATGTTTTATTTATGATTTATATTTTCTAAATTTTTTGTCATTCTTATTTATACTAAATTATTTTTCTCATAAGATTATTTTCTAAAATTTTATCATAGACATTATTATAGTTTGATTTAATTATAGTGTCTTATTTATATAGTTTAAAAAGAATTTAAATAATTAAAATTATTTAATTAAGCATATTTTTATTTCACAAGAAACATAATTTATATAGAATATTGTTATCTTTCTCAATTAGAATTATTCTGACATAATTTCCCCTTTATTATTTTAAAGAATTTACAATTTTGTTATAATTTGAATGTTGTCAATTATGTTTTCCATTTAAGTTTTTTAATATTAAGTATTATACAAGAGATTTCAATTTTTTTGTAACATTGTGTAGATTGAGATTTTTATATTTATATATTATTTTATCTTTGGTGACTTGTTTATGATTTTGAAATTATTATTACATCATTTACTAGAAATATCAACATATTATATAAAAAACTAAATATTTAATTTTCATAATAATTATTTTTCCCAATTATTCAAAAGGTCTTATTAATTAACAAATTTGTTGTGATTATAGAACTAAAAAATCTTCAATACATAATGTATAGTGCGTTGATTATTCAAAACATTTTTCTTGTTAACATTTCGATTTATGATAAGTTTTATGATATTGACATCTTTTAAAGTCATATTTTTTACTAATAGTAGTAGATGTTCAATTAATACACTGTCAAAGAATCATTTAATACATAATATGACAATTTTTTAAATTTTAAAAAGTGTTTTACATTAATGATTTTCTTAGTCATATACTTTTATTTAAACTAAAGAAATTTCGAATTTCTTTTCTAGAAAATATTGTGTATTTTTATTTTTTTAAATATACTTACTTTACAATTTAAATATAATAAATGTACAATACATTAAAAATTATAACATAAAAAATCCTCATCATAAAATTTCCAACAATAAACTTAGGGACATTACTTGCTATATGTATAATTCAAATTATTAAATGAAGTGAAATTTATGTTGTTCTTATAAATCTACGTGATTAGAGTTTATTAAAATGTTCTAACAAGAATTAGATCATAAGAGCATAAAAATTTAAATTTATATGATTTTTGGTGTAAATATTTCTGTAATTTAAATCAGAGTTTGAAATCGTCATAATGTTTGAGTTAAAATATTTGTTTAATGGGATCATCCATTAGTTTGATTAATTGAATTACATTATTAAATCAAGTAAATATCAGTATAAGCTTTAGGAAACAAGTGTCCTTGTATTGGCAAGGAAGAAAAAAATTAGGTTACATCTTATAAACTAAAAATATAAAAGTCTAGCAAAAAATCATCTTATTAGTTGGTATCATTCATTATACTATTTTCATAAATTCTTGATGTTAAACTTAAATTGTATGAATTATGTAATTATCATTACAATTATTATTAATTTTTTTGACGTCATAACATTTATTTCATTTATTATGATATCACCTTTTCAATTTTTTGTATCAATTAACAAGTTATGCTATCTATTTTTCTATATTTAGTAACTAAATTTGTTGTTTGCAAGAAATTGATTTCTTTATTATTTCAACTTATCTTGCATTTTAGTGTATAAATGTATTTCAATAAATTTGAATCAAAAGTACTATAACATCTTTCACCCTTAGTACTCAAATTATTTTATAGTAATGTTTCAAAGGGGAACTTAATATAAATTCATCTTAAACATTTTTAAAGTTTGATGTTCATCCTAAAATTCTTTATTAAATATTTTAGTCAATCATATATATCATATATTAAATCTTAACTAATGCTACAATTTGTACATTTGATGTGATGAGATCTACTTGGTATGCTTTCCATCTTACACAAGAATTAGTATATATCTTATTGATCTTTCTATCAATTCGTGCCAATATATTTTTAAACTTTTTTTGTTAAAAATGTTTTATTTTATTATCTTAAGGCAAATGTAGAAATATATTATCAAAATATTCGTGAGGATTGATGACATTATCAATATTTTATTCATGAATGAAATGTTTCATTAGAAAATTGGGGTTAGAATATAATTTAATGGTATATTTATAACTATGAAAATCCTAAGACCTTAATTATAAGGAAAAAAGTAAAGAATATAAATGTGATTCCCAATTATCATTGTTAGACTTACTTGGCAATGAGGAAATGATTTATTGTCCTTATTTTGATGAAAACAATGCAAATGATATGTAGCTATAGAAATTATAGCTCTTTATTTGTTTTAATTGACATGGATAAATTGAATTTTTAATTTTGAATTTTTAAATTATAAAACTGGAATCATTGTGGAACTATAAGGCTTGATTTCACATGAACCTTAATTTGGCTTAAAGCTTTAAGATAAGCTTATAAGTTTATTTATATTATTAACTTTTCTTCCATCGTTATTTCTATCCTACAGTGAATGCTTGATAAGATATGTAAAAGATTCCTAAGCATTAGAATTTGGTGGCTGAAAATAAGAGGATTAAGAAAACTTCTATATATGATCTATTTAGAAATATCGTATGAAAAGATGAATATAAGAGGAAGAAGAATCTATTACCATATCTTACATAGATTATTAAATTTAAGGAGCTCTATATCGAAGACAATAATTGGTTTAACTAGAAAACAGATAATTTAAAATTGTGAATTGTGGCCACTCTCCAACCCAAAACTAGGTTATCTTAAAGTAAATTCTTTGTTTAAGGTGGTGTGGCCAAGGCTATATGAGCCATTAAGATGTGCCTGTAATTTAAGAAAAATTAACCATAAAATCGGAACTTGGAGGGGACAATATAGAGGATACAAAAAAAACTGAGACAAACTATGAGGAAGGAGGATTGAAGCTTTCAAGTAAGGAAAGATCCTACAAAAGAGAAGTCTTCTACGTGATTTTTCAATGTAGAATAATAGTTGAGTTTATATAATAAATTTAGCAAAGATATAAGCTAGGATAAAAAGGAATTTTTTTGTGAAATTGTCTTTTAAACCTTAGAAATTGACAGTGACAATAATTAGTCATTCTTTTTAATGCAACTTGTTCAAGAAGGAGGAAATTCCTTCTACCTATGACTAAGGGAGATTTCTTTTGATAAATAAATTGTTCAATTTTCACTCTTTCTAATATAGTTTTTTTAGTTGAGCTATAAAAATTGCAAATTACATTTTTCCTTGTAAATGCAAAGCAAATTACATGATCACATACTACACGTTTGGCTTTGGTTATACATGTATGCAAAAACCAATTCTAGAAATGTAATTTGTTGATGCAAAACACTTCTTAGGATAGGCATCATCATGTAAATTAAGTCAAAAGCATGCTCAATTTCATTCCTTGTTGGTTATCTATGTTGGTTGTTCAAGCATTTATGCATTATGCATGAATTATCAAGATAATTAATAAAAAATTTGAAAAATCATGAAGGAGAAAATTTTATTGAATATAACCTTCATAACCAAGGCATAATAGCCTTATCAACTTATTGTATATTGCTAAGAGTTAGGATCCTTATTGACATTGATAATTGCCTTATTTTATTTAATATAATCTTCTTTCTTAGTAGAGTTGACATTTGATAATATATATTGAATGTAATATTTACTTCTTGATTATTGTATGAGTAGACAAAGAAATTCATGCTATGATGAACAACAAAATGTATAAAATTGAGACTTTATTGTATATTTTTAATATAAACTTATTGTTTGAAATATATTTTTGATGTAGGGCTCTACAATTGTGTTTGAAATTACTCACAAGTTTAGTTGATAGTATAACATGGTATAAAAGGATAATTTTTTTAAAACCATGGACAAATAATGTTTGAAATATAATATGACATAGGTTATACCATAGATTAAGTAGTAAAAATTTTAAAGGAACTTGAAAATAATAAAATACTCTAGATAATGTTGTACTCAACTATTCCTTTATTTAAGGGCTCCTTTTGATACATGGAACCAAGGGCTTGGATAAGTTATACAAGGCATTAGATCAACCCTCTAGAGAACCTAAATAGATTCTAATATATGTGTAGTTCTTGGTTACTTTTTAGATCACCTTAGCGGGGTCAGTTTAAGGCCTTAGAAGAAAGCTAAGTTAAGTAAGGATGCACTAAACAAACAAAGAGTTTGGTTATGGTTAAAACTATTAAAGTTAAGGTTAGAAATTATGATAAATGTTGTATTGATAATTCATAAACCTTAGCATAGTTAAATTGCAACATTAAGGTGCTTGGATATGAGTATGGAAGGTAAGCATTGCCTTGGAATTATGCTCAAAGGCATAAAACAATCAATAGAAAGGAAAGCCTTAAAAAAGGCTATTATGGCATGCTCATAAAATACTACTATTGAACCTTTATAAACAATGTAAATTAAGCTTTTGTTAGCTAGCCTCTCAGCTAAGACATTGTAAGAAGGTGGACAAGCTTGGGATAAGACATTTGGTGGTGGTAGGCTTGGCCATGTAAGTAATATGATGGAGATGTCGGCTAGACTTTGGGTTGAATAGGTTAACCACAAGTAGTTCTATTTAGGCTCTCAAGGCATGTGATGGCACTCTCGATTATGATCCAATGAATGTGTGGATGCTTAGGAGAGGCCTTATGGCTGTTATAATGAATATGAATTGTCTTCGAATCATAAGGTTTACAAGTGATACTTGAGTGAATTGAGTGTTAGTTGTACTAGGAAAAAGTAAAATACAGAACATAAGGATAAAAGCTAAGCATTATAAACACTATGTTTAGCTAACATATCGAAGGTCTAACATAAAATGTGAGCAAGATTAAATATAAGAAAAATAAACTAAAAAATTCCAAAAAATTGAATAAAGATTATGTAAGAACCCTAAGGAATTTAGATATAATAGGCTTTAAAATTGTCAATAATCATAGGAGATAGACATGTTAGGTACCTTACTCCCTAAGCTTTGTGTTAGTTAAATATGAATTGTTAATCCTATAATTGGAATGTCACATTTCATGTTAAGAGCCCCTAAAATTTGTAAGAAGTAATGTAATAATAGTCAAACAGGTAAAGAATTACATGATTAGTCCCATAGAAAATCCTATGGTATGCTTTCTTATAATAGCAACTACTTGTGGTTCTTAAAGACTCTTAGAATCCTATATGGATGCCCATGTGATTATCATTACCTTGTCAAATGCAAGATTACATTACTTGAAAAAGTGGTAGGACCTATCATGATTCTTATGTATAGGAAATTTTATTATATTATTGAGTGGATGCTAAGTCTTTGATTTGTCATAGTGTAAGGAAATATATATTGAAATAGTTAGTAAGTGATGATATCATTTTAATAGTTAGAAACTGATGTCGTTCATTCATAAGATTTATTCCATTATTACATTCATATATCTTATTAATGCACAATAGCCTTATAGTATGGCTCAAAGATTTCCTATTGAGCCACCTAGCTCTGCCCAATATATAAAGATCAAGTTTTTAAACTTTGAGTAGGAGTCAAGCTAAAGATTATTAGAGTTAATGAATTGTTGGATAATTTATTTTATTTTTTCATCATCAATAATAATAGATTTGGAACTTATTTTTCATCAATTATATTTTATTAGATATAGGACTACATTAGATTATCTTATCAGAAATGGTGCTTACTAATTATTTTTTCTATCAAACTTTGGTAGTTATTCATGGTGTTTACTTAGTTTAGATTAGAATCTAATCATTTAGTTTTTTTAGATATTTTATTCAAGTTTTTGTCTTGTGGGCTACAAAATTAACTAGATTCCTAACATGATAATATTTTATGTGGAACCAACAAGTATAGTATGTTAGTATGATTCCTTAGAATTTTGTTACACACATATTAGTAAAAAAATTTGATTTGTAGTGTATCATGATTTGAGAGTTAGGCAAAGGAAAAAATGATATATATATATATATATATATATAATTTTGTTTGTGTGTGTATATATCTCTATGTGTATATTTTTGTGTGTATGTGTGTGTGTACAATTGACTCTTTTTTATTAAGCAAAGTTGTTATATGATCCATTGAATATATAAAATGTAATTTTATTTTACTTTTAAAGGTTTATTTTTGCTATATTATAAAATGATGAATGTTGCTATCTTGAAGACCCCATGAAGGATCAAAGATATTTTGATGCTAATAACCCAATGATGTATGTATGTATATATATATATATATATATATATATATATATATATATATATATATATATATATATATATATATATATATATATATATATATATAATATCAACTTTTTTTTTACCGGTCAGATCCGTTGAACATAGATCCAGTTTTTTCATTTTTTTGATCCTTTTGAATTTTTTCTGGCATTTTTTTTCCCATTCCTAGGGTATCAAAATGCCCCTGGGCTTAGATATTTTATCCGTCTTCCCAGGAAAACAAATATCTCCAGAAAAAATTCGAAGTTCCATACTTTTTTTTTCTCTTCACTTGGACTAATCCCCCTGTTCGGCTTCTTGTATCTATATTCAAAGCAAGTCGTGTATTTACTCCAATGATACTATTGTTCCGAACCATTATGCGTGAAGATACGGGTAAGATATGTATTTCCTCAGGAATGAAAAAAAGTCTATCGATTCTCATTTGCATCTGGTATTTCGGACTAAATTATTTTGATTTTTCTATACTCAATCAAATCCTCTTTTTTTATGATTGAATCTCTTTTGCCAATCTCAGATTTAGTAATCTCATATTGAATAATTCCCGAACTGTTTCTTCTGCAACGCGGCTCATCAAAATAAGCAAAAATACTATTTCTACGTAAAATACCATCTATAGGTATTTGAATAGAAATACCAAAATAGGGTATTCTTTTAGTTCCTCGTTCCTGATCATATTGTAAGGGAATCACGAATCTATTTCTTCGCTTTTTCCCTAAAGAATCGTCGAAATTATCTTGACGAATCCAAGGATCTATGGGATTCCAATGACCATTGGATAGGATTTGATCAGGTTTTGAATAGTCAATAATTTCCCTATCTTTTTTCACAAAAGTAGTAAGTGAGGAATCAAAGATATATCTTTCTTCGGCAGAAAAAGAATTAGCATTCATTTGATCTTGATCCTTGTGAAGGGAAAAAGACGCTATGCTGGATCTGTATCTACCTTCCGCTAATATCCATAAATGACTTGTTTTTGGTAATAGACGAACATTACTATATGGTGGATATTCGAACACAAGATATACATCAGTACTCAAGTGCATTTCTCCTTCTGACTCAGAATAAATATGTTTTCGAACCTTCTCCTTAAAATGAAAAGTGGGCGTTCCGCCACGAATCTCCGTGATCACTTGTTCTGATTCGACATATTGGTCATTTTGAACTAAAATCAAACTTTTAGTTGGAACATTCACATTATGTCGAATATCTCAACTCTCAATAGTTACATACAAGTTTATAAAACATATAAAAGCGGGGTGTCCATGACGGGTATGCGTGGGATGAACCAAATCCTCATCCAATTTGACTTTTCCATTAGAGGGAGCTCGTACATGTTCGGCAGTACCGCCTGCAAATGCTCCACCGGTATGAAAAGTCCTTAATGTTAGTTGAGTCCTCGGTTCCCCAATTGATTGAGCCGCAATAATGCCTACAGCTTCTCCCAACTCGACTAAATCCCCATGAGTGGGACTCCGACTATAACATAATTGACAGATCCAAGATGTGTTTTTGCAAGTAAAAGGGGTTCGAATATATATTGGGTGTATTTGAAAGGTTATGAATCGATTGACAAGTTCAATTCCAATATCTTGATTTCGAGTGGCGATGCATCGTGGGCCAATATATATATTATCTGCTAATACATGACCAATTAGTGTTTGGACAAAAATTTGTTTTTTCATCCCATTTCGATGACTCACGAAAATACTTCGGATAGTACCACAATCCGTTCTACGTACAAAAACATGTTGAACTACTTCAACAAGTCTACGCGTGAGATATCCAGCAGATCATTTCGGAATGGCATATACATCACATATCCAAGATCAATTGAAAACTTTGGGTTTCCAATAAGCTACTGCTACATCTTTTTCGTTAGGAATTGATGATCTTTTAACCATCCCTTCGAAGGGATGGTTAGTTCAAGATGCTGAACAAAAGTTTTATTTTAGAAAAAAACCATCATTACGGGAATGTACATGTGGTCGAAAAATTTCGTCAATCCATTGAGATATGGTATGCTACAAGTGAATATTTGAGACAAGAAATGAATCCTAATTTTTGGATGACTGATTGCTCTAATCCAGTCCACCTAATGTCTAATGTCCTTTTCGGGGGCTAGAGCAATTGCATCTCAAGTGCATCAATTAGTAGGTATGAGAGGATTAATGTCGGATTCTCAAGGACAAATGATTGATTTACCCATTCAAAGCAATTTACGCGAAACGCTTTCTTTGACAGAATATATAATTTCTTGCTACGGAGCCCGCAAAGGAGTTGTAGATACCGCTGTACGAACATCTAATATATAATAGAATGATTTCCATCTATTAGAATCTATTAGAATCGAAAAATTAGAATAGAAAAAAGAAAAAACAAGAACTTCCTTTTTTACTTTTTTAAAGAATAAAGAAAATTTTAAAGGATAAAGAAAAAAGACCCTTTTTTGTTTTGCATTATCAAATTTTTCTCAAAGATTTATCTTTTTTTTTACTTTCTTACTCTATATATTATCTTTATACTTTATATATTACTTTGATCCTTATATTTATATTATACTAGTATACTAGTTTTATTTACTAGTACTATTACATTTATTTTTGTTCTTGAAATAGAGATAGTTTGATCTGTTCCTGAATAGCTTCTTTCAAAAGAGTTTCAGCTTCTTCGGTGAATATCTTATTTGAGGATATAATTTCTTGGAATTTAGGTTTATTATTTGTTAAGTAATTTTTTAAGCAAATTAAAAATTTCTTTACCTGTACAATTTCTAACGCATCAAGATATCCATTTGTTCCGGCATAAATAGTAGCTATCTAGTATTCCACTGCAAGAGGTTCTGATTGGGATGGTTTAAGCAACTCACGTAATTGTCGACCTCTTGCCAATCGATTCTGAGTAGTTTTATCTAAATCAGAAGAAAATCGTGCAAAGGCTTCTAACTCTACAAATTGAGCTAGTTCTAATTTTAATTTGCCGGCTACTTGTTTCATGGCTTTAATTTGAGTTGCATATTGTATTCTGGAAACAGAAATACCTACATTAATAGCAGGTTTGATTCCAGCATTAAATAGATCCGCAGATAAGAATATATGTTCATCTGTAATAGAAATTACATTAGTAGGAATATACATCGAAAACATCTCCAGATTGAGTCTCCACTATTGGTAAAGCAGTCATACTTCCTTCACCTAAACGAGAACTTAATTTAGCAGCTCTTTCCAAAAGACGTGAATGTAAATAAAAAACATCTCCTGGATAAGCTTCACGGCCGGGGGTCTTCTTAATAGAAGAGACATTTGACCATAAGCTTGTGCCTGTTTGGAGAGATCATCATAAATTATTAAAGTATGTCGTTCACGGTACATAAAATATTCAGCCAGAGCCGCCCCCGTATAAGGAGCAAGATATTGTAATGCAGCAGGCGAATCTGCTGTTTCGGCTACCACAATAGTGTATTCCATTGCCCCTCCTCCCTGGAAGGTAGTGACTACATGAGCAATAGAAGAGGCTTTTTGCCTAATAGCTACATAAACACATATCACATTTTGCCCTTTTTGATTGAGAATCATATATGTGGCTACAGCTATTTTACCAGTTTTTCTGTCTCCAATAATTCATTCTCATTGTCCACGTCCTATAGGGATCATTGAATCAATGGCAATAAGTCCCATTTGAAGGGGCTCATATACAGAACGCCTCAAAATAATACCTGAAGCAGGAGATTCAATTAACCGAGATTCAAAAAATGAAATTTCATCTCTACCATCAATAGCTTTAGTTAGAGCATTTATGACCCGACCCAAATAAGCCTCGCTCACAGGGACCTGAGCAATTTTTCCTGTTGCTTTTACAGAACTGTCCTCTTTTATCATCAAACCATCGCTCATTACTACAACACCAACATTATCTGATTCCAAATTCAGAGCAATACCTATTGTACCCTCTTCAAATTCTATTAATTCACCCGCCATTACTTCGTCAAGACCATAAATACGAGCAATGCCGTCACCCACTTGAAGTACGGTACCCATATTCAAAATCTTTACTTCTCTATTATACTGTTGAATACGTTCGCGAATAATATTACCAATTTCATCAGCTCGAAGGGTTCCCATTAGTATCTTTTTTTTATTTCTCGAAAGGAAGGGGAAAAGTCAGACCTAAACTCTAAATGAGAGTCTAAAGGCTAATCAGTTATTTCTTCGATGGATCCTCGGATACCAAGCACTGATGGTACGAATGTTGGCACTAATGGTACGAAAATGTAATTCACTATTAAAACACCTATTCAGAGTTCCTAGAGCTCTTTGTAAGGCTTGTTGAAAAACTTGTTGTTGAACCTGATTAATTGCTCTTTTTATTTAAAAAAAAGAGTTTCCTTTTATTCATTTTTGAATCGTTCCAAACTATTGCAAGCCACATTAATCAAATTGACTTTTTGTTGTTCTATATCAGAATATCCATTTATTCGATACTCATATGCTTCGATTTCCACTTTATGTAATCGAGCCCAGGCTCTTTCGAGTTGCTCAATAGCCCCCCTACAAAATTCTTCTGAATTTTGAATAGTATTCAAGATCCTCTGTTTTCGCTTATCTAATAAATCATTTAATGAAAGTAGATTATCTTTCCATTCATTCATTTCAAAATTTTCATATCTCTTATCGAACCAAACATGAATCTTTCGATTCATCTGGCTCTCACGCTCAATTGTTTCTTTTATGGGTATTTTCGCCACATATCTTTGAATGGAATGAGCCTATCCTCTCTCTATCCTCTTTTTTCTGTTCGTATTCAAAGATAAAGATATCGAAACTTATATAAATCAGAATATTAGGGGACTCTTCAGACTAAAAAAAATTGTCAGCAAAGTTGTTTTTTTTTCTTTTTGTAAATCAGTGGAAAGTCAGAAATGAAGTTCGAATGATGTTTATAAAGTAAGGAACAAATAAAAAAGAAAAAAAATGGAATCAAAATATAGAAATGAAATAGAGTGAAATAGAATTCTTAATTTACATTTTTATTATTAACTATTAATAGAACTTATATAACTTAATAAATATTTGTATTTTTGTATTTGATTATGATTCTTTATAACTGAATCATATTTGATTCACATTCGACTTATACTAAAATGGAGAATTAGATTTCCCTTTTTTTTCATACAAAAAAATTCCAAAAATTTGTATTATTTATACATTCTTTATACAATACATATACATAGGCTGTCGATTCGACAGTGGATTAAAAAGGGCAGTAAATGGTTTAAATCAGTTTATCCATATGAGTGTTCTACATCGGACAAATTCCCAATTATTCTTTCTACTAACGTAGCGGTAGAAAGAGTGTCGTGCTATTTTGTGCCTGGACTTCAAACCATTTCTTTCTCTTTTTAACCATGTAAAAGACCTCAATATGATTATGGTTTGATAGATAATCAAAGTTCATTGACCAATTAGGCACAAAATGCTATAGTTCTTGTATAGAATTTCTTTAAGAAATGCAATTCCAAAGTAATTTGTTGGATTGTGCACACTTTTTCTTATTTCTAATTTCTAAATAGAATAATGTAATGCAGCCGATGAAATCCAGCCTATTCTTGAAATAAAAAACCCGCACACACTCCCTTTCCAAAAAAATCAGTACACCCAGCACTACACTTAGATTTATTGGATTTGTTGCTAAAATATCGGTATTCAACTCGAAACTCCCAGTGGAGGACCATTGTCCCAAGGAAACGAAAGAATCGGTGATAATTTTCATATGTTCTCCTCTTATATCTTCTAGTCTTATAGATAGGACTAAGAAATATGAAATAGATAGGACCAAAGAAAAAAAGAGTTCTTTTTGTTTTTTTATTGATTTCTTGTAATGCAATTCCTAATGGAATCTTTCTTTTTTTATGGCAATAGATGCCATTTCTATTTCTTATTCTCTCTGTGAGTTTGTAATAAAATAATCAAAGTTTGGGAAGTTGAACTTAGTTTCGAGTCTCGTGTCAATCGTGAAAAATCTACTTTGTTTTACTTTGTGAAAATGCCTCCTAATATTAATATATTCAAATATATACAAATAGAAAATAAAATAAAAAAAGAAAAAAAAATTTCATGGTATGAAACTCAGAACAAAAGTGAAGAAAGGAACTGAAGGGAAGAAAGCGAGTGGATCTGCGAATTCCTTATCCTGAAATCAACCCTTCCCATAGTATTGTTTCGACAAACAAAAAAGAAATAGTTGTATAGTTGTAGGAGTAAGGTGTTGATATAATTCGAAAGAGCAAAGGGTAAATCTGAGTGGATAAACTCAGAAAAATGATACACATTTTTTTTTCTTTTTTACATTTTGATTTCTAGGATGAAATTAAACATTAAACAAAAGGATTTGCAAATAAAAGAGCTAATGCCACGACCAGCCCATAAATTGTTAAAGCTTCCATAAAAGCCAGACTAAGTAATAAAGTACCTCGTATTTTAGCCTCTGCTCCTAGTTGTCTCGCAATACCTTCTATAGCTTGGCCCGCAGCAGTACCTTGACCAACTCCAGGTCCAATAGAAGCAAGCCCTACAGCCAATCCAGCAGCAATAACGGAAGCAGCAGAAATAAGTGGATTCGGATTCATTGTAAGGTCCTCATACAAAAGAACAAAATGGTTAATAATACAATCATCCAACGAATTACTACTTAATCTTTCTTTACTTCTTTATCTACTTATTTTATTTTTGTCTATTTCTATTTTGATTTCGACTTCTTTTTTTTATTTTCTTATCACTTCACTAGGTCGAAATACTAAAAGCTCCAAATGGAAATAGGGAAATCAAAATATTAAAGAATAAAGAATAATAAAAAATTCTTTTATTCTTTCTCTTTCATTCAATTCACAATCACAGGCAAAATAAAAATAGAAAAAAAAGACTTCTATTTGAACCCATCTAAAGCGAGCTATAAGAAAAAGAAATAAGAAATAGGGATAATTTCTATCTAATATATATCGAATATCCAACTAGTAAATAACATATACCTTTCTTCCATAACGTAAACCTTCTTCCTATATTTTCTTTTGATTCTAGGAATATTTTAGGAAAAGAAATATATAGAATATGAAATAATATAAATAATATATATATATATATATAATATTCTAAATACAATAACCAATAATATAATAAAATATAATAATAAATCAATAATATAATACTATAAAAATAATACTATAAAATTAATATGATTAGTTGATATGATTAAAATGAATAATGATTAGAATGTATAATGAAATAATGAGTTATATAATGGGTTATTGGTAACTATTTGAATTTGCATTTGCTTCTCCAACCCAATGGATTATGTTAAACTCCTCATTGCTTGAATTAGGATCAACATCAAAAGAGAATATTTCATAAAGTTCGTCAATGATGTTCCTCCATAGATTCACCTATATAAGCTGCAGCCAAAGTTGCAAAAATAAGAGCTTGAATACCACTTGTAAATTATCCAAGAAACATAGCAGGTATAGGAACTATCGAAGGCACTAAAGAAACAAGAACAACAACAACTAATTCATCAGCCAATATATTTCCGAAAAGTCGAAAACTAAGAGATAATGGTTTTGTGAAATCTTCTATGATATTAATTGGTAAAAGTATTGGAGTTGGTTGAACGTATTTTCTGAAATATCCCAATCCTTTTTTGCTAAGACCCGCATAAAAATATGCCACTGATGTGGGTAAAGCTAAAGCAACAGTAGTATTTATATCATTCGTAGGCGCAGCTAACTCCCCATGAGCTAACTTTATCATTTTCTAAGGTAAAAGAGCACCTGACCAGTTAGAAACAAAAATAAATAGGAACATCGTTCCAATAAATGGAACGCAAGGCCATACTCCTCTCCAATCTGGGTTTTGCTCAAGTCTCGGATAAATTCAAGGACATATTCGAAGAAATTCTTACCACCGGCCGGAATGGTTTGTGGATTTCGAACAGTCGTGATAACTTAACCTAATAATATATCAATTACAACCCAAGAAGTGATAAGTACTTGGGCATGAATTTGTAAACCTCCGATTTGCCAATAGAAATGTTGGCCCATTTCTACACCTGATATATCGTATAACCCTTTAAGTGGTTTAAAGGAACATGGTATAACATTCATATTGTCCTCTAACAGAAATCCAACTTCAACAAAGGAATTATTTTGATTGAACCATCTATTTATCAATTTATCTACGTTCATAAATGAATTTAGAAATAAAATTCATTAATGAATCGTAAAATAAATCAAATCTATATTTAGGATATCAAGAAATCACATATATAGGATATCAAGAAATCACATAAGATAAAAAAAACATAAAGAAAAAAAAAGAAAAAACTTAAAAAAATCCAAACAAAAATAGTAACCAATAAAATAAATTCATAGAATTCGCCAAAAATGAACTAATCTTATTAAACCAATCTTCTTCTTAATTAGAAGTTCTTAATTATAATAATATGTGTATGGATGCAAGTGTATGTCAATGTGTTTGTCCATGTGTGAGAGTTTGTGCATGTGTGTATATGTGCTTGTTTTCATTATATGCATGCATAAGTGGCTATGTTTGTGCTAGTATGGGTGAGTGTGTACCTTTGTGTGTAAGTGTTTATGTGCATATGTGTGTGTAGGTGTCCATTCATGCATTGTATCTTTGTGCATGTCTATGTGCATGTGCAAGTGCGTTAGTGTGTGTGCATGTTGTTGCATGCATGTGTTTGTGTTTCTATATATGTTGCTTTGTATTTGTGCTTGTACATGCATATGTGTATCTATGTGCATACATATGTTCATCTCTATGCTTGTGTGTATACATGTGTATGTGCTATTGTGAGCACAAGTGTGTTCCTATGTCAAAGCACATGTGTAGGTATGTCTTTGTATGCATGGTTATGTATGTGCATGTGTGTATACACGTGTGCCTGTGTATGAGTGCGTGTCTTGTGCATGTACATGTTTGTGCAAGTGCAAGTGCATTCGTGTGCATGCTTGTACAACTTTGTGTGCATGTGTATGAAAATGTGTTAGTGTCTTCACATGTGTCTATGTGTGAGTACAAATGTGTTGATGTGTGTATGTCTGTGTTTGTGTGTTTGTGCTTATGTGCAAGTGTGTTCATGTGTATTTATTCATGTTTGTGTTTGTGTGTGTGTTAACATTTGAAGGTCGGTGTGAGTGCATGTAACTTTGGGTGTGTAATTATGTGTGTGCATGCATGTATGTTGGTGTGCATATGTGTGCCTATGCATGTTTGTGCATGCATGTGTGTGTGGGTTCATGAGCATATGGAAGTGTGTGTAAGTATTTTTGTGTATACATTCTTATCTATGTGCATATGTGTGTGTGTGCATGTGTGTTTGTGTTTGTACTTGTTTGTGCATGTGTTCCCTTGTGTGCATGTGCATCTACATGTTTGCTTATGTTTGCATGTATGCATGTGGTCATGTTAGTGCATGTGCACATGCGTGCCTTTGCAAGTATGTATGCTTGTGTGTTTGTATGCATTCATGTGTGTGTGTGTATGTCAGTGTGCATATGTGTATAGGTGTGTATGAAAGTCCTTCTACGTGCCAATGTGCATGTGTGCATGTGTATGTGAGTATATATGCTTGTGCATGTGTGCATGCATGTGAGTGTGCATGTGTGTGTGCATGCTTGTGTGTTTCTTTATGTGTTCATGTTTGTGTTTGTATGTGTGCATCTGCATATACATGCCTATTTGTGTGTGTTTTTGTGTGTGTGCATGGACATGTGCATATGTGTGTCTATGTATTTGTGTGTGTATTCTTTTTCATGTGTATTTGTTTGGGAGTGTTTGTATGCTTGTTTTTGTGCATGAGTGCATGTGTGTGTATGCATTTGTGTGTCTGTTAGGTGAATATGTGTGTGTGAGTGTGTGTGTGTGTGTGTGTGTGTGGTTGTGGTTGTAAGTATATATGTATGCATATGGTGTATGTGTGTGTGTGTGTGTGCAAGTGTGTATGTTATGTATTTGTATGATTGTGCATGTGGGTGTATGTGTGGGTGTGCATGTATGCATGCATGTGTGTGTTGATGTGTGTGTGTGCATGCATATGCAATTGCATGGGTGTGTTCATGCAGGGTCATTTATGCATGTTTATGTTCAAGTGTTTATGCATTTGTGTGTACAGGTGCATACACATGTGTCCATTCCTATGTGTGAGCAAGTTTATGTGTGTGTGTGTGTGTTGTTGTGTTTGTTTATGTATGTCTGCGTGTCTAAGTGCGTGTGCATGTGCGTGCTTGTTCATGTGTATGTGTGTGAATTTGTGTGTTCAAGCGAGTGTGTGCTTGTGTGTCTTAATGTCCAATTATGTGTGCATGCATTTGCTTATGTGCATGTGCACATGTATGTATGCATGTGTGTGCAAAAGTGTGTGTATTTTTGTATGAGTATTATGTGTATTTCCATGTGAGTGCTTGCATGTGCATCTACGTGTGCTTGTGCATGTCTGCATGTGTGTGCATGGGTGTGTTTGTGTGTGTATATGTGTGTCTGCATATGAAGGTGTGAGCATGTGCATGTGAGAGTTAGAGTGCATGCATGCATATGTGTGCACTTATGTTTGTGTGTGCATTTCTTTTGATGTGGGTGTGCATGCATGTATGTATGTGTGCCTATGTGCATGTGTGTTTTTTTTGTGCATGTGTATGTGCACATGGTAGCATGTGTTTGTGTGTGAGTATGTGTGTGTGTGCATGTGTATGTGACAACATGTGTTTCTATACAAGCTTGCATGTATCCATGTGAGCATGTGTGTAAGTGTGAGTGCATGTGTTATGTGTGTAGATGTATGTGTATTTGTAGACACTTGCACATGTCTATGTTCTTATTTTTGTTTCTGTATATGAGTGTGCAAATGTGCACACATGTGTGTGTATCTATGTGCACATATAAGTGTGCAAGTGTGAGCATGTGTGTGCATGCATGTGGGAGTTTGTACATGCACATGCATATGTGTGCATACATGTGTGTGTTTATGCTTGTGCATGTTAGTGGGTGCTTGGATGCATACATGTGTGCATGCTTTTGTATGCATGTGTGCTTCCATGCATATGTGTATATGGTTGTGCATTGTTTTATGTTCATGTGTGTGTGTGTTTGCGAGTGTGGGAATGTGCATGTGCTTGTGTGTATTCGTGTGATAGTGTGTGGTAGCATGTCTGTGCATATGTATGTGTGCAAGTGTCTATGTGTGTTCATTCATACACATGTGTGTGTGTTCATGGGTACATGAGTGCATGTGTATGTGTGTGTTTGACTTCAAGTGTATGTCTATAATGACAAGTGTGGGCATGTGTGTGTGTGTGTGTTTTTGTGTTGGAGTTTGTGTGTCTATGCATGTGTGTGTACTTGGGTAAGTAGGTCATTGTGGGAGTGTATAAGTGCTTTTTTATTTGTGTATGCATATGTGCAGATGTTCATGTGTGTGCTTTGTGTATCTGAATGTGTGTGTGCATATGCTTGTGTGTAGGGGTGTGTCTATGTATGTGTACATATGCTTGTCCATACATGTATGTGAGCATTTTTGTGCATAGTTATGTGATTATGTGTGTATGTGCATGCACTAGTGTGTGCATGGGTGCACTTGTGTGTATATTCATGTGTGTTTGCATGTGTTTATACCCTTTGGTGGGTGTGCATTCCAATGTGTTTTTTGCATCCTTGTGTGGGCATCTGTATACATGTGTGTGTGCATGAATATGCATATGTGTGTGCTTGTGTTTATGCATGTGTGTGTGTGCATGTCTGTGTGTGAGTGTATGTGTAGACATGCATGTTTATGTGCCTATTTGAATGCATGCATGTGTTAGCATTTCTATGGATGTGTCTTTGTGCATGTGCATTTGCATTTGTGTGTGCATGTGTACGTGTGTGGTGTGTGTGTGTGTGTTTGAACATTTATTTCTGTGTGTATTTGTGTCAAAATATTTGCATGTGTTCCTATGGGTGTGTGTAAGCATGCCTGCAAGTGGGTCTTTTGTGTGCATGTGTGTATGGGTGCGTAAGCATTGGCTTGTATTCACCTATATATGTGAGTTCTTAATTTGTGCATGTTTGTATGTGTATTTGTATTTGTGTGTGCGTGTGTGTGCATGTGTCAGTAGCTATGTGAGTTCATGTCTATGTGTGTGTTCATGTGTGTGTAAGTCTATACATGTGAGTGTCTGTGTATGTGCATGAAGTTGTGCATCTATTTGTACTTATATGTGTGTGTGTGCATGTGTGTGAATGTGCATGTGAGTTTGTGTATGTACATGCATGTGTTGTGTTTATGTGTGCATTCATGGGTGCACATTTTTGTACACATGTGTGCGTGTGTACATTTGTGTGTGTGCATATGTGGTCGTGTGCTTGTATGGGCGTGAGTATATGTGTGTATTTGTGCATCTGTGCATACATGTGTGTGCATGTGTATTTTTGTGTGCACGCATTTATGAGTGTGTATGGATGTGTGTGCATGTGTGCGTATGCATGTGTGCATGTGTATTTGTGGTTCTTGGTGAATGCATGTGTTTTTGTGTTTGTGTTTGCATTAATATGTATGTGTGCAAGTGTATTTTTGCATGTGTGTATGCATGTGCATGCCTTTCTTTGATTGCATATGTATGTTTGTATGTGTATTCATGTGCATATGAGTGTATGTGTTTGTGTGCTTATGTGTATATGTGTGTGTTTGTGTGTTTGTGCATGTGTATGTGCATACTTGAATAGGTGTACATGTTTGTGCACGTGTGTACGTGTGTGTGTACATGTGTGTGCAAATGTGCATTTATGTGCATGAGTGTGCTTGTGTGTGTGCGTGCTCATGCATGTGTGTGAACATGTGTGTGTTTGTCTATGTTTGCATGTGTGTCTACTTTAGTATGTCTACACAAGTGTGTGCATGTTTTTGAAAGTGCATTATGTGTGTTTATGTAGGAGTGTTTTTGTGGCTGCACATGTGTTCATGTTTGTACATTCATGCTTGTGTTGATATGTGCACACATGTATGTGTGTTTTTGTGCATGCATGTTTGTGTGTGTGCATGTTTTTGTTGACAAGGGTGTTCGTGTGTCTTTGTTTGTGTGCATCTATTTGTAAGGTGCATGTGTGTGCATGTTTGTAAGCTCTTTAATGTGTGTATGAGTGTGTATGCATATACATGTTTGTTTCTATGTGTTTGTGCATGTGTAAGAATGTATGTGCACGGGCATGTTTGTGTGTCCATGTGTGTTTGCACAGATGTGTGTGTGTGTCGTTGTGCATGTGTACATGCATCATTGTGTGTGTATGCATGCGAGCATCCATGTGTGTACGTGTGGGTGTGCAATGCTTGTGCTTGGTCATGTGTGTGTCTACGTGTCTGTGTCTACATGTGCATCTATGCATGAATGCATTTGTATGTGTGAGCATGTGTGTGAGAGCTTGTGCGTATGCATGTGTTTCGGTGTGCATGTGTATGAGTGTGCCACATGTTTGTGTGCATGTTTTTGTTTGTGTGTTTATATGTATGCATGTGCATTTGTGTGTGTGTGTGTGTGTCTTTGAGTGTATGAGCATGTGCATCTATGTGTGTGGCTGTTAGTGGGTTTGTGTGCTTGTGTGTATGTGTGCTTATGTGTGTTTGTGCTTGTTTCCATTTATTGATGCATGCATGTGTGCTTGTCAGCAAGCATTCATGTGCATGTGTAAGTGCATCTGTGTGTGTGTGTGTGCAGATTTTTTTTACATGTGTGTGTATCTAAGTGTATGTGTGTTTATGCATCTATGTGTCTGCATGGATGTGCGCATGTGCATGTGATCAGGTGTGGGAGTGTGTGTGTGTGCCTATGCCTATGTGTGTATGCACGTGTGTATGTTTGTATACTTTGTAGTGTTTGTATGCATGCATGTGAGCTTGTTTGTGTCTGTGCGAGTACATATGCATGTGCGTATGAGTTCTTATGATTGTTGGTCAGTGCATGTGTGCATTTGTGTGTGTTTATTTATTTTTATATTATTAACGTGCATGAGTAAATGTGTGTGTGAATGTGTTTATGGGATTTTTTGTGTGTGAACATGCATGCATATAATGCATGTGTGTGTGTGCATCTATAGTTGTGTGTGTTGGGGTGTGTGTGTATGTCTGAGTGTGCAAGAGTGTGTGCATGTTTATAAGCTTTTGTGTATAAATGGAAGTGTGCACATGTTTGTTTGGGCATGTTCATGGGTATGAGTGTGAGTGTTCGTGTGTGTTCTTTTGTGTGTGTGTGTGTGTGCTTGTGTGTATATGTGTGTGTGTGTGTGTGCTTGTGTGTATGTGTGTGTTTGCTTGTGACTATGTGTACATGTGTGTGTATGTATGCATGTACATCTATGTATTTGGGTGCACATGCACAAGTGTGTGTGTGTGCATGCTAGCATATGTATATGTGTGTTTGTATGCATGTGTGTGTCTCTACATGCATATGCATGTGTGCCTGTATGTGTGTGCATATATGTGTGCATGATCATGTATGTTCTTGTGTGTTTAAGCATGTATGCATCTGAGCATGTTTGTTGTTGTTGATGTTTACGTGCATGTGCTTTTGTGTATAGGGGTTATATCCATATTTTTGTACATGTGGGTACACATGTGAGCTTGTGTTCATGTGCATGTGTGTGTAAGTGCATGAGTGTGTGTGCATATGTGTCTTTGTTTATGCACATGTGTATGTTTATGTGTTCATATCTCTATGTGTATGTGTGTCTACATGTCCATGTGTATGTGTTGGTGCCTATAAGGGTTTGTGTGTGCATATGTAAGTTTGTATATATGTGTGTGTACATGTTTGTATGTGTGAGTGTGTGCAAGAATGTGTTGTGTGCATGGGCATGTATGTGTGTGCTCATATGCATGTTCTTGTGAGTACGTGAATTCATGCACATGTGTATGTTTGTGTGTGTGCATGCATGTGTCAATGTGAATGCATGCTTCTGTGGGTGTGTGTGTGTGCATGTCTGTATGCTTGTGCATGCAGTGTGCACATACACGCATGGGTGTGTATGTGTGCATGTCCATGTGTGTGTAGGCAGGAGTGTGTGTGGGTGTTTTAGCATGTGTGTACGAATATGTGTGCATGGAAGTGTGCATGTATTTATGTTTGTGTGTGAGTGCATTCATTCATTTCTTTGTGTATGTATGCGTGTACATGTTTGTGTTCATTTAGCTGCATATGCATGTTTGGATGCATGTATGTTTGTGCATGCCTGTGTTCATTTAATTGCATATGCATGTTTGGATGGATGTATTTGTGTGCATTTCGTTGTGTTTGGATGCATGTATGTGTGTGCATGTCTGTGTTCATTTAATTGCATATACATGTTTGCATTTGCTTACATGTGCCTTTGTGTGATTATGTGTATGTATGTGAATATGTGTGGACTTGTGCATGTATTAATGAGTGTGTGTGTGTGTGTGCATGCATGTGTGTGTATGCACGTGTGTGTGAGTGAGGGTGCATATGTGTGCTTGTAAATTTTTTTTGTGGGTGCATATATATGTATATGTGTGTGTGTGTGTGTCTTTGGGTGTGCATGTTTTTGTGTGTGAGTATGTGCATCTTTTTGTGTGTGTGTTTGCATGTGTGTGTAAATGGTTGCATGTGTGTATATTCATGATTATGTGCATGGGTGGGTGTGTGTAAGTGTGCTTGTGTGTGTGTAAGTGTATGCATGTGTGCTTCTATGCACATGTTCTTGTGCATGTGATGTGTATGTAGGTGTATGCATGTGTGCTTGTGTGCACAGGTTCATGCACTGTGATTGTGTTGGTATTTGTGTGTGCACACGTGCATGTTTGTATGTGTGTGCATTTGCACATATGTTAGTAGGTGTGTGTGTGTGTGTGTGCATATGCTAGTTCATGTGTTTGTGTCTTTGCAAGAGTGTACTCTCTGTAGGTATGTGTGGGTGTGTGTATACATGTGTGTCTTCCTATATGTATGTGCATGTATTTGTATTCATGTGTAGGTATTCTTATATGCATTTGCATGTGTCATGTGAGTGTGCATGCATGTTTATACCTATGGGTGCATGAGTATGGGTGAGTCCATACATCTATATGTATGGCTGTACACATATATGTGTGCACATCTGTCTACATTCATGTGTCTACATGCTTGTGCACACGTGTGTATATGATCTTGAGTGTGTATGTGCATATGCTTGTGTGTGAGTGTGTAGAGGGTTGTGTTTTTTGGGGCATGTGTGTGTGCATGAGTGCTTGCATACATGTCTACATGTGTTTACATGCACACATATTCATGCATATGGGTCCACACATGTGTGCAAGCATGCACATGTTTATATATGTAGAAGTGTGCATGCATGTGTGCACATACATTTTTTTGCACATGTGTGTGTGCATGTGTGCTTGTGTGGCTTTGAGTGCATGTGTGTATAAAAGTTTATGTGCACATGTGTGTGCATATAGGTGTGTGAACATGTGTGTGTGCATGTTCTTATGCACATTTGTTTTCTTTTGTGTGAGTGATTATTTGTTTATTTGTATTCGTGCACATGTGTGAGCATGCATGTATGTGTGCATGTATGTGTGTGGTATGTGTATATTGTATATTTGGGCATGAGTTGTTTTGTGTGTGTGTGTGTTTGGATTTGCATGTGTACATGTGTGGTTATCTGTGTGAATGCACATGCATGTGTGTCTTCATATGTGCCTACATTGGTGTGTGTGTGTATGTTTGTGCATGTTGGTCTTTTCTCTACATTTGTAGTTGTATTTGCACATGTATGTGTGTTTGTGTGTGCATCCACATTATCATGTGTATGTGTGCACCTTTGCCTATGTGCATGTGTGTATGTAGGTATGCACATGCATGTATATGCACATATTTGTGTACATGTATATGTGTGTGTGTATGCATTTATGTGTGCATGTAGATGCATGTATGCATGTGTGTTTGCAGATTGTCCACATTTCCATTTAGGTGTGTGCATGAGTACATGAGTTCACATGTGCACGTGAATGTGTGTTTGCATGTCCATGTGTATGTATGTCTATTCATGTGTCCTTCTATGTGAGTGTGTGCACATATGTGTGTGTGTGTGTGTTCATGTGTGCATGTATCTGCATTTGCATGTGTAGGTACATGTGCATGTGCTTGATTCTTTACGTGTTGGTGATGGTGTGTGTGTGTGCATGTCCATGTTATGTGGGTGTGTGCATGCATGTGTGCAAGTGTTTGTATGTGTATTTGTGCCTTTGTACATTTGTGCTTTTGTGTTCACATAAGCATGTGCGCACGTGTGTATTTGTGTTTGTGCAAAAACTATGTGTGTCTGTGCGTGGACATGTGTGTGGTCATGCATGTGCACGTGTGCATGCATGTGCATATGTATTTGTGTGTGCTTGTGCATGTGTGTGTATGGGTGGCATGCATGTTATTGTGTGTATGCATACATACAAGATCATGTGTCTGCATGGGTGTGTTTGTTTATATGCTAGCTTGTGCGTACTTGTACAAATGCATGTACATGTGTGTGTCTATGCATGTGGGTGTATATGTACATGCATGTTTGTTTGTATGCTTATAAGTGTGTTTGTGTGTGTGTGCTTGTGTGGATATGTGTTTGTGCATGTGCATGTGTGTTTGTATTTATTCATTTGTGTGTGTGTGTTTGCATTTGTGCATGTGTGGGTGTGTTATCCTGTATATGTGCAAGTGTGTGCATGTATGCTTTTGTGTATGTGTGCACATATTTAAGTGTGTGCACGTATAAGCTTGTGTATCCATTGGCTGATGTGTGTGTGTATGTGAGTCTATTTATGTATGCTTGTATGTGTGTGCTTGGGTGCTTTTGTAGATGTTTGCATATGTGCTTGTATATGTCTTTGCATATTTGTGCATGTGTGCATGCATGTGCCTATTTGTGTGTTTGGGTATGCATGTTTGAGTAAATGAGTGTGTGTATGTGTGTATACTTCTGCATTTGTTTGTGTGCATGTGTGCACATGTGTTAGTGTATGTGTCCATGCATAAGTGTGCTTTTTTGAGTGTTTATGCATCTTTATGTGCATGCATGTGCATCTATGTGTGCATGTGTGAGTATATATGTGTATATGCAAGTGTGTTTGAATATTTGTATTCCTATTTGTTGGTGTATGTGTGTGTGCTTGGGCGTGTGCATCAATGTGTGTATGTGTGGGGGTGGATGTGCCAATGTGGCTGCAAATATGCATGCTAAGAGTGTGCAAACATGTTTTTGCATGTGCAAGTGTGAGTATTTGTGCCTATGTGCATTTGTTTGCATGTTTGTTTGTGTGCCTTTGTGTGTGTGCATGCTTTTATGTGTGCATGTGGGAGTGTGCATGCATGCAGATGGGTATATGCACACACATGAGTGTGTGTGTTTATGTGTATGTACATGTGTGTGTGTGTGTGTGTTTGTGTGTTTATATGTGTGAATGTTTTCTTTTGTATGTATGTGCAAGCATCTGTGTATGTATGTGCCTATACATTTTCGTGTGTACGTATATGAGAGTTTGCATGTGTGTGCATGCATTTTGAGGTTGTATGTACATGTGTATTCATGCAAATGTGTAATTGTGTGTGCATGCATTTACTTGTGTGCACATATGTACCTGTGTGTGCATCGTGAGCATGATGATGGGTGTGTGAGCATGTGCATGTATGTTTGGATATGTTTGTGTGTGTGTTCATGTGAATGTGTTTGTGAGCATGAGTGTGTGTGCATGTGGGTGTGGGTGTGTGTATACTTATGTTTTTATGTGTTCTTATGTGCGTGTGGTTGCATGTGTGTCCAAGCATTCGTGCATATGTGCATGTGTGCATATTCAGGCATGCGAATGCATGTGTAGTAGTGGTTGTGACTGTGTGCAAGTATGTATGCATGAATGTTCACGCATGTGTGTGCATGTATTTGTGTGTGTGTGTGTGTGTGTGTGAACATGTGCATGTTTTCTTGTGTGTGTGTGCTATGTGTGCTTATGTGCATGTGTGTGAGGGTATGCGAGAGTAAGGGTATGGGTGTACAGGTGAGCAGGTACATGCCTATATGGCATGCATCTGTATGCATTTGTGTGTCTATGTGTAACATTGTGCACATGTAGATGCTTGCTTGTGTATAATTGTTCCTAGGTTCATATGTAGGTGCATGTGTCAGAGTATAGGTGTGTGAGCATATGCATGTGTGTGTGTGTGTGTTTGAATGCATGTATGTGCATCGGCATGCATATGAGTGTGTGTGCATGAGCTTGTTCGCATGTGGATGTGCATGGTTAAGCATGTGTATGTCTATGCATGTGTATGTGTGTATGTGTGCATGTGTGTACTTGTGTATGTGCATGTTTTTGTTGTTGGGTGTGTTTGTTTGCATACATATGTGTATGGGTGTGTGTGTGTGTACATTTGTGGCTATGTTAGTGTATGTGTGTGTGCATGAGGATGTGTGACTGGGTGTGCTTGTATAGGTGTGTGCAAGTATGCGTATGTGCGTGCACATATGTGTATGTGTGCATATGTGGGTCTGTGCGTATATGTGTGTGTGAGCATTTATTCTTACGCATGTGTGCATGAATGTGATTATGTGTGGGTGTTGGTTTGTGCATGTGGGTGTGAGTGTACATGTTTTAGTGAGCATGCTTATGTGTGTGTGCGTGTGTTCTTGTACATGTGTATAAGTATGTGTGTGTGTGTGTGCATGTGCATCTACATGTGCGACTGTGTGTGTTAGTACGTACATACATGTGTGTGTTTATGCATTGGTGTGCATGTGTTTCTGTTTATTAGTGTTTCGAAGTCCACATGTATGTTTTCTTATGTGTTTTTGCATGTGTGCTTTCTTTGTTCTGTATGCATGCATGTATGTGCTTATGCATGTTCTTATGTGTGTGTGTGTGTGCATGCATGTGGTGTCTATATGTGTATTCCTTAAAAAGTGATGTGTCCTCACAAGTGCAAATTTGCGTGTGTGTTAGCATGTGTGAGGGGGTGCACAGGTGCATGTCTAAATGCACGTGTGTTGTGCATGTGCTTATGTGTATATGCTTTTTTGGTGTTTGCATGTGCATGCACACATGCATTTATGTGTGTTTGTTGTGCATGTGTTTATGTGCATGCTTGTGTGTGTATGTATGTGTGTGCTTGTTTGTATTTATGCATAACTGTGTATGCATCTATGGTTGTTGGTGTGTGTGTGCATGCAAGTGTGTGCATAGGATTGTGTTTGTGTACCAGTGTTTGTAGGTACATGTGTGTTCATATATATATATATACATATGTGTGTGTATGCATGTGTGCATGTATTCATGTGTGTGTGTGAATGTGCATATTCATGCATATGTGTGTGTGTGCCTTTG
Organism: Vanilla planifolia; assembly: GCA_023846275.1. Classification (NCBI taxonomy): domain Eukaryota; kingdom Viridiplantae; phylum Streptophyta; class Magnoliopsida; order Asparagales; family Orchidaceae; genus Vanilla; species Vanilla planifolia. The sequence goes on from JAIUJO010000066.1 coordinate 996,957, forward strand.
TATGGCATGAGTGCATGTCAATAGGCTTGTGCTTATGCATGTTTGTGTGTGTATATGTGTGAGTACATCTATGCATGTTTTTGCATGTGTGTTCCTTCACATTTGTGCTTGCACACATACAAGAATGTGTGTATGCATGTGTGTGTGTTGACATGTGTAAGTGTGTGCATGTGACAGGTGTTTGTGTTATATGTGCCATTTGTGTGTGTGCATGACTTTGTGCATGTGTTCTTTTTTGTGTATGTTTTTGTAACAAGTATGTGAATATGTGTGTGTGTGTGTATGTTTGTTCATGCATAGGTGTGTTTGGTTGTACATAGGTGCTTGTATGTATTTGTGTGCATGTAGGTGTGTGCATGTTTGGTTGTGGATGTGTTGTGGGCATGTATTTGTGTGTCTATGAGTTCATGTGTTTGTGTGTGCATATATGTGTGTTTATATGAGTTTATGAATATATGTGTGCATGTGTGCATTTGGGTGTGCACATTTGTTTGTGTATATGTGTACAAACATGTCCAGTAGTGTGTGCATGTGTTTGTGCATGTCTGTGTGCCAGTGTGTGCATGTGCATGTGTGTGTGTTTGTGCTTGTGTGTACATGTTCATGTGTGTGTATATATGTGCATGTGTGTGCATCTATGTGTGTTGTTATGCATGTATGTGTGCATGTGTTTTAAGTTTGTGCTTGCATGCATGTATGTGTGTTTATGAGTTTATGCATGTGTACATGTGCATGTGTATGTGCACTCGTCTTTTTGTGTGCATGTGTGTACTTATCTTTGCGGGTGTGTGTATATGCACACATGCTTTTGCTTATTTATGTGTTCGTGGGTCTATGCATATGTGCTTTACTATGCATTGTGTGTGCATGGATGTGTAATTGGATACATGTCTGTGTGTATGTGATTGAGATTGTGTTTGCATATTTTTGATCTCGTGTGTGCATGTGCTTGTATGATTGCACCAATGCATGTGCTTATAATATCTATATGTGTATGTGTGCCCATGGATGCATGGGTTCATATGTCTATGTGTGTGAATGTGCATGTTTATTTGTGTGTGCATGCGTGTGCATGTGTATGTGTGTTCAAGTCATCCACTTATGCAAGCATGCATGTGGGAGTGGATGTGTGTGCTCATGTGCATGTGTGAAAGCTTGCATTTTCATGTGTGTGTATGCCCAGATGTGTGTGCACATGTGTGCATGTGCGTGTGTGTGTGTGTGTGTTTATTTGTGTTGTGCATGCATGTATGTGCATATGGGTACAAATGATTGTACATGTACTTGCATGTTCATGTGTATATATGAGCATGTATGTGTGTATGCATGTCTATGTTTACATGTGTGGATGTGTGTGTGTTTCTGTATGCATGTTTTTGTGCATGAATATTTTTATGCATGTGTATATTTATGTGTTTGTGTGTGTGCATGTGTGCATACATGTGTCCCTACATACATATGTGTGTGTGCATGCATGCGTGCATTTGTGTGTATGAGGGTGTGTGTTGATGCATTTGTGTGTACGTGTTTGTGTGTAAGTGTGTGTTATTTGTGTGTGTGCATGTGTGAGTCTGTGTGTTCATGTGTGTGCTTGCTTGCAAGTGTCTAACCTTGTTCTTTTTTGCTTTGTAATGAGTGTATGTGTGTTGGGATGTGTGTGTGTGTGTCCATGTATATGTGTGTCCTTGTGTATGCATGTATGTATGTGTACTTGTTTGTATATGTTTTGTGCATATGTGTGTGCACACGTGTATGTATTTGTGTGCATGTATTAGTGTTTGTGTTTTTGTCATTGTATGTGTGTGTCAACATTTGCTTCTTTGTGCATATGCCTATGTGTTCCTCTATGTGTCAGTATTGTTGAATGCATACATGCATGTGTGTGTACATGTTGTTGCATGCCTTGGCATGCATGAGTGTGTACATATATGTTGGTGTCTATGTGTGTGCTTTTTTCAAGTGTACTTGCATTGGTTTGTGTGTGTGTGTGCATATGTTTTTAAGTACATGCATGTGTGTGTGTATGCAAGTTTGTGCGGATTTATGTGCATTGATGTGTGTGTGTGTGTATCTTTGTGCATGCCCATTTGTGTGTTTATGTGGTAGTGAATGCACAAACATGCATGCATGTGTGGGTATTTGTGTGTGTTGGTGTGTGTATGTGTGTGTGTGAATAATTACATGTGTGTGTCTACATAGGGGCATATGTGTGTGTGAATATGTGTGCATATGTTTGTGTGCATGAATGTTATTATGCATGTATATGCCTATGTGTTCACATATGTGTGTGTGAATGAGTGTTTGCACGTGTGATTATGTGTGTTTGTGTGTGTACCCATGTGTGCATTTGCATGTGTGTGTGTATATGTGTTTGCTAGTGTATATGCATATGTGTACACTAGCATGTTTTTTGCCTTTGCATATGTTTGTGCATATGTGTGCATGTGTGTATATGTGTTGTGTCCATGTGAGTATATGAGTTTATGTGCACATCAAAATGTGTGTGTGTGTGCTTGTTTGTATGTATAGGTGCATGTATCTGTGCTTGTGCATGTCTGTGTGTGTATGTTATTTATGTGTGTATATGAACTTTAGTGAAAGTGTGTGTGTTTGTGTCTTTATGTGTTTATGTGCATGTGAGAACGTGGATGTGTTCGTGTGTGCATCTAGCTTTATGTGTGCGTAGGTACGTGTGTGCATGTGTATGTGTGCACATGCATTTGTGTTGGCGGTTTTAGTGTGTTTGCAAATGTGTGTATGTGTATTAATCTATGTGTGTGTAAGTGTTTGTGCATGTGCATGTGCATATGGTTGTGGGTGTGTTGTGTGTATGCATGCCTATGAAATTGTATATTTGTGCTTGTCATGCCTGCTTGCAAGCATGCTTGTGTGAGTGTGTGTGTGTGTGTGTTGATGGGTTTGTGAGTGTGTGTGCATGTGCATTTGTTCAAGCATGCATTTGCATTTGAGTGTGTGCATACAGGTGTGCATGCATGTGTGTTTGCATGTGAGTGCACTTATGTTTATATTTGTGTGCATATCTACATATACATGTGCATATCTATATTTTTGTGTGCATGGCATGAGCATGTATGGTGGTGTGCACATGTGTGCATATGCATACGTGTGTGTGTGTATATTTATGTGCATGTGCGTGTACACGTGCATGTGTGTATATATGTACGCATTTGTGTTTGCATGTTGGTTTCTAGGCATGCGTTCATGTGCCTATGCATGTGTTTGTTTGTGTGTGCGTGTGTGCATGTGTGGGCTTAAACATACATGTGTGTGTGCTGTGGGTGCCTTTTAGTGTGTGTGTGTCTATGTGTGTATTTGCATTTGCATGGGCATACTTGTGCATGTATATCCAGATGTGTGTGTGTGTGTGTCTATGTGTTTTATGTGTGTATACATGTACATGTCTTTGTGCATGTATGTGTGTGTGCATGTGTGAACATGTGTGTGGTTGTGTGTGTGGGTGCTTGTGCTTACATGTATTTATGCATGTGTGTATACATGTGTATGCGAGTTAATGCATGAATATGTGCATGTGTTCACACAAAAGTGCATGTGTGGGTGTGGGTTTGGGCATTTGTGTATGTGTGTGTGTATGCATTTGTGTGTACATGTGATTTAGTTTGTGGGTGTATTTGTGTTTCGACTTGTGTGTGCATTGCATTTGTGTGCATACATATGTGTGTATGTGCACATATATACACCTATAGGTGCATGGGTTTACATGGCTACATGTATGTGTGTGTGTGTACATGTGTGCTAGCTTTTGTGCATGTGTGCTAGCTTTTGTGCATGTGTGTGTGCATGCATGTATGTGTGTATGCATGTGTAAGCTTGTATCTATTTGTGTATGTGTGCGTGTGGGTGTGCTGGATGCATCCATGTATGCGTGAGCATATTCTTTGTTCATGAGTATATGTGATTTTGGTTTGTGTGTGTACTTGTGTATACCTTTGTGTGTATGTATCTTTATGTGCATGTGCATGTGAGTGTGTGAATGTGTGTGCATTTTTTATGTTTGCATGTGTGGGTGCAGCTCATATATGTGTGAGTGTGAGTGCATGCATGATTGTGCATGTGTGTGCATGTTAGTGTGCGTGTGTGTGTCTGTGTCTGTATGCATGTGCATGCATTTAAGCATGCATTAGTATGTATGCATGCTCGTGCACATGTGTGTGTGTATGGGCATGTTTGTGTGCATGCAAATAAGTGGGTGGACATATGTGCACGTGTGAGTGTGTGTACATGTATATGCATGGATGAACATATGTGTGTTCAAGTGTGTGAGTGCTTATGTTTGTTCTTGTGTATATGCTCATGAGTGTGTGTGTGTGTGTGAGCACATGCTTGTGCATGTGTGCTTATGTGGGTGCATGTGGCATGGTTGCATGTGTGAAAGCATTTATGCATGCATGCAAGCATGTTTATGTGTGTGTGTGTTCATGCATATACATTTTTATATGTACAGATATGTGTGTGTGGGTGCATGTGAGTGTGTGCATGCATACTTACATGCATTTGTGATTATGCTTTGTGTAGGTGTATGTGTGCATGAAGTTGTGCAAGTGTGCATGTGTGCTTTCATGTGTGCATGTGTGTGCAAGTTTATGTGCATGTATGTGTACATGACATTTTGTGCATATGTCTGCCTATGTGTGCATGTCTATGTTTGTATCTGTGTGTGTGTTTGCATATGCATATTTGTGATTGCATGTGTGTGTGCATATGAATGTGCATGTATGATTGTATATGTGGGTGTATAGGTGTGCATGTACATGTGTGTACGTGTCTATGCTTGTGTGTGTAATTATGTTTATGTATGTGTTTTTGTGTGTGTATGTGTGTGTACATATACATGTGTGTATTCTTGTGTTCCTATGTTTGTATGCATTTGTGTGTGGTTTGTATAGGTTGGTTCATGTGCATATATTTGTATGTGTGCAAGTGTGCTGTGAGTATATGTGTCGAATTACATGTATGGGTGGGTATACAAACATTTATATGATTGTGTCCATGCATGAGTGTGTGTGTGTAAGCATGTGTGTGCTTATACACATCTTTGTGTGTGTCTACACTTGCATATAAGTGTGTGTGATTAGGAGCATCTATGCTTATGCATGGATTCACATGTGTGTGTGTGTATGTCAATGTGTAGCTGCATGTGTGTGTACACTCACATGTGTGCACGTGTTTGTGCGTGTTATGCATGAATATGTGTGGATGTGTGTGGATGTGGGTATGTGACTATGTGAGTATGTGCATTCATATGTTTGCACATATGTGTGCATGCATGTGTGTTTGTGCTTGTTCATGTTTGATTTGTGTGCACGCAGATGTGCATGTGTGTACTTGTTAATGTACATGTGTGTCTTTGTGTCTTTGTGGCTATGTGATTGAGTGTGTGTACACATGTGTCTATGTGCTTGTGCATGTGTGCATGCATGTATTTGTGTGTGTTGGGTTGTGTGTGTGCATGTGCAAGTGTGTGTGTATACTTGCATGTGTATATGAGTGTGTGTAAGTGTTTGGCATGTAGATGTTTGTGTTTGTATAAATCTCCATACATGTGTATGTGTGTAACTACATGGAATGTGGGTGTTTTTATGTGTGTGCATGATTACATGTTTGTGTGTGTGCACCTAGGCTTGTGTATGCTTGCATGCATGTGTGTGCATCCACATATGTGTGTCCATACGTGTGATTGTGCATATATTTGTATGTGTCTACTTGTGTTTGCTTGTATGTGTGGTTGTGTGTTCCTATTTTTGCATGTGTTTGCTTGTTCGTGTAGTACGTTCATATTTATGTGTGATGCATTTGTGCATGTGTGAGAGCTTGTGTGCGTGAATATGTGTGCGCAATCTTGCATGTGTGTATGTTTGCATATTTGTGCATGTATCCATGTAGTTCTGTGAATGTGTGTTCGTGCTTGTGTGCTTGTGTACTATATGCATGAGTGTATGTATGTTGGTGTGCAAGCATTATTTTATGTTTGTGTACATTTACAGGAATGTGTGCACATGCATGTGTATATGTGTGCATGAGTGTGTGAGTGTATATGTGTGCATTTGTGTTTCTATGTATGTGTGCATTTGTGAGTGCTTGTGATTGTGTGTTTGTGTGCATGTGTGCTTATATATGCATGTATATGTGTGTGTGCATGTGGGTGTGTGCATGAGTACTTATGTGTGTGTGCTTGAGTGATAGTGTGTGTGTACTTATGTGGGCACTTGTGCTTGCAAGTACTTATTTATGTGCGTGTGCCAATGCGTGTGTGTTTGTGCATTCATTAGTGTAGTCGTGTGAGTGGGTGTCTTTGCAAGTGTGATTTTATGTGTGCATGTTTGTGTGTGTGTGCTTGTATGTCTGTGCATGTATATATGTGTGTGTGCTTGTGTGTATGCATTTTATGTGTGTGTTGGTGTGTATGTGTTTGTGTGTGCAAACATGCACGTGTATGTGTGTGCGTATATATGTGTGTGCAAGCACTTTTTTGCGTGCACGTGTTTATGTGTGTGTGCATCAGCACCTATGTCTATGTAGGTGTGTATGCATGTTCGTGTGTGTTTGAGTAAGGGCACATGTGCCTACATGTGTGTGTGCTTTTTTGTGTTTGTAAGTTTGTGCATGTGTTTGTTCGACTATGTGTGTTTTTGTGCCTATGTGATTGCATGTGTGTGGATGTTAGTTTGGGTGTGCGTGTGTATGTGTTGATGTGTTTGTGTGTGTGTTCGCATGCCTACAGGTGTGTGCATGGGTGTGCTTGCATGTCCACATGTGTGTGCATATATTTTTGTGCATATGTGTGTATGTGTGTGTGTGCATGCCTATGTGTACATGTGAGTATGTGTGAATGCTTGTGCATGTGTGCATGCATGAGGGCCTATACAGGTGCATGTGCATGCTTGTGCATGTGTGTGTGCCTCTGTTTGTTTATGTGTATGTGCTTGTGTGTGTGTGCATATGCATGGGTGTGCATGTGTGCATGTATGAGGTGCAAATGCATATGTCTATATGGCTATGCATATACAAGTATGTGTGTGTGCACAAGTATATTTGTATATTTGTGTGAGTGTTTAGGCATGTGTAAGCATCTGCATGTATGTGCACATGTGCGTTGTGCATGTGTAAATGTGTGTATGTATGTGCGTGTATGCATATGCTTGTGTGTATACGTATATTCATCTTTGAGTGCATGTGTAAGTGTGTGTATCCTTGTTTGTGTGCATGTGTGAATTTTTATGGGGGTACATGTGAGTATGTTTGTGTGTGTGCATGTGTGTGCGAGAGTGTGTTTGCATGCATGTTTATGTATGTGCATGTGCGTGTGACTGTTTGTTTGTCTATGCCTGTGTCTATGTGTTTTTGATATTTTGTGTGTTTATGTATGTGTGCATGTTCATTTTTGTCGACTTGTGTTATATTGTGTGTGCATGTGTACATATATTTGTATGTGTGTGTGTGTGTACCTATGTGGTGTTGGTGCATTTGCATGTGTGTTCTTGTGACCATGTATGTGTACTTGTGCATGTGTATGTGTGCTTGAGTGCACCTGTGTGTGCATTTGTGTTTGTACATTTGTGTGTGCCCTATGTGTTTGTATGTGTTTGTTAGCATGTGTGGTCTGCATATAGGTCCACGTGTGTGCATCCATGCCTCTTTGTGCACCTATGCGTGTGTTTTGTGCATGTGTGTATATGTGTGCATGAGTTTGTGTTCTTGTGAGTATATGTGTGTACAAGTGTGCTTGTGTGTGCAGGTTAGTATTTATGTGTGTGTATGCATGTGTTTGTGCACATGCTCAAGTGCATATATGCATATGAACAAGCATGTGTGTGATTGTGTGTGCATGTGTGTGTGTTCATGTGTGCATGCATGCATACATGTGTGTGTTTATGCAAGTATATATGTGCATGTGAATGTGTATGTATGTGGTTGTGTGTGTGTGCATGCATACATATATTCACATATGTGTGCGCCTTTGTGTATGTGTGTGTGTGTGCGTGATTGTGATTTTATGTGTGTGTGTTTGAGTGTGTGTACATATATGCATGTGCAAGTGCTTAATTCTGAATGTGTGTGTCTCAAATGGTGTGCATGTGTGTGTACTTGTGTTTTTGTGTGTTTATAGATGTGTGTGCTTGTATGTGCAAGTGTATATATGTGTGCATATGTTTGTATATGTGTATGTGCATATAGGTGTGGTCGTACATGCATGTGCATCTGTGCTTGCGCATATGTTTGTGACTGTGTGTGCGAGTGTGGGTGAATGTCTGAGTCTATGTGTGTGCACATCATACAAGTGTTTGTATGTGTGTGATTGCATGCATATATGAGTTTCTTTGCATTTGAGGGTGTGTGTTTACTTGTGTGTGAATGTGGGTTTGTAAATATTTTTGTGTGTGCATCATTATGCAAGTGTTTGTGTGTGTTCATGCACATATGTGTGTGTGTGTGTGTGCATGCATGTTTGTTCATGGGTGCGTGTGTTTTTAGATATGTGCATGTGTGAGGGTCTATGTGTGCATGAATGTGCATGCTTATAGTAAGCATGTGTGTGTGCATGCTTGTTTATGTAGGTGTCTATGTAGATATGTGTATTTGTGTGTGTGTGTGTGTGTGAGTTCATGTATATGTGTGTCCTTGCGACTTTATATGCATGTGTCTGTGTGTGCATGAATGATTGCCTATTGTGTGTGTATGTGCATGTGTTTATACATCAATGCATTGGTGTATGTGTGCTTGTGTGTGAGCAGGTGTGCATGTTTGCTCATGTGTGAATGGATGTATGTTTATGTAGATGTTTGTGCTTGTATTTATGTGCATATATATATATGTGTGTGTGTGTGTGTGTGTGTGTGTGTGTGTGTGTGTGTGTTTGTGTGTGTATGTGTGTGCTTGTAATTTGTATGTGTACATGCGTATGTGTGTGATTCTGCATGCATGTTTGTACATGTCTTTTTAAAGCTGTGTCATGTGTGTGTGTGTGTGTGCTTGAGTGTGCATGAGTGCATGTTGGTCTTTGTGCATGCTTGTGTGTGTATGTCAACATGTGAAGGTGCGTGTGTGTGTGTGTGCATGTGCGTGTTTGTTTGTGTGGGCATATGTGTATGTGCCTTCATGTTTGCAAATGAGTTTATGCATGTGCTTGCTCATGCATGCTCGAAGGCATGTGTGTGTTTTGCATTTGTATGTGTGCATGGGTACATGCCTATGTTTGTTTATGTATGTGAGTGTGCATGTGCATGTGTGTACTTGAGTGTACTTGTGCGTACATGTGTGCATATGTGTATGCATGTGTGTTTTTGCATGCATGTGTGTGTGTAAATAAATGGGTGTGTGTGCATGTGAGTTTGCATTATTAATCATGTACGTTTGTGTGTTTATGTGTGCATGTGCATTTTTTTGTGCTTGTGTATAAGTGTGTGTGTGTGTGTGGATTCACATGTTTGTGTGTGCCAAAGTGTTTGGGCATGTGCATATGCATGTGTGTTTTTGTGTGTGTGTGTGTTTGTGTATGGGTTTGTCTATGTGCAAGTGCATGTGTGTTTAGGCATGTGGTTATGTGTGGGTGAAGATCTATCTGAATGGCTATGCACCTTTTGGGTATGTGTATGTTCCTGCATGTGTGTGTATGTGTCCATAAGTGTGTATGTGTGTTTGTGAGTGTGTGCATTTTATACGTGTGCTTGTGTGTGTGTTTGTCGTGGTGTCTATGTTTGGGTGTGTGTGTGTGTGCATATGTGAATGTTTATGTGCTTATGCATGTTTGTGTGCTTATGCATGTCTATGTATGTGTGTGTGTTCCTGCTTGTGGGTGTATGTGTCCATAAGTGTGTATGTGTGTTTTTGAGAGTGTGCATTTTATGCTTGTGCTTGTGTGTGTCATGGTGTCTATGTTTGGGTGTGTATATGTGTGTGTGTGCATATGTGCATGTTTATTTGCTTATGCACTTACGTGTTTGCACATGAGTGTGTTGATATGTGTGGGTGTGTGCAAGTGTGTGCTTGTGTGTGCCTGTGTGTATGTGTGCATGTAAGAACATGTGTGTGTGTGTGTGTGTTTAGGTGCACATACCAATGTGTGTATCTTTGTTTGGGTGTGCATGCACATGTGCATTAGTTCATTTCTTCATGCATGTGTGTCCACACAAATGTGTGTGTATAGGTGCTTTTTGTTGTTGTGTGTATTCATGTGTGTATGTGCTTGTGTTTGCATGCATGTGCATTTTGCGAATTTGTGTACATGTGTGTTTGTGCATGTATGTGGGACTACATATGTGTGCATGTGCATGCATGAGTATGTACATATGCAATTGTGTGTTTGTGTTAGTTCATGTGTAGGGGTGTGTGTATAAGTATAGTTTTGTAAGTGTGTGTCCGAGTTTGCATCATTGTGTGTGTGTATGTGTGCATGTGCATATGTATGTGTTTGTGCATGAATGCATGTGTGGATGTATATGGATGACATGCAGGTATATTTTTGTGTGTTCACTAGTGTGTGGGTGTGCTCATATGCATGTGTGCATGTGTTTATAACATATGTGTGTGTGCATTCATGGATGTGCATGTGTGTTAGTGTGCATACTTGTGTGTTTGTACATGTGTGTGTGTGCAAACTTGTCAAGGTATTTGTGCATTTGTGTGTATGGTTGTATGTGCATGTGTATGTGCTTGTGGATGTGTGTGTTTATAGAAATATGTGTGTATGTTCTTCTTTGTTTTTGAGTGCACATATGCATTAGCTTGTGTGCACATGTTGTTGTGTGCATGTGTTTATATGTATTTGTGCATGAGTTTGTGTGCATGTTCATGTGGGTGTGTGTGTGCATATGAGTATGCATGGGTGTGTGTCTACATATGTCTATTTGCATGTGTGTTTGTTCATGTGTGCTTGTCTGCATTTGTATATGTGCATCATTATGTGCATGTTGCATATGTATGATGCATGTGTATGTGTATGGGTGTCTATGTATGTAGCTATGTGTGAGTGTTTGTGCACATGTGTGTTTTTTTGTGTGTGTTTTTTATTAGGGTGTGTGTGCATGGACATGTGCATGTGTGTTTACATGTGTGTCCATGTGCATATGTGTATATGTGCATTTGAGCACCTATTTGTGATAGTGTTTACATGCATGTATATGTGTCTCTGTATGTGTGCATGCCTATTTTTGTGTACATGTTTGTGTGCATGTGTGTACATTTGTGCCCATTTGTTTTACCATGTTTCTATGCATGTTTTTAAATGTGTGTTCAAGTGCATGTGTGCATTCCCACACATGTGTGTTGTGTGTGTGCATGCATCTTTGTGTTTGTGCATGTGCTTATGTGCATGTGTGTGTTTATGTGTTTGTTTAAGCTTTTATGCATACATGCGAGCATGTGTGTGCATGTGTATTACATGAGTGTGCGTGTGTGCTTTTTTTAGGGAGCATACATATGGTTGTGTGACTATACATTTAAATGTGTGTGTGTATGTTTTTATGTTTTAATGTGTGTGTACATGTGTATGCATTTATGTGTGAATGCATGTCTATGTGCATGAGCATGTGTTTGTACATGCAAATATGGGAGAGCTTGTGTGTGCATATGTGTGTGTTCTTGTGCATGTGCATGTGAGTACATGTTGTTTGGTCGAGCTTCTGCATGTGCATTTGCATGTGTACATGGGTACATGCGCACATGTGTGTGTATGTTTGTTTATGTGCACGCTTATGCATGTGTCTGTATGGATTCATATATGTCTGTACATCTATGTGCACATGCATGTTTGTCAATGTGTCTATGGGGATTGGCAAACATGTATACATGTGGGTGAGTGTCTGCATGTGTATGTGTGTGAGTGTATGCATCTTTGTGTGTGTGCTTGTTTGTGTGTGTGAGTATGTGTGGGTGTGTATGCATGTTGTGTATATGTACATGTGCATGTGTGCTTTTCTATGTGTGTGTGTGCATATGTGCATATGGTTATATGTGTGTGTATGTTCCTATGGTGTTTGTGTGTTCATGTGCATGTGTATTTGTCTATGTGGGTGTGATTGTGCATGTGTGATTTTGTTTGTGTGTGTCTATTTATGTGTATTTGTGTGTATGTGTGTGCATATGCATGACTGCTAGTGGTTGTGCATGCGTGTACTTATACATGTGCATGTGTGTTTTTGCTTGAGGGTGTGTGTATGCATTTGTGTGGATTTGTGTGTGTGTGTATTTTGGCATGTGTGATTGTGTATGTGTGTGTGCATGTTTCACTTATTTGCATGCATATGGGTGAGTGTGTATGGTCTTAGTTGCATGCATTGTGAGTGTCTGTGTGTGTGTTTGTGTGCACATGCATGTTTGTGCTTCTGTTCATGTGTGTTTGTTTATGCACCTATTTTTATGTAGTTGTGTGTATTGTGCATCCATATGAGTGTATGTGTGCATTTGCCTACATGTGTGTGCACGATTGTGAGCATGCATGTTTATGTGTTTGCATATGTGGGTGCTTGTGAGTGCATATGTGTGCTTATGTAAGTCCTCATGTGTTCATGTGTGTGCATATGTATGTGTGCTTGTGTGTGCAAGTGTGTGGATGCGTATGGCTGCATGCATGCAAATGTTTATGTGTGTGTGTGTGTGTGTGTTTGAACATGTGCATGTGTGAGGTTGGGGGGTGTATGTGAGTGTATGTGCATATGTGTTTGTGCATGTGTGTCTTTGTATGTGTATGTGTGTGTCCATATATGTGTGTATAATTTTGTGTGTATGTGTGCTTGTTTGTATGTGTGTGTGCTTGTGCATGTTCATATTTTTGTGCATGTGTGCACATGAGCATGTGTGAATGTGTTTGTGAGTGTATGTGCATGTGTGTATATGTGCATGTAAAAGTGTTTTCTTACATGTGTTTGTGCATGTGTTTCAATGCTTGTTCATGTGTGTGCATGTGTGCATGCACGTGTGTGAATGGGTGTCTATGCATGTGTGCATTTATGTTGCTATATGCATGCATGCCTGTGTATGGATGTATGCATGTGTATGTGTATTTGCAAGTGTGTGTAAACATGTCTATATGTGTGCACGCATGCATGTGTGTGTGTGTGTGTGTGTGCATATGTGAGTTTGGTGTGTGTACATGTGCTTATTTTGGTGTGTGTGAGCCTTTATGTGTGCATGTTTATGCATCTGTAGGTGTGTATATGTGTGCATGTGTGGCCATGCATGCTGTGTGAGTAACATTGTGTACATGCACGTGAGTTCATTCGTTCATGCACGTGTGCAGGCGTGAGTGTGCCTGTGTGTATGTTTGTGTATATGCATGTGTGTTTATTTGTGTGTGGGTTATTCTTGTGATTGTGCATGTGTACATGAGTTTGTGCACATACATGCATGAGGTTTTTTGCTTGTTGTGTGAGTGTATGTGCATGCATGTTTTTGTGTGCATGTTAGGTCAATGTGTAAGAGAATGTCTGCAAGTGTTTGTTTTTGTGCACATCAATGTATGTCTGTACATGTATGTGTGTGTGTTTTTTTACATGTGTGTGTTTTTCTATATGTTTTAATATGTATGTTTCTATCTATGTATGTGGCTATGTGTGTGCATGCATGCTTGTGTGTTTGGTCATGTGTACATGTGCATATGTGTTTGTGAGTGCAGATGTTTTGTTTGTGCATGTGTTTCTATGTGTGTATGTACTTATTCATGTGAATGCGTGTTTGTGTATGAGAGCATGTCTGTGTGCATATTTTTGTAGGGGTGTGTATGTGTTTGTGTGTGTGCATGTGTGGATGTATATGTGTTGTTGTGCATGTATGCATGAGTGTGTGTGTGTGCATTCATGCATGAGTGTGTGTGTGTGCATTTACACATGTATTTGTATGCAGTTCTGTGTGTTGTGCATCCATGTGTACATATGTGTGTATGCATATGTGTATGTTTATATATGTGTGTGTGTGTGTGTGTGTATGTGCATTCATGTTTGTGCATGATTGTGTGCATAACTATGTGCATTTGCATGTTTGTGTGTGCGTGCTTGGGTGTGCATGAGTCTACTTGTGTATGTGTATGCATGTTTGTGTTTTGTTTAATGTAGTGTGTTTGTATATATGTTTGTCTATGTGCATGTGTGCGAGCATGTATTTGTGTGTGTGAGTGTCTTTAAGGGGGTTTATGTGTGGGTGTTTGTGTGTGTGTGTGTGGGTTCATGTATTCATGTGTGTTATGACGTGTGAGTTCATGCATGTGTGTGCATGTAGACAAAGTTGTGTGTGTACGGGTGTACATGTGTTTGGTCATGTATCTATGCATGTGTGTGTATGTTTGTGTGTTTGTGTATAGATGTCTATGTATGTGGTTGTCCATGTCCATATGCATTTGTGTGTACTTATGTGTCTATGTGTAAACATGTACTTGTGTGCATTTATACATGCATGTTTGTATGTGTGCATATTCATATTTTTGTGCATTTTTTGCATAGGCAAGTGTGAATATGTGAATGTATATGAGAGAGTGTGTGTGAGTGTGTGCATATGTGCATGTTTCAAGTGTTTGGTTACATGTGTATGTGCATGCATTTTTGTTCTTATTCATGTATGTGCATGGGTGCATGCATGCTTATGTGAATGTGTGTCTATTGGTGTGTATTTATGTTGGAGTGTGCAAGTGTGGATGCATAGCTAAGTGTGGATGTGTGCATGCATATGTGTATGTGCATGTGTGTGTGGGCATGTCTGTATGTGTGCATGATTTTCTATGTGTGTTCAAGTGTTGTTGTATGTGTGTATGCACGTGCATGTTTTCATGTGTGTGTTCATGAGCATGCATGTTTGCCTTCGTGTATGCATGTATATGCACATGTGAGTGTGTATATGTGTGCATGTATGAGTGTGTGTGCTGTTTGTAAGGGTGTGTGCTTGCATGTGTTTCCATTTTTACATGCTTGCATGTGTGTGCATGTATGAGGGCATGCTTGTGCTCTTGCAAGAATTTGTTTAGGTTATCATTGTGTTTGTGCATGCATCTGTGCATATATGTATGAGTTCGTGCACATGAATGCATATGTTTTTTTTGCATGTGTGTGTGTGCATGTTTGTGTGCATATGGTTGTGTGTGTGATTGCTTATGTGCATATGTGCTTGAGTGTGTCAATGTGCTTGCATGTGTGTATGCATATGCATGTGTGCATTTGCGTGCATGTGTAAGTCAGTATGTGTGTGTATATTTGTTTGCATCAGCATGTATGCATGTTTGCACATTTGTCTGTGCCTATGTGTGTGCATTAATACATTTGCATTCATGTATGCTATTGTGTGTATGCATGTGTGTGTGTGTATGTGTGGGCATACATGATCATGTGTGTATGCATCTTTGAGAGCATGTTTTTGAGCTTGTGTTTTTCCATCTGTGTGTATATTTACGAATATTTGTGTAGTTGTTTTATTCATATGCATACATGGGGGTGTGTGTATAGGCATGCACAAGACTATGCACATGTGTGCTTGTCTGTGTGAATATATGTGTGTGTGCTTGTGTGCATGTAAGGGTGTGGGTGCGCATGTGTATATGTGTTTTAATGTGCATGTTTGTATGTATGTCTATGCATGGATCAGCATTGTTTGTATATATGCATATGATTGCATGGGTGCATGTGAGTGCACCTATGCATGTGTATTTCAATGTGTGTGTTGAGTGTGTGTGTGTGTGCTTTTTTGTGCATTTGCATATGTGTGTGTAAATGTGTATGCACATGAGTCTTTGTTTGTGTGTATGCACACATTAGTGCATGTGTGTTTTGTGAGTGAATGTGCATGTGTGTGTGTGTGTTTGGGTGTGTGTGTGTGTTTGGGTGTGTGTGTGTGTGTTAATTTGTCTATGTATTTGTGTGTGTGTGTGCTTGTTTGTGTGTGTCTATGAACATCTATGTATTTGTGTGTGCATGCTTATGCATTTGTATTTGTGTGTGTTTTTTTGTGTGTGTATGCCTGTGTTTTTGCATGAGTATGTGTGTAATTGTGTGGGTGCATGTGAGTCTGTGCACATGAATGTTCATGCTTGTGTCCATATATGAGTGCCTACACATGCAAGCATGTTTGTTTGTACATATTCATCTAAATTTTGTGCTTGTGTATGCATGTGCGAATTTTTGTTAGGGTGTGTGTGGGCATGCATAAGTGTGTAAGCTTGTCATTTTTGCTTCTAAAATTATGTGTATGCGTGTCAATTCTTGTATGTGTCTTTGTGTGCATGTGTGCATGCATACATGTGTGTAGGTGCATGTTTTGTTGTGTACAAGTGTGCATGTAAGCAAGTGTGTGTGTGCGTGCATGTGAGTTAGTGTGTATGGGCATGCTTGTGTGTGGAGGACATGTGTTAGTGTTTGTGTCTATGTGTGCTTGTGTGTGTGTGAGTGTAAGCATGCATGCATGTGTGTGTGTGCATGTGTGCACATGTGTGAGTGTGTGCATGTGTCTGTGTATGTATGTGTGCTTATTCATGTATGTGTGTGTGTATTTTAGTTTATGTGAGTGTGAATGTGTGTGCATGTGTTTATTCTTGTGTGTGTTCTTGTATTTGCATATGAGGGTGTGCAAGTGTGTTTATGTGCATGAGTTCATGTGCATGTAATTGTGTGTATGCATGTGTGTTTATTTGTGCATGTGTGTGTGCATATGCATATGTGTTTTTATGTCTATGTGTATGCATATTTGTGGGTGTGGGTGTGCATGCATTAGCATGCACATGTGTAAATGCATGTGTGTATATGCATGTGTAAGTGTGTGCACAGCTATGTGTGTGGGCATAGGTGTGTGTAGGTGTCAGTGTGTGTAGCTGTGTGTGTGCAGGTCTGTAGTCGTGCGTGTTTGTGTGTGTTTGCATATACGTGCATGTGTACATGAATGCGTATGTGTGCATCCATGTGCATGGATTTGCATCTTTGTGCAATTGCATGCACATGTGTGTGTGAGAGTGTGTTTAGGTGAACATAAATGTGTGTGTGTGTGTGTGTATGGATGTGCATGCATATGTTATTGTGTTTGTGTGTGCACATGCATACATATGTGTGTGTTCACTTGTATGTAGGCATTTGTGCATCTTTGTTTATGCACGTAGGCATATGCATTTGTTTGGGTGCATGCATTTGTGTGTGTACACATGTGTATATGTATTCATGTCGTTGTACATGTGTTTGGGTGCATCCAAGTTGGCATGTGTGTTTGTTTGCAAGAATGTATGCATGCGTGTGCACGTCCATGTGTGTGTACTAGTGCATGTGCATGAGGGCATGCATTCATGTGCTTGTGCTTACAAACGTGTATGTGTAGGTGTGTGGGTGTATATGCATATCCTTTTTTTTGTGCATTAGTTTGCATGCTCCTGTGTGTTTGTGTTTGTGTTTGTGCAAGTGTGATTTGAGGTACACATGAGTGCATGCATATGTGTGTGTCTGTATGTGTGTTTTTGTATGGGTGTGTGTGTGTGTGTGCATGTGTATGTTTAGGCATGCAAATGTGTGTGTGTGTGGGTTTGTACATGTGTGTGAGTTTATACATGTTTTCATTTTTGAGCATGCATATGTGGTTATGTTAGTGTATGCATGGGTGTGTGTGTGGGTTTATGTGCATATGTGTGTGTAGGTGTGTATGCATGCATGTGTCTCTTTGTGCATGTTTATGTGTATTTGTAAGTGTGCGTGTGTGTGTACATGTTTTTGAATGTTTTGCACTTGCATGTATGTATTTATACATCTATGCATGTTTATTTATGTGTGTGGTTTGTGTTCATATGTGTATGTGTGTGCATGCATTTGTGCATGTATATGCTTGTGTTTATCTATTTGCATGCATGTGTGTGTATGCATGTGTATGTGCTCGTGTGAACACATGTGTGTTCCAGTGCCTATGCACATGTGCAGGTATGTCTATGTATGCATTGTTACACAAGTGCATGTTTGTATATGTGTGCTCGTGTGTATGTGTGCTGTGCATGTATATGTTTGTGTAGGTGAAGTGTAAGTGCATTCGTGTGCATGTTTGGACACCCTTGTGTGCATCTATGTGCATGTGTATATACGTGTGTTTGTGCCTACACACGTGTGTGTGTATGTGAGTACATTTACATGTGTGACCATATGTTGTGCATGTGTGTAGCTGTGTTGGTATGTATGTGTGTGTGTGTGCATGTGCATGTGAATGTGCATGCATAAGTGCATGGGCATTTGCATATTTGTTTGTGCATGTCTGTGTGTGAGTTTATGCATTTGTGTGTGTACAAGTGCATGCACATGTGTCCGTTCCTATGTGTGTGTATTTGTGCATATGTGTGTGTGTCTAGGTCCTTGTGCATGTACATGCATGCATGCTTGTTTGTGTGTATGTGTGTGCATTCGTGTGCGTTAGCATGCGGGAGTGTGCTTATGTGTCTAAGTGTCCAATTGTATGTGCATGCATTTGCATGTGTGTGTGTGTGCACATTTATGTATATATGTGTGTGCGAATGTGTAATTTTTTTTTGTATTTGCATATGCATGTTTGTGTGAGTGTATGTGTAAATTTTTGTGAGTGCTTGTACGTGTGCTTGTGTGTGCATGCATGTGTTAGCATGGGTGTGTCTATTTGTGTGTATATGTGTACATTCATGTGTAGATTTGAGCATGTACATGTGAGTGTTAGTGTATTGTGTGCATATATATGCATGTGTGTGATTTGCATGTTTGTGCGTGCATTTGTGTTGAAGTGAATGAGCAGGCATGCATGCGTGCACATACGATTGCCTATGTACGTGCTTGTGTATGTGCGTGTTTGTGCATGTGTGTGTATGCATGCATGCATATGTCTATGTGTGTAAGTACGTGTGTGTGCATGTGTATATGACTACATGTGTTTTTATGCACGTTTACATGTATGCGTGCAAGCATGTTTGTGAGTGTGTGTGCATGTGTTATGTGTGCATATGTTTGTGTTCTTGTAGACACTGGTACATATTTGTGTGTTTTTTCTGTATATAAGTGTACATGTGTGCACATATGTGTGTGTATTTTCATGTATGAGTGTGTGAGTGCGAGCATGTTCATGTGTGCATGTGTGAGTTTGTACATGCACATGGATGGGTGTATGTTTGTGCATGTGTGAGTGTTTATGCTTGTGTGTGTGGGCAGATGCATGGTTGCTTGCATGTGTGCATGCATTTGTGTGGGTGTGGTTGTGCATTGTTTCTTGTTCATGTCTGTGTGGGTGTGTGTATGTGAGTGTGGTTGTGTACACATGTGTATGTGGGTCTGTGTGATAGTGTGTGTAGGCATGTCTGTGTGTGTACATGTGTTCAACTATTTGTGTGAGTTCACACATACACAAGTGTGTGTGTTTATGTTTATGTGTATAGTTGTTTGTGTGATTATGTGTGTGTGCATGGGTACATGATTGCATATATGTTTATGTGTATTCCTTCATGTGTGTGTGTGTATTTGTGTCTGTACATGTGTGTGTAATGATCTGTGTGTGTGTGTGGGTGAATGTGTGAGTGTGTAAGTGCTTTTGTGTTTGTGTGTGCATACATGTGTATGGATGTTCATGTGTGTGCTTTGTGCATCTACATGTGAGTGTATGCATGTGCATGCATGTAGGGCCATTTCTTTATGAGTGCACATATGCATGTTCATGCATGTTTGTGTGCATGTTTGTGTGGATATTTGTGCATAGTTGTGTTTGTGTATGTATGTGCATGCACTAGTGTGTGCATTGGTGCATGTGTGTGTGTCATATGTGTTTCTAACTTTGGGTGGGTGTGCATTCTAATGTGTTTTTGTGCATCCATGTGTCTACATCTATATACATGTGTGTGTGTATATGTGTGTCCATGTGTGAGTGTATATGTAGACATGCATGTTTATGTGCCTATTTGAATGCATACAGGTGTGTGCACGTGTATGCATATGTCTTTGTGTGTGTGTGCATTTGTGCTTGCGTGTGTATGTGTGTGTGCATAAATGTGATTGTGTGTGTTGTTTTCACATTTTTGTCTGTGTGTGTATGTGTGTGAGCATATTTGTATTTGTTCTTATAGATGTGTGTAAGCATGCTGCATGTGGGTCCTTGTTTGTGCATGTGTGCCTATGTGCATTAGTGTAAGCTTGTGTGCACCTGTACGTGTAAGTGCTTGGTTCATGTGTGTGTGTGTAAGTGTGTTTGTAATTGTGTGTGTGTGTGCGCATGTTTTAGTGTCTATGTGTGTTCATGTTTATGTGTGTATGTGTGCCTTCATATGCATGTAAGTGTATAGGTGTGAGTGATTGTGTATGTGCTTGAAGCTATTCATGCATTTATGCATATAGTTGTGTGTGTGTGTGTTAATGTGCATGCAAGTGTGCATGTTCTTTTGTGTTTGTGTTTATGTGTGTGTACATGGGTGCACTCACATGTGTTTGTGTGCATGTGTTGTTTTGTGTTTGTGTGGGTGTGAGTGTGTGGCTATGTGTAAATGTGTGTGTACATGTGTGCGTTTGCATGCATCTATGAGTGCATATGCATTTGTGTGGGTGCATGCATGTGATCATGTGTGTGTGTGCGATTATATGTATGTGTGTTTGTGTTTGTGTTTGCATCGTTGTGTGTGTGTGTGTGCGAGATTATTTTTGCATGTGTATACATGTGCATGCTTTTGTTCGATTATATATGTATGTGTGTGTATGTGTTCATGTGCATATGAGTGTGTGTGTGTGCTTGTGTATGTGTGTGTGTGTGTATGCTTACTTAAGCATGTGTACATGTTTGTGCACATCTATGTGCATGTGTGTACATGTGTGTGCGTGTGTGTATTTATGTGCATGATTATTCTTGTGCTCGTGTGTGTGTGTGCTTATGCATGTGCATGCACATGTATGCATTCCTCTATGTTTGCATGTGTGTGTTTACTTTGGTATGTCTATGCAAGTGTGTGCATGTTTGTGTAAGTGCATGACATGCATGAGTGTTTTTGTGGGTGCACATATGTGCATGTTTTTATGTGCATACTTGTATACATATGTGCACATAAGTATGCATGTTTGTGTGCATGTTTTTGTGCATGAGGGTGTTCATGTGTCTGTGTTTGTGTGCATCTATTTGTAGGGTACACATGTGTGTATGTTTGTAAGTTCTTCCATGTGTTCATGAGTGTGTATGCATATACGTGTTTGTGTCTGTGTATGTGCATGTGTAAGAATGTATGTGTATAAGCATGTTTGTGTGTGCATATATGTGAGTGTGTGGGTGTGTGCATGTGTGAGTGTGAAGGTGGTTATGTGTGTTTGCATGCATGTTTGTGTGTCTATGCATGTGCATGTGTACATGCATCATTGTATGTATGCAAGTGTGCATGCATGTGTGTACATGTGGGTGCATAAGCATGTGCTTGGTCGTGTGTGTGTGTGTCTACATGTGTGTATCTATAGGTGCATCTATGCACGTTTGCATTTGTATGTGCGAGCACGTGTGTGAGTGTGTGTACACATGCATGGTTTTGGGTGTGCATGTCTAAGTGTGTGCTTGTGTGTACTTATGCATGTTTTTTGTTGGGTTTGTGTTTATATATGTATGTATGTGCTTTTGTGCGTGTGTATGTGGATGTGCATCTATGTGTGTGGGTGTTAGTGGGTGTGTGTGCATGTGTGAGTGTGTGTGGTTGTTTGTGTGTATTGATGTGTGCATATGTGCTTGTTCACATGCACTCAGGTGTATGTGTCCATGCATCTATGTGTCTATGGGTGTGTGTTTGCATGTGTGTGTGTGTGTGTATATGTGTGTTTGCTTGCATGGACTTTTGTGTGTGTGCAAGAGTGGGCATGTGTCTGCGCATATTCCTACATGCGTATGCACGTGTGCATGCTTGTATACTTTGTTGTGTTTTGTATGTGTGCATGTGAGCTTGTTTGTTTCTGTACGAGTACATATGCATGTGCATGTGTGTTCCTATGTGTGTGTGTTAGTGGTTTGTATGTGTGTGCTTGTTTACATGCATGTGCACGTGTGCATAGAGGTTCAATGCATGTTTTTGTGCCTATGTGTGCATGTGTGTGTGCATGTCCATGAGTGTGTGTATGTATGTATGTGCATTTATTTATGCACATGTGTATGTCTATGTATTCATATCTCTATGTTTATGTGTGTCTATATGTTGATGTGTATTGGTAAGTGTTTATGAGGGTTTGTGTCTGTGTGGATGTGTGGTTTTGTATATATGTTCATATGCATTTATTGTGTGCATGTTTGTATGTGTGAGTGTGTGCAAGAATACTTTATGTTCAAGTGCATGTATGTGTGTGTTCATGTGCATGTGCTTGTGAGTACATGGATTCATGCATGTGTGTGTGAATGGATGTGTTAATGTGAATGCATGCACGTGTGTGTGCTAATACGAACGTGCATGCATTGGTGTGTATGTGTGCATGTCCATGTGTGTGGGTGTGTGAGAGTGTGTGCATGGAAGTGTGTGTATGTACATTTATGTGTGCTTATATGTGAGTGCATGCATGTATTTGTTTGTGTATTTATGCATGCATCAGTGAGTTTAGATGCATGTATGGGTGTGCAAGTTCATGTTCATTTGTGTGTATATGCGTGTTTGCATTTGCATGCATGTACTTATGTGTATGTGTGTGCATATGTGTGCACTTGTGTATGTATTAGTGTGTGTGCGTGCATGAGTTGTGCATACTTGTGCTTGTGAATATGCATGTGCACATAATTGTCTGTGTTTGAGTGTGCTTATGTGTGCATGCATGTGTGATTAAATGTGTGTTCATGCATGTGCACACATGTTTCTATGTGTGCACATGTTTGTGCACTTGTGTTTGCACCTCTGTGTTTCATAAATGTGTGTGTGCATGTTTCTCTATGGGTGCAGATCTGTGTATATATATGTGTTTGTGTGTGAGCATGTGTTTGCATGAATGTGCACATGTTTGTATGTGTGAGTGTGTGTGTATATGTATGATTATGTGTGTGCATTATGTGTGTGTATATGTATGATTATGCATGTGCATGCATGTGTGTGTGTGTGTGCATGTTTGTGTGTGTATATGTGTGAGTACATCTGTGAGTATTTTTGCATGTGCATTCCAACATGTGTGTATATGAATGTGTGTTTGTGTTTTGACAAGTGTAAGTGTGTGTGCATGTATATGTGTGCATGTCTGAGTGTGTTTGTGTGGTATGTATTTGTGTGTATGTGCATGACTTTGTGCATGTGTGCTCTTTTGTGTGTGTTTGTAGCAATTGCGTGAATGTGTGTGTGTGTTTGAATGTGGGTATGCGTGTGCATGCATATGTGTGTGGGTGTGTTTTTTCATGCATAGTTGTGTGTGTGTGAGTGCTTGTATGTATTTATGTGGGCATATGTGTGAGCATGCTTGGTTGTAGGTGTGTGTGGGCATGTATTTGTGTGCCTGTGAGTCCACATGTGTGTATGTGTGTGCGTGCATTTTTGCTCTTGTGAGTTTATGAATGTATATGTGCATGTGTTTGTGCACATATGCACAATTCATTTGTGTATACGTGTGCATTCATGTGCATCTGTGTGTGCATATGTGAATGTGTTTGTGTGTGTGAGCATGTGCATATCTGTGTGTGGACTTGTGTGTACATGCACATGTGCTTGTGTACATGGGTGCGAGTGTGCATCTATGCATGTATTTATGCAAGTTTTTGCATGTGTTTCTATGTATGTGTGTGCGCATGCATATGTATGTGTTTGTTTATTTATGCATGTGTACATGTGCATGCATGTTTACGTGTGCATCTGTGTGTGTGCATGCTTTTTGTGTGCATGTATGTGTGTGCATGCACATATGTCTGTGTGCTTATCTGTGTTGTATGTGTGTGCACACATGCTTGTTCTTGTTTATGTGTTTATGTGTCTATGTATATGTGCTTCACTATGCATGTGTGTGGACGCAAGTGTCTGTATATGCATGTGTGCACTTATGCATGCATGTGAGTATGATTGTGTCCATGTGTGTGTGTTTGTGCAAGCATGTGCATCCATGTGGGTGCAAATGAGTGTGAATGCATGGGCATATGCTTTCATGTTCATGTAAAAACATGTGTGCATGTTTGCTAGTGTGTGTGTGTATCTGTGTGTTATTGTGTGAGTGTGTATGTGGGTATGCATGTGTGTTTTTGTGTGTGTGTGTGTGTGGGTGGATGGTTGTGTGTGTGTGTTTGTGATGGATGTTTATGTGCATGAATGTTTTTATGCAGTGTATATTTATGTGCTTGTGTGTGCATGGGTGCATACATGCCTCTGTGCATACATACATGTGTGTGCATGCATGCATGCATTTTGGGGTGTGGGGTGTGTGTGTTGATGCATGTGTATGCACTTATTTGTGTGTGTGTGTGTGCGTCTATGCGTGTTCATGTGCATGTGTGTACTTGCAAGTGTTTGTGCTTGTTTTTTGTGCTTGTAGTGTGTGTGTGTGCATTCTAGGATGTGTGTGTGTGTGTGTCTTTACGTATGCATGTGTGTGTATCTACACATGTTTATGTGTGCTTCATGCATGTGTGTGTGTGCACACATGTGAACGCATGTGTGTATGTATTGGTGTTTGTGCTTTTGTCATTATATGCATGTGTCAGCATTTGTTTCTATGTGCATGTGCATGTGTGTTCCTCTGTGTGCGAGTATTGGTGCTTGTGCATGTGTGTGTGTGTATACATGTTTGTGCATGCATTGGCATGTGTGAGTATGTAGGTGCATGTGGGTGTCTGTGTGTGTGCTTGTGCATGTGTATATGCATGGGTTTGTGTGTGTGTGTGTGTATGCATGTGTTTAAGATTACATGCATGTGTGCATGTGAGTGGGAGTGTGTGTGGGTTATGTGCATTGTTGTGTGTGTGTATATGCTTGTGCATGACCATGTGTGTGTTTATGTGTTAATGATTGCACAAACATGGACATGTGTGTGGGTATTTGTGTGTGCAGGTGTGTATGTATGTGTGTGTCTACACAAGTGCACATGTGGGTGAATATGTGTGTATATGTTCATGTTCATGAATGTGCTTGTGTATGTGTATGTCTATGTGTGCAAACATGTGTGTATGAATGAGTGTTTGCATGTTTGACTGCATGTGTTTGTGTGTGTGTGCCAGTGTGTGCATTTGTAGTGTGTTTGCATGTAAGTGTGTGAGTGAGTGTATGTGTGTTTGCCAGTGTATATGCATGTGCATGTAAGCATCATTGTGACTTTGCATATGTGTATGCATGTGTGTATATGTGTGTGTGTGTTCATGTGTGCATGTGAGTGCACGTTCACATCTATATGTGTGTGCATGTACAGGTGTGTGTATGTATGTTTTTGCATGTTTTGTGCATGCATGTGTGTATATATTTGTCTATGTGTGCATATATGCATATGTGCATTTGTTAAAGTGTGTGTATTCGTGTCTGTATGCATGTACGTGCATGTGTGTACGTGGACATGTTTGTGCGTGCATCTAGGGCTATGTGTGTATACATGCATGTGTGCATATGTGTGTGCATAGGCATGTGATTTTGTGCTTTTATGTGTACACATATCCATGCTTCCATGCATGTATTTGTGTTGGTGTGTTCTTATGTGTTTGTACATGTTTGTATGCATATTTGTCCATGTGTGTGTGTAAGTGTGTTTGAATGTTCATGTGCATGTGTGTGTGTGTGTGTTATGTGTACATGTGTGTGTAAGTGTACAAGTGTGCCTATCATGCATGCTTGCAAGCATGCTTGTGCAAGTGTGTATGTGTGTGGATGGGTTTGTGTGTGTGCATGTGCATTTGTGCAAGCATGCATTTGCTTGTGTGTGCATGTACAGGTGTGCATGCATGTGTGTATGCATCTGTGTGTACGCGTGTATATATTTGTGTGCATGTTAAGTGTACATGTTTATATTTGTGTGTGTGTGTGTAGTGTTAGCATTTATTTTGAATTGTCTACACATGTATCTTTGTTTATGCATGTCTGTGGGTGTGTACACATGTGTGCATGTTGATACATGTGTGTGTGTGTTTGTGTACGTGCGTGAGCATGCTCGTGTGCATGTGAGTGTGTGTGTATGTGTTCATATGCTTGTGTATGTGTTTATTTGTGTGTGTGTGTGCGTGTGCATGTGTGGGTTTATGCATTCGTGTGTGTGTCTGTGTGCATGTGCATTCATGTCTTTGTGTATGAATATATATTCATGTGTGTGCATGTGGGTGCAATTTAATGTGTGCCAATGTGTGTGTTTGCATTTGCATGTACATACATGTGTGTCCATGTGTTTTATGTGTGAGTGTATTTATGTGTGTATGCATGTACATGTCTTCACCTATGTACATTGGTGTGCATATGTGTGTGTGTGCATGTGTGAACATATGTGTGGTTGCATGTGTGTGGGTGCCTCTGCTTGCATGTATTTATGCATGTGTACACATGTATATGTGCATTAATGCATGCATGTATATGTTCAAGCATAACTATATGTGTGGGTGTGGATTTCAACATTTATACGGGTGCGTGTGTACATTTGTGTGTTTGTGTGATTGTGTGTGCGCATGTGTGTGTATGCGTGTTTGTGCGCAGGTGTACATCCTTACATGTGTATGTGTCTCTTTGTTCATACTTTTCTGTGCTACGCACTCATGTGTGTGTCTATCCATGTGTGCATTTGTGTCGATGTGTGTGCATGCGAGTGTATCCATGTGTTTGTGTGTGCAATGAGTGAGTGCATGCACGGGTATGGGTTTGGATATTTGAGTTGGTGTGTGTGTGTGCTAGTGCATGTGTGCATGTGGGTTTGTGTGTATATATGCAAGTGCATCTATATAGCCATGTGCAAGTGTGTGTTACTGTGCATGTGTGCATTGATACTTATGAATGTTTTTGTGTGTGTATGCACATGTGTTCATATACTTTTGTGTGCTATGTGGTCACGTATGAGTGTGAGGTTAGGTATGCCTGTGCATGTGCATGTTTGTGCATGTGTGTGTATGCATGTAGGAGTTGCACATGTTTGTGTGTGTTGTGCACACATGTGGTGCAAGTGTGCATGGTTGTGTGTGCATATGCATGCGTCACATAGATATGTGTATATATGTGTCTATTTGTGTGCACTTGTTAGTGTTTATGCTTGTTCACGTGCTAGTGTATGTGCATGTGTATTCTTGTGTGTGTATATATTGGTGTATGTGTGTGCATATGTGTATGCATATGCGTATTTGGTTGTATGCAAACATATAAATGTGTGTGCCAACATGATTATGCTTGTGTTTGTGCATTTGTATATCTGTGTTTGTGTAGGTTTGTGTGTGTGTGCATCCATGCATGTGTGTGTGTGTGCATGTGTACGTTCAAGTCTGTGTTTGTATATAAGTACACACATGTATATGTGTCTGTGGGTTTGTGTGTTTATGCGTGAGTTTGTGAGGGTGGGTGTGAGTCTGTGTGTGTGAGTATGTGCATCTATCTTTGTCTGTGGATGTGTATATATGCATATCTTTGAATGTGAGCATGCACATGTGCAAGCACTCATGTTTATGTGCGTGTGTGCTGGTGTGCAAGTGCATGTGTGCATGTTTGTACGTATGTGTGTTTGCATACATATGTGTGTATGTGTAAGCATATGTGTTTGTTTGCACATGAGCATATATTTATATGTGTGTGCTTGCTCCTACAAGTGTTGGTACAGGTGTGCGTGCATGCATATGTGTGTGATTGTGCACACATGAGTGCATTTGTTTGTGTGTATGCTTATTTGTGTTTGTGGGTGCATGTCTATATGCTTATGAGCGTGCCTATGTGCTTATGCATATTTTTTTGTGTGCATGTACGAGCATGTGAATGTGTGTGTGTGTGTGCTTATTTGTTCATGTGTTCGTGGGTGAGTGTGTGTGCACGCATATATATGGGTGTCTATATGTGTGATTCTATTTGTGTGCATTTATATGTTTGTGTTGCTTTGTGTGTATGGGTGTACGTGGGTGTTTTTGCAAATTTATGCATCTATGTATGAATATTTATGCTATTTTGCATTTATGTTTGTGCATCCATGTATGTGTGGTTGTGTGTGCATATATGTCTATGTGTAACTATGGTGTGCATGTGCACTTGCATGTGTGCTTGTTCTATTGCATGCATATGTGTACTTGTGTGCATACATGAATATGTATGTGTGTGTGTGATTATGCATTTGTGTGCATGTGTATGGCATGTCTATGTGTGTATATTTGTGCATACATGTGTGTATGTCATTTGTTTGTGTATGTGTTTGTGCGTGCATCTACGTGTACACATGTATTTGTGACTCTATTTTTTGCATGTGTTTGTGCATGTGCATTTTTGTGTAGTCTTGTGTATGTTTGTGTAAGTGCATATGCTTGCATGTGTGTGTTCATGTTTTGATGTGCTTTTTTTGCATGGATGCAAATGTGTGAGAATGAATTTGTGTGCTTGCATATGTATGTGCTTGTGTGCTTGCATGTGTGCACGTTTCTTACGTGTGTGTCTGCATTTGTGTATATGTGCACATTTGGGTGTGCATGATTGTGGGGGTGTGTACTTGCATTCATGCATGTGCATGTAGGGTTGTGTGTGTGTGCATGCTTGTGCTAGTGTACACGAGTGCATGTGTATGTGTTTGTGTATCTTTGTGTGTGCATGGTCGTGAGTCAGTGTGTGTGTTTATAAATACTAAAAATTAATATTTAATTATTTAGTGCTGATTGAGACAAGTTTAACAACTTTTGTTTGATCTTAATTTCACCTCCTTAGTAATTAACACAAAGTTCCATAGTTAAACATCATGAATAGAAATAAATTAGTTTTTAAAAATTTTGAAAATATATAATAAAGTTAAACTAAGATATACTAAAGTAATGTAATTTTGCAAAATCGAAGTAATGGAAAGGTCAAATGAGAGAAAATTGTTAATTAGATAGTAATATAAATAAATAAATATAAAATATTTAAAGAAATTTAATAACTTATATAAAAAGTTATATTCTAATGCTCTAAAGAGATTTAGTTTAACATTGGAATTTTTAAATTAAGTATGAATATAAATGTCTCATAGGGTGTGCTAATACTTGAGAAAATAAAATATTAGGGATGTAGGAATAGATAATTATTAAGATAGAGCTCATCAATATTAATTTAACGATGGTTGTATTGTCTTGACTAGACCTCATTTCAAATTATTATAAAAATAAATATTATATAAGCATAAAACATAATAAATTATTTTAATATTCCTTAAAAATATATTAAGATAAAATGAGATAAATTAAAGAAATATCATATGGCCAAATTAACATGATTTAAAGTTCATAAGAATAGAGATTTAAGGTTACTTAGTAGCATAACCAAGTCAAAGTGAAATATTTGAAGGAATGTGAAAAATTATATGACAATAGCACCTTCCAAAATACCATGTAGATAAATGGAAATATCTCCGATTATCAAATAGGGTATGGATCAAAATATCTCATAAAACATGCCTAAAACTAAAAATATAAAATATTAAAATATATAAAAATGAATATTTAATTAGATAAAGCTCATCAAGAAGGGTCTTAAAATATTTCTTCATTTCAATATGACCTCATTTGGAATTACCAAACATAACAGAAATAAATTATCATAAATAAAAAGAAATTATTATTTTAATATTAAGTAATTATAAGTATTAAAATTAAATAAAGATAAATTGAAGTAGTCTAATATATCTTGATCAAAATATTATTAAGGCCACATAAGAGGAGAATTAAAGTTACTTTGTAATATAACAAAGAAAGAGCTACAAATGTGAAGAAATAAGATAAATTATATTAAAAAGTTTTATTTTAAAGTCCTAAGTATATCATGTGTAACATCTTCAATTATTAATATAGTATGAACAGAAATATCGTCTGAAGTTGTCAGAGTAATAGAAAATAAAATACTTAACAAGGCAAAAGTAAATATTTATTTGACAAAGGTCATCAAGATGTGACCTATGATATTTGTTTTATCTCAATTGAACCTCATTTAGAATTATCATGAATTATCTAAGTTAATAAAGATTAATAAAAATTGATTACTCTTTTATAATGAGAAAATATGTATTAAATTTGAATTATGATAAATTAAAGCAATGCAGTATCACTAGTCAAAGTGACTTAAATGTCATGAGAAAAGGCTTATAGTTATATAATATTCAAATAAAAACAAAGTGAAGCATTAAGGAAATGAGATAAATTATTTGAGGAATTGACATTCCAAGATACTAAGGTGATTGAGTGCGACATTCTCGATCAATAATTTAGGTACAAAATGAATGTATCATAAAGCATGCATAAATACTAGAAAATAAATATACTTAAAATGATTAAACTAAAAATTTAATTAAAAAGAGATCAATGACATAGTGCAATGACAATTGTTTTTACTCAATCCAACTTGGTTTTGAATTATAAATATTATAAAATTAAAAATAAATAATTAATATTAAAATATTTTAATAAACATGACTAAATATATATGAAATCTATAAATGATATAAATTAAAAAAAATATAATATAACAAAATAAAAACAATGTAATAGCCTTACGAGAAGGATATAGAGTAAATTAGGTCATAATGAGTGCAAAATCAAAGGAAATAAAATATCTAAGAAATGAGAACTTCATATATAATTACATAATGCTCGTTAAGATTAGTCCAATGAATGATTCATATCCATCTAACGTCATTTGGAATTTTTGTTAATTACCAATGTAAACCAACAAAAACAACAAATAAAATATAATTTTTATATTTATTAAATATTAGTTAAAGCTTAAATGTGATATTTTGTTTCATTATAACACAAACAAATCAATCCGATGTGAAGGCCACGAGAGAATAGAATAAGACTTTCATAATAATTTAACCAAATCAAAGTAAAAGTTTAAAGCAATGATATAAATTGTTTAGAAAAGTTTTTTTAGTTACTAAGAAAATTAAATGTGACATCATTGATCAATAAATCAACTTCAAAATTTCGTATAGAACATGCCCTATCCCTAAAATAAAATAATTAAAAAAATAAAATTTCAATTGATAAAGCTTGTCGAGGCCAGTACAATGACATTTTTTTCATCTTGATTAGATCTTATTTGGAAAATTATGAATCACAAAGGTATATAAGAAAAAAATAATAACAAATTATTATTTTTATATTAAATAAATATATATTAAATCTAAAATTAATTAAAGTTAAGTAAGGTAATGTTAAGAAATCAAAATTTTAAAAAGTTCACAGAGAAGAGGTTTAGAGTTGCACTGTAATGTAACCAAAAAAATGTGAAAACAATTAGGTAAAGTATATACAAAAATTGAATTCTAGGATACTAAGAAGAATTAGTTTAACAGTCTCTATCATCAAATTAGGTAGAAATAAAAATATCTCATTAAACATGTAAAGATACTAGAAAATAAAAAATTTAAAAATATTAAAAAATAATAATTAATTGGATAGACCACACTAACATGAGCTTAACAATATTTGTTTTATCTCAAATAGACCTTCATGAGAACTATTGTGAATAACAAAATTAATATAACTAAGTGAAAGACACTTAAAGGTCAAATAAGGGGAGAAATAGTGTTACATAGCATTATACTAAATCAGAGTGAAAAATCTTCAAAACTATTTAGTAAAGAAGGCCAAGATCACAAAAATGAAATATATATATATATATATATATATATATATATATATATATATATATATATATATATATATATATATATATATATATATATATATATATATATATATATATATATATATATATATATATATATATATATATATATATATATTATCATTTAATTGGATAGAGTTCATCAAGATGTATCTAATGATGTTTATTTTATCTCCATCAAAACTCATTTTAAATTATATGAATCAGAAAAATTAATAATGATAAACAATAATAAATTATTTTGTCAATTAAGTAAATATAATGTAATATTAAAAATGTGAAAAATTAACGAAATGCAATATAATGTAATGAAAGTAATATAAAAGTCACACAAGTGGAGATTCAAAGTTACATGTAATATAACTAAATTAAAAAAAAATATTTGAGGAGGCATGATTAAATTATGTGAGAATGGTGCTCTTCATGATACTGAAGAGATCAAGGGTAAAATCCTTAATTGCCCAATATCATACAAATAAAAATGTTCTGAAAAGCATGTTTAAACCTAAAAATATTCAAAAATATGAAATGAATATTTAATTAGATGAAACTCATAATGATGAGTCGAAAGATGTTTCTTTTGGCTTGATTGGACCTCCATTGTAATTACTATAAATCACCAATATAAAAAAGCATAAATAAAAAGAAAGTACTATTTTAATATAAAGTAGGTATATATTAAAGTGAAAATAAGATGAATTAAAGAAATTTAGTAAAGCTTTATAAAAGATACATGGTAGAAGATTTAGAGTCACATAATAATATAGCTAAATCAAAGTAAAATATTTAAAGAAATGAGATAAGTGTTCAAGAATGTTTTATTAAAAAATCCTAAGTAGATTCAGTGCGACATCTTCAATTGTCCATATGGTATGAATTGAAATGCCTTGTAAGGCTACAAAAAGCATTGAAAATAAAATACTTAAAAAGATAAAAATTATCAATTTTAAATTAAAAAAACCATTTTTAGATGAGAGTATTGAAACATTTATGTTCTCGATCAAAACTCTTTTAGAATTACAATGATTTATCAAAGTAAATAAGAAAAAAATAAAAAATTAATTACTTTTTAAGTAAAGAAAATATATATTATAACTTTATTGAGATAAATTGAGATAATGTAATATCAATAAATCAAAATGACCTAACAATCACATGAGAAGTGATTTAGAATTTCATAATAATTAACCAAATCAAAGTAAAACATTTAAGAAAACTAGATAAATTATTTAGAAAATTTGTATTCAAAGATACTAAAGAGATTGAGTGTGGAACTCTTAACCTTAAATTAAAATATGAATAAAATTCCTAGTAAAACATTAAAAAATTCTAGAAAATAAGATAATTAAAATTGTTAAAATGATGAATTAATTGCATAGAAGATCAACAACATTAGTCCAACTATGATTGCTTTTTCTCAACTGTACATTGTTATAAATTTTTACATATTACAAAAGTAAACAAGAATATATAATATTAAATAATTATTCTACAAATAAGTAAATATACATTAATGTTTTGAATGAGATAAATTAATGCAATGGAGTATAACCAAATCAAAGTGATGCAATAGTGTTTAAGAGACATATTGAGTTAATTATGTAAATAGATATAGCTCATCGAGAAAAGTTTGATGATGTTTAATTGATCTCCATTCAACCACATTAAGAATTTTTATGAATTATCAAAGCAAAGAAAAATAATAAAAAATAAACTAATGTATTAAATTTTAGTAAATATATGTTAAAGCTAAAATATGATAATTTGATTGAATATAATATAACCAAATCAATGCAATGTAGAGCTCATAAAAGAGGAGAAAAGTCCTCCATAATAATATAACCAAACTATAGCTAAAATTGAGAAAATGATATAAATTATATAGCAAAGTTCTTTTCCAAAATACTATGAATATCGAGCATAACATCCTTGATCATTAAATCAAGTATGAAATGAAATATCTCATAGAGAATTCCATAACCCTAAAAAATAATTAAATAATAAAAAGCAATATTAATTAGATAAAGCATGTTCAGACTAGTGAAACTATGTCTGTTTCATCTCAATTGAACGTCGTTCGGAAGTAATGGAATTAAAAGAGTGAACAAGCATAAAAATAATAAATTTATTTTTTATTATTAATTAGATATATATTAAAGTAAAAATGAGATAAATTAAATTAATGCCATTTTATCAAATCAATGCAATCAAATGGTTGCATGAGATGATATTTAAAGTTGCATTGTAAATTAACCAAAAGAAAAAATGTGAATAATTTATGTAAATTGTGTGGGCAAATTACATTCAATGATATTAATGAGCTTGAGTGTAATAGCATATATCATCAAATTAGGTACAAGTCAAAATATCTCATAAGATTTTGAAAAGCACTTGAAAATTAAATATTTAAAAATATAAAAAGAGTAGTTAATTTATTAGAGTAGTTAAGTTGAATCCAAAGATATTTTTTCCCCTTGATCAAATCTTATTTAGAATTATTTCAAAATACAAGAGCAAATGAGAAAAATAAATAATTAATTATTATTTTTATTTTATGGAAATATATGTTAAAACTAAAAAAATAGATTGAAGTAATTTAATATAACCAAGTCAACCACTTGTAATAGACAAATGACATGAAAACTAGTGTTATGTAGCCTAATAACCAAATCAAAGTCAAATGTTTTCAGAAATATTTCATAAAGTAAGGGAACCGCCAAAAAATCAAATTTTTAAAAAATATTCATGAATTAATATTTAATTTCATAGAACAGTTCGAGATGTGTCCAAATTTTGCTTCATCTTTATTGAAACTCATTTGGAATTACTATGTAGAACAAAAAAACATAAATAATAACAAATTATTTTTTAGCAATATTCGGTAAATAAATTTGAAAGTTGCAAATGAGATAAATCGAAAAAAGTAATATAACGAAATTATATAAAGGTCATACGAGTAGGATTTAAAGTTACATGGTATCATAACCAAATCAAAGTGAAATATTTGAAGAAATGTGATTGAATTATCCAAGAATGGTGCATTGCAACATACTAAAGAGATTGATCATAACATTTTCGATTCCTAAATATGGTATCAAACATAATATCTTATAAGGCTTGCATATACCCAAAAAAATTAAAATATTAAAAAATAATGAAAAGGAATATTGAAGTAGATAAAGTCCTTCTACATGAGTTAAAAGTAGTTTCTTTGAACTTGATTGGGCATCATTTAGATCTAATACAACTCACTAAAAGCAATACGTACAAGAAATGTAAGTTTTATTATAATATTAAGAATTTATTAATGTTAAAGCAAGATAACAAGAAGTAATATAATATATTTAAATTAAAGATCTATAAATTTCACATGAGAGGTGATTTAAAATATCATTGTAATATGAATAAATCTAAGCAAATAATATGCGGAAATGTGATAAATTATACTATAAAGCTCTATTACAAAATCCTATGCAGATCAAGTTTAACAACATTTATTATCAAGTATTGTACAAATTGAAATCTTATAAAACTAATGAAAACATAGAAAATAAAATATTTTAAAAGGAAAAATTAATGAAAATTTAGTTTGACAAAGCTCTTTGAGTCAAGACCAATGATATTTATTTGATCTCGATCGAGACTCATTTAAACTTTTTTGAATTACCAAAGTAAACAAGCATAAATAATAATTAGTTACCTTTTTTAATAATATGAAAGTATATTTTAATTTAGAATTGAGATATAGTTAAGAAATTTAATGTCCCCAAATATAAGTAACCAATTGGTTACATAAGAATTGATCTAGAGTTACATAATACTCTAACAACATCAAAGCAAAAAAAAATTAAAAAAATGAGATAAGTTGTTTGGCAAGATTACATTCCAAAAGACTATGGAGATTTAGTATAACATACTCAACCATCACATTAGATATACATCAAATGCCTCATAATACATTAAAAAATGTTATAATATAAAATATTTAAAATTATTAAAATAAATATTTTATTGGATGGAGATCGATAATGCTGCTCCAATAAAGTTTGTTTCATCTCGATTTGATGTCATTTTGATAAAAAAGAATAAAAAATATAAAATTAATATTTTAAAAATAAGTAAATTACATTAATGATACACATGAGGTAAATTAAGGTAATGAAATATAACAAAATCAATGTGTCATAACAACCATATTAGAGATATTTAGGGTTAATTTTGTCATAATGAGTGTTAAAATAAATGAAAATAAAATATCTAAAAAATGTAAAAATGAATATTTAGTTAGATAAAGGTTTTGAGTTAAGTCCAACAATGTTTTACTCATATCCATGAAATGTTTTTAGAATTTTTTGAATTACAAAATTAAATAAAAACCATTATTGCTTTAATATTTACTAAATATATGTTAAATCTAAAATAAGATAATTTGATTGAATATAATATAACAAAGGTAATGTTTTGTAAAGGTCATAAGAAAGGAGAATAAGACTGTCGTGATAATATAACTAAATCAATATGAAAATTTAATGAAATGACATATGTTGTATAAGAAAGATGTTCTCCAAGATAATAAGGAGATCAAGTGAAACAGCTCAGATAATTAAATCAAGTACAAAAACATTTCTCATAGAACTTGCTATAACCCTAAAAATAATATAAAAAAATCTAATATTTAATTAGATAATGTTAGTTTATACTAAAACAATGACATTTGTTTTGCTTCGATTAGGCCTCATTTTAAAATATTGCAAATTAAAAAAGCAATAAGAATACAAAATAATAAATTACAATTTTAATGTTAAATAAATATATATTAAATTAAAAACGACATAAATTGAAGTAATATAATGTTACCAAATTAAAGCAATCTAAAGATTGCAGAAGAATAGATTTAGGGTTACATTGTAATATAATTAATTGAAGGCAAACTTACTAAGGAGCTCGAGTGTAGCAACCTTTATTATCAACTTAGGTACACATGAAAGTGTGCATAAAACATGCAAAAATACTAGATAATAAAATATTCAAATATATTTAAAAAAGAATAATTAATTCAATAGAGTGCATTAAAATGAGTCCAACAACATTTGTTTCGTCTTTATCAAACTGCCTTTAGAATTGCTGCAAATTAAATAATTAAATGAGAAAATTATTAATAAGATAAACTAAAGCAATATGACATAACTTAGTTAAAGACATGGACATATCAAACAAAAGTAGAATAAGTGTTACATAGAAAGATAACCTTATCGAAGGAAAAACATTCAGAAATATTTCATAAAGAATACCAAAACCCAAGAATTGTTTTTTAAAATATAAATATCAATTAATTTTTAATTTGGTACAGCTTATCAAGATTTGTCCAACTAATTTTGCTTCATCTTCATCTAGATAAATTTTTAATTGCTATGAATTACAAATATTAATAAGTGTAAACAATACCACATTATTTTATCAATATTTAGTAAATATATTGTAAAGTATAAATAAGATAAATTAAAGAAATATAATATCAACATATCAAATTAATCTAAATGTCACACGATTGATGATTTAAAATTACATGTTATTATAAATAAATGAAAGTGAAATATTTGAAGAATGTCACTAAGTTATATTAGAAAGTACATTCTAACAAACTTTGGAGATAAAAAAAATCATTAATTACCAAATACGATATGAATCCAAATGTCTCAAAAGGTAGTGTATACCAAAAGCATTATCTAAAAATATAAAAAAAAAATATTTAATTAGGTAAAGCTCATGATGATGAGTCAAAAATAGCCTCTTTAATCTCAATTGGAACTTGTCATGATGTAGTACAAATCACAAAAATTAAAAAGCATAAATTAAAAGAAATAATTATTTAAATATTAAGCAATTATTAAAGTTAAAGTAGGATAAATTGATACAATATAATATATCTAATTCAAAGCATTGTAAGGATCACATGTGAGGAGATTTAATGTTACCTTGTAAGATAATTAAATCTGAGCAAAGAATTTGAAGAAATAAAATAAGCTATAGGGTAAAGTTTTATTGCAAAATGCTAAGGAGATCTAGTGTAACATCTACGATTGCCAAAAATATAAAAATACAAAAAAGATAAATATTTAATTTTTGAAAGCTCTTCAAGAAAGACTAACAATATTTTATTGATCTTGATTGAACATTGTTTGTAATTATTGTAAATTATCAATGTAAAAATGTATAGTAAGAAAATGATTATTTTTTTAATAATATGAAAAATATATATTAGAGTTGAATTTAAATAAATTGAAAAATATAATGTCGCCAAATCAAATGGTCACACGAGAAAAGATCTAGGGTTACACAGTAAACTTACCAAATCAATGTGAACCTTTTATGGAAATGGCATAAATTACTTAGGGAGATTGCATTTCAAGATAATAAGGTGATTGAGTGTAACAATCTCAACATTAAAATTAGGTATGAATAGAATACCACATAAAGCATACAAAAATGTTAGAAAATAAATATTTAATTGTATATAGTGATGATAATAGTCCAAACACATTTGTGGATCAAACATCTATTGAAATTAAAACTTATTATACTAGTAACTAAGAATAAATAATAATAAATTATTATTATAAATATGTAAATATTCATAGAAGCTACGAATGAGATAAATTAAAGCAACAAAAGATAAGAAAACTAAAGCATTGTAACAACCATATAAGAGATAATTATTATTAGTTATGTCATAATTAGTCCAAAAATTAATAGAAATAAAATATGCTTAAAAATGGTAAAAAAAAAGTTTAGTTAGATAGAGCTCTTTGAGATGAAGCCACTGATGTTTTATTCATTTACATCGGAACAAGTTTGATTTTTTTGTGAAATGCTAAATTAAAAAAAAGTACATTATTTTGTAATATTTAGTAGATACATGTTAAGCTAAAATGAGACAAATTGATTGATTATAATATAACCAAATCATTGCATTATAATGCTCAAAAGTGAGGAGAATAATTGTTTCAAAATAATATAACAAAATCAAAGAAAAAATTTAATGAAATAGTATATATTATATATGAAAGCTTTTTCCAAGATAGTAAAGTGATCATGTGCAACATTCTTGATTAATAAATTAAGTATGAAATGAAATGTCTCATAGAGCATGCCATAACCCTAAACAAATAATTTAAAAAATAAAAAATAAAATTTAAATAGAAAAACCTCTTTGAAATTTAAATAATGATATTTATTTCAACTCAATCAAACTTCGTTTGGTAATATTGGAAACTAAACAAATTAAATAAACAAAAAAATATAATAAATATCTTTTAGAATATTAAACAAATATATATATTAAAGTCAAAATATGATAAATTTAACCAATGAAGTGTTATCAAATCAAAGTGATATAAAGGCTATATGAGAAAAGATTTGGAATTATATTGTATTATAATGAATTAAAAGCAAAAATGTTAAGACATTATGTAAATTGTATTAAAAAAATACATTCCAAGAAGCTAAAGATCAAGATTGTAATAGCCTTTATTGCCAAATTATAAATCCAAATATCTGATAAAATGTGCAAAAACACTAATATATCAAAAAATTTGAAAAGTCTAAAAAAGAATAATTATTTGGATAGAGGGAATTGAGATAAGTCTAATTAATTCATATTTTAATTTCAACAAAATATTTATTAAATTTGAAATGAGATAAATTAAATAAATTTAATATAACCAAGTCAAATCTTGTAAAAGTCAAACAAGCAGATAATTAGTGCTTGATAACAACATAGCAAAATCTAAGTCATATATTTTTAGAAATATTTATAAAGCATATCAAAACCCTAATTTTTTTTAAAATGTAAATATAAATGAACATTTAATTGGGTAAACATTGTTAAGATGGGCCAAATGATGTTTATTCATGTCCATCAAAATTGATTTGGAGTTACTATGAATTACAAAACTTAATAAGTGTTAGAAATACAAAATTATTTGTTCAACAATAAGTAAATATATTATGAAGATGAAAAGAAAATGGGAGAAATGTAACATAACAAAGCCAAAATGATGTAAATTTTTGATGATTTTAAGTCTCATGGTAATATAACAAAATAAAAGCTAAATATTTGAAGAATTAAGAAAAATTATATGAGAAAGTATCATTCTATGATACTAAGGAGATCAAAAATAACATCCTTGATTGTGAAATATGGCATGAATTAAAATGTCTCTTTAAGAATGTCAAAACCTAAGAAAATAATGCATAAATAAATATTAAAATAAATATTTAAATATATAAAGCTTGTTGAATTAAGTTAAATTCCTTTTTGTCATGCTCAACTGGGCCTCATTTGGAATTACTGTAAATACCCAAAATAAATTAGTGTAAATAGAAAAATTTATTATTTTAACATTAAGAAAGTATTTTCTAAAGTAAAAAAGATAAATTGAAGCAACGTAATATATCTATATCAAAGCTTTATAAAAGTGAGATAAGAAGAGATTTAGAGTTATAAAGTAATATAACTAAATTAAATCAAAACATTTGAAGAAATTAGATAACTTACATTAGAGAGTACTTTTACAAAATCTTATGTCGATTAAATGTGACATCTTTGATTACAAAATATGGAAACATCATAAATTACAAAAATAAATAAGCATAAATAAAAATTAATTTATTTTTTAATTAGAAAAATATATTAATGCTAAATAGAGTTAAATTAAAATAATTTATGTAAACAAATCAAACCTATTTAAAGGTCACATTAGAAATGATTTTCAGTGAGATAGCAGTCTAAGCAAATTGAAGTAAAAAATTTGACAAAATAACTTCAATTATTTGAGAAAGTTGTTTTCGTTAATACTAAGGAGATTGAGTATAGTATTCTCAATTATCAAATCAACTAAAAACTATATACCTTGTAAGGCATGTAGAAATGTTGGTAAATAACATATTTAAACTTATTAAAATGAGCAATTAATTGGTTGGAGATTGATGACATTAGTGCAACAATATTTGTTTCTTCTAGATTGTATGTTGTTTTGAATTACAAAAATATATTATTATACAAAAAATTTTATATATATTAACCTACCAATAATATAAATTCAAGTGATGAAATATAATAAAATGAAGGTGATGTAATGGCCATGTAAGAGGTATTTAGTGCTAGTGTAGTCATAATGAGTATAAAAATCAATGGAAATAAAAAAATCTAAAAAAATGTGAAAATAAATATTTAAATGGATTGAGTTCATCAGGATGAGCCAATGATATTTTATTTATCTCCATAAAACTTCATTTGGAATTTTTGTGAATTACCAATATAGAAAAAAAAAGTTATTTTTTAAAATTTTGTAAATATATATTTGTGCTAAAATAAGATAATTTGATTCAGTATATATACACAAATAAATATGTTGTAAAGGCTAATGAGAAGAGAATAAGAGTTTAATAATAATATGACTAATTCAAATTGAAAATTTAAAGAAATGATAGAATTTCTATGAGAAAGTTCTTTTCTAAGATACTAAGGAGATCAAGTGTATCGTAACTAAATATTAAAACAAGTAGTAAACGAAATGTTTAGTAAAGCATCCCATTACGATAAAAAATATTTTAAAAAATTATTTTTAAAAAAACTATAAATAATATTCAATTAGTAAGGCTTTTTAGATTAGCATAATGATATTTGTTTTATCTTGATCAAACCTTGTTTGGAGAAACTATGAATTACCAAAGTAAATAAGAATAAAAAATAATCAATTATTATTTTAATATTAAGTGTAGAATTATGAAAAATGAGGTACATTGAACCAATGTGATGATACCAGATCAAAGTGATTTAAAAGTCACAAAAGAGAAGATTTAAAGTAACATTATAATATCACCAAATAAAACAAAAAGTTAAGAAATTAGTTAAATTGTATGAAAATTTTATTTATAAGATGTTAAGGAGCTCAAGTGCAATAGCCTCTATCATGAAATCTTATAAAAATAAAAATATCTC
This sequence comes from Vanilla planifolia, assembly GCA_023846275.1. Lineage (NCBI taxonomy): Eukaryota > Viridiplantae > Streptophyta > Magnoliopsida > Asparagales > Orchidaceae > Vanilla > Vanilla planifolia. Next base: position 1,038,665 of record JAIUJO010000066.1, read on the forward strand.
AAAAAACATGTAAGAGTAATAAAATATCTAAAAATATAAAAAAAGTTTAATTAATTGGATAGAGCAAGTTGAGATGTGCTCGACAACATTTATTTAGTCCAATTCATTCCTCATCTGTAATGAATTATAGAAGAAAATGAGCAAAAATTAAAAAAGCTATTATTATAATTTTAGGTAAGTGCATATTAAAAATGAAATGGGATAAGTTCATGCAATGCAATATAACCAAGTAAAAGATATCTAGAAGCCATATCAAAGGTGAATTAGCGTTATATAACATGATAACAAAATCAAAGTAAAAATGTTTTACAAATATTTAGTAAAGAATGCCAAAAACTAGAAAATATAATTTCTAAACCTATATATATAATTTAAAATTTAATTGGTAAGAGCTTATCATGATGTATCGAAAGTTGTTTATTCCATCTCTATCGAAACTCTTTTGAAATTACTACAAATTACAAAAATTAAAAGGCATAAATAATACTTAATTATTTTGTCAACATTAGGTAAATATATTATGAAGATGAAATAAGATTAAATAAAAAATATAATATTAAAAATAAAAGAAATTTAAGGTCACACAAGTAAAAAGTTGCATGGCTATATAATCAAATTGAATCAAAATATTTGAAAAAATGTTATAAATTATACAAGAAATGTGCATTCCAAGAAATTAAAGAAATAGAGGGTTGGATCATCGATTTCAAAATATGGTACAAATTGGTATGTCTCACAGATCATGCAAAAAAAAAATTAAAATAAGAAAAGTAATGAACATAAATATTTAATTAGATAAAGTACATTGACATGAGTCCAGAAATACTTATATCGACTCAATTGGACGTCATTTTCAATTTCAGTAAATCTCCAAAATAAATATTTATGAATTAAAAGGGATTATTATTTTAATATGAAGTATATATTAAATTTAAAATAAGATAAATTGAAGCAATATAATATGTCTCAGTAAAATTTTTTTGAATGTCACATGGAGGAGATTTCAAGTTGTAATAATATAACTCGGTCAAAGCAAAGAATTTAAAAAATTAGATAAAGGGTGCAAAAATGTTTTAATACAAAATCCTAAGTAGATCAAGTATGTCATCCTCAATTATTAAAGATGGTAGTTATTGAAATGTCTAATGAACCATCCAAAATATAGAAAAAAAAAATATTTGCAAAGATAAAAATGAAGATTAAGTTGGGAAAAGATCTTCAAGATGAAACCAATGACATTTTTTATCTTGATTAAAACTCATTTGGAGTTATCATGAGTTAACAAAGTAATTAAGAATAAATAAAATTTTATTTCTTTTTAATAATAGGAAAACATGTATTAAACAAAGTAGAGATAAGGTGATGTAATGTAATGCCACGATATCAATGAAGCCCAAAAGTCACATATGAAAAGATTTAGAGTTTCATAGTAATCTAACCAATTCATTATGACATATGCAAATCAAAGTGAAAATTGGAAGTATTTAAATAAACTATATAAGAAACATAGCTTAAGATATAAAAGAGGTGATGTCTAACAACCATGTCCATGAAGTTAGATATCAACCAAAAATCATTGTAGGGTTTTCACAAAATCTTAGAAAATTAAAAAAATTAAAAATAAGTAATTAATTGCATTAAACCATAAAGGAACTCCATTAATGTTTGTGTTTTAAAGATAAGACATCATTTGGAATCGCTACAAATTAAAAAATTAACTAAACATAAATAATAATAATTAAACATATATTAAAATAGAATCTAGATAAAACAAAAAAATATATAATATAACTTAAATAAATGTGATGTAAAGGTAAAATTAAGGGGATTTAGAGTTACATAGTAACGTAAAACATTCAAAGTAAAAAACTTGAAAACTAGATGAATTATGTCAAAAGATTGCATTCCAACACGCTAAGGAGGTCAAGTGTGCCATCCTCAGCCATTAAATTGTTTATGAATCAAAATTTCTTCTAAAATAATTCTAAACCGAATGAAAGTAAATTAAAAAATATAAAAATAAATATTTAATTAGATGTGGCTAGCCGAACAAGTCTAGCAACGTTTGTTTCATCTCCATTTGAGCTCATTTCCAATTATTACTACTCATGAAAATAATTAAAAAAATAATGATAAATTATTTTAAAGTTAAGTAAATATATGTTAAAATAGAATTGAGATAAATTGAAGATATGTAATATAACCAAATTATAATGATTTGATGCACATCCTATAGGAGAACAAGGGTTTTATAATAATATAATGAAATAAAAGTGAAAAAAATTGAGATAAAATTGAAAAAAAAGTGATAAAATTTTGCATAACTCTACACTCTAAAATATTAAGGAGATTGAGTATATCATCCTCAAACATCAAAATCAGGTATGAATCAAATTATTTTGTGAGGGCGTCAAAGTCAATAAAAAATAAAATATTTAAAAATATAAAAAAGATATTTAACTACAAAAGGATATCGAGATGAAACCAAGGATGAACTTCCATTTATTAATGATCACAAGTATCATTTTCCCATAAGATTGAAGTAATGTATGAATTTTCAAATTGTATAAGTCAATGAAGTGTAAAGGAACACCCTTTTCAAAGCCACACATTCACATGGATTTGTAAAAGGAAGGGAAGGTGAATCTAGAAAATGTTGGATAGATTACTAGTTAATCAAAAGAAGGACCTGGTGATACGACATTACTTCTTCATTCCATAAAAGAGTAATTCTCAAGTCTTCAACAATTTAGATTTCAAAAATATCATGTTAAAGTAATAGATATTCAAATAAATTATGAAAGAATATTGGACAATTAATATAAATAGCTTAGAAATTTTTACCATGGAACAAAGAAAAGTTTGGCAATACTAGCCAAAGACATAATAAAAAAAAAGAAAAAAAGCTATTTTAAACTTGCCAATATAATGCGATATGGCACATGCTAAACATGGTTGATGATTCCCTTCAAAAGGCAATTGTTAATTAGGAAATATATGAGTGAAAAAATGTTGGAATTACATGGATCTAAGAAGGTATAAAAAATTTCTTTCATCCAAAAGAAAAAGATTGTAGAGAAAAAAATGAATTGGATAGAAAACAACATGATAATTTCATAAATGAAATGGTCAAAAAATGCATGATGTTGTTATTTGAAACTTCCAGTAGTTTTTATTACCTGTCAACATTACAAAGAAAGAGAAGCTACTTAACTGTGCTCCTTCTCTAGTCAAAGAACCGCAAAACTTTTTGTTTATGAAGGATATCAAAATGTAGGAAATTAGAGAGGCTACATTGCAATTTATCAATGAAGTGCCAAATGATTGAAGAGTAAAACAAACAATTATTCACTAGCTATAAAGAAATCATAACACATGATGTATTTGATGTTTCCAAATTCCTTAGAAAGGACCCTTATTCCTAAAGGAATTTCAAGTACAAAACTAAACTTAATCCAAAATAAACAAAATCCAAACACTTGGAATTACTTTTGGTTGATTTATTTAAGTAATTTTGCAAAGAAACTATTTCCAAAATTATTGGTAGTAGGCACAAAATGTTTCTCCCAATGCTCATCTTTTTAAGATGAAATAGGTTTTATTAAAGAAAGACAAATAATAGATATTAATATATTGGCCTTTGAATGGATTCTTTCACTAAACAAAAAATGAAGTATGTTGTCAAGTTAGTTCTTAGTAGTGCATTTGATGGTCTTTCACTGGAGCTTTATAAAATGCTATTACATGATTGAACTTTATGGAGTAATTCATTAAGGTGATTAAAAACATGCTAGAAAACACTTAAATTTTCAAAAAATAAAAATGGTGAGCCCAATTGTTTATTCAACGTATCACGGGGCTTTTAAAAAGAAAATGTAATCTCGAGTCTGTTCTACAATTCAACAACAAATGTCTTTAGCTAAGCATTGAACGAGATAAAAAATTATGGTAAAGTAGTGCATTATGCTCAATACGAATGATGTCATTTAGTTACCCATTTAAGATATGTAGATGATATCATAAACTTATATAGATGTGAAATTAAAACGATGTCTAATATAGATAAATTATTTAACACATTTCAAGAAATATCAAGTGCCAAAATTAATCATCAAAAAAGAAGGTTTTTTTCAAGAGCAAAATGGAAATTGGAATGAGGAAAGAAATGAAGCCAACTTAGGTTTCAAAATGTTAAATTTCCATTAATCTCTAAAGGTTGGACTGTTTCTAATGAATTATGTTTTGGCATTAATCCCAACGTATTCTATAATGAATATTAATCCACCCATCCACAAATTGAATAGTGTGCAAATGATCATTATTAGCTTCTTGTAGGGTGACATTAAAAATATGCTTAATTTTCACTAGAAAAAAAAGAGAAAAGATTAGCCATGCAATGAATCAAAATGGTTTGGTCCACAAAATGTTATAAGGAATTTTTATTACATTCTAAAAGAAATTAAAATGGAAACTACTATTAAATAACTCACTTTTGTTTAATAACATAAATAATAAACATGTTAGCTTAGAAAGAGTAGGAAATAAATTAGATTATTTAAAGAGAATGGAAAGTATAAAAATTTTTGTTACAAAACACACTTAACTATGCAATACATTAATCACCTACCATTGGACTCAAATTGGGGATGGAAACATTTGTATGTAGTTAGTCTAGAGAACAATTTAGAGCAAAACTTTATTCACAAATGAAGGAAAATGATGTAGGAGGATAAATGTCTTGTGTGAATCTCCTTTCTTTTATGGATTATACTAAATTTGTTTTTCCAATTCTTAAGAAATTAAAAAATTTAAAAATTTAACCAGCCTCTAAATGACCATATTACCTTAATGAGCAATAATTTCATCATGTAGTTGTGAATTACAGGAAGTCAAAAATAGTATCTTGCCTTTGCTACTGTGTTGAAAGTTTAGTAAGTGGATGCAAAAAATAAAATTGTACCATTACACAATTGGTGGAAACAAGGAGATAACAAATTCAATAAAATAAAAGTCATTGCAACTCAATCACTCATGTATGTTGGAACATATGCAAAGTATAGAATAAAAGAATGATTAAAACCTTAGTCAAGTAGTAATGGTAATTATTAATGATATCATGATTAACATCTCATCTTTAAATTTTTTTCAATCATATAACATTAGGAGGACCCACTCTTGGATCAACTCAGATTAGTACAACTCCATTCCTAGATGAAGTACAATAGCTACAATGTGATAAACAATGTCCCCTCACCAACACAAAAAAGAATGTAAATATATGTGATTTATGAATTATAAAATGGAGCATGCTAGTTTTAGGAACATTATTCAAAACCATAATGGGAAAAATTTTGGAATCCTTCTATTATGTAACCAACAAAGACTCACAATCATAATTAATTAGAATATCTTTGATTTTTGAACTAAAATGTTGTAGCAAGCACAAAGATCGTTTGATCATGCTTTAATTGTATTGAAATATGATCCTAAAAATGATAAAAGGTTAGTGGTAGATACCATTGAATATGCCCAATATTTTTTCAAAAATTTTGAATAAAATCTATTCTCTTAAATTCATTGTGGTAATATTTGCAAAGAAGACAACAAAGTGGTGAAGCATTGCACAAAAAGAGTAGCATGGTGAACTAAATAACTAATCTATGACTCAATGCACAAGGCTAAGATATTTAGGGCTCTAGTTAAAGTGAATAAGCATCAAATTCAACACATTCCATATTACAAAATTTCTTCCACTACAAAAGCTATCTTCTATTTTTGTTAGACAATGTGATAATAGGCAACATGCGAATCCATAACACAACAACACCTTCAATTTACCTTATTCGAACATTATTTTAGATTTACTTAATACTAATGAAAACATCATTATTACCCATGTTTTTTTTAATTTTTAATCCAGATATTCTAAATGGAGCCTGATCTACCTCTCTCTTATTACATGTTCTTTTTTATATTTTTAAAGTAGTTTATTCTCAAAGGATTTTGCATGCTTTATAAGAAATTTTGATTTTTTCCTAATCACCTTGGTATCTTTAAACACAAATTTTTCATATAATTTATCTCTTTTCTTAAATCTTTTTTGCTATGATTTGATTATTTTTTTTGTGACACTAAATCTTATCTTATGTTAATAATTACATCAAATTAAATAATTATTTCCATATTTTTAAATGTTTATTTTTTCTAAAGTTTTGACATGCATTCTAAGATATTATGATTCATACTTGATTTGATAAAAAAGGATTTTCCACTCGATATGCTTAGTATCTTGCAATGTAATTGTTGCATATAATTTATCATTTCTTCAAAAAATTTTCTTAGATTTAGTTATATTAATATGAAAAAGTAATTCTATAATTTGTGACCATCAAGTCCATTTGATTAAGTTATATTACATTGATTCAATTTACATCATTTTAGCCCAAATATGTATACTTATTATTAAAATAATAATTTATTTTTATTTATGTCTATTTCTTTTAATAATTTATAGTGCTTCCAAATGATGCCCACTATAAATGAAACATGCATAGTTGGAATCACTTGGATAACATCTATCTAATTAAATATTTATTTTCTTTATCTTTGTGTAATTAAACAAGTTATTTTTATCATACCTTATTTGAGGAATGTAAATTTTATACTTTATCATCTTATTATCTTGTAATGAGTCTTTTTAAGTATAATTTATCTTATGTCATAAAATTTATTTTTTTAAATATATTATTATGAAACAATAAATCTCATATCTTGTGATAATTAATCATTTTGATTTGGTTATGTTATATTATTTTAATATAACTCATTTTAGCTTTATTATATAGTAGATATTAAAATATTATGTCATTATTTTTTATGCTAATTTACTATGGTAATTTGTCTAAATTCAAACCAATGACCAGATAAGATAAAGAAATGTTGTTGTGCACTACTTATCTCTATCAAATTAAATATTCATTTTAATATTATTTCAATATTTTTTGCAGTGTTTTGCCATGTACTCCATCTTTTTTTAATTTGAAAACAACTTGATGATCAATAATGTAACACATGATCTTCTTAGTTTCTTAGAATACAATATTCTTGTATAATTTATATCACTTTCTTAAAATTTTCACTTTGATTTGGTTATATTACAATGAAATTTCGATTCTTCTCTTTCATTAGCCTAACATTACTTTGATTTAGTTTTATTATATTGTTTGAATTTATCTTATTGAACTTTATTATGTATAAAAGTAATATTTAAAAATTAATCTACAATTGTTTATACTTATAATATAACTAGAAAATTTGCAATAATTTTTAACTATGAAATTAAATATTATTTTCATATTTTTATATATTTGTAATTTAAAAGAAAATTTTATTTGTAACTAATTTAGAAATTGAAGTGTCACATTTGATCTGTTTAATATCTTAATATGCAAATTTCTAATTAATTTAGCTTATTTATTCAATTGTTTTGTTTTATTTGGTTATTCATTATGAAACTCAAATTTTCTTCAGCTCAGCTTTAACATATATTTGCAAAATATTTAAGTGCTAATTTATCATTATTTATTGTAATTATTTGTAGAAATTTGAAACAAAGTTTGATTTAGATGAAACAAACATAATTGGATCAATCTCATTGAGCTCCATCCAATTATATATTTCTTTATATATTTAAATATTTTATTCTATGGTTTTGGCATACTTTATAAGATATTTTGATTTATATGAGATGTGATGATATAGGATGTTACACTTTACAACCTTAGTATTTTTTATTGTAACTTAAAATATAATTTATCTCATTTTTTAATTTTTTCTTGTTTGGTTATGTTTTTATGTCAATCTAAATCTTTTGACACATGACTTTTACCTATATTATGTTTAAGTTAGTTATATATCTTTACATTATCTTTTTTATATTATAACATATATTTACCTAATATTGAAGAATTAAGTTTTTTATTTATACGTATTTACTTTATTAATTCATAGTAGTTCCAAACAAGTTCATATTAAGATCATACAATCATTGATGGACTCAACTCAATAAGCTCTATCCAATTAAAAATTTATTTTTTATTTTTTTAAATATTTTTATTTTTTAAGGTTTTGGCATACTTTAAGAGGCATTTAAATTCATACCTAATTTGTTGATCAAAATGTTATGTTCAATCTCCAAATTGTCATAGATTGTAATTGTCTCACTTAATTTGTCTCATTTCTTCAATCTCCTCTAATGTGACTATTTGCAACACTTTAACTTTGTAATATTACATTGCTTGATGTTATCTAATTTTTGCTTTAATGTTTTTTCTAATATTAAAATAAAAGTTTATTTTAATTCATGTTGACTTACTATAATAATTTTAATTTATTCTAAATGATGTTTGATTGCTACAAAACGAAAGTTATTAGACTAACTAAAAGAGCTCTGTCCAATTAAATTTTCAATTTTATGTTTTTAAACATTTCATATTAGGGTTTTTGTAAGGTTTTTAAAAACTTTTGATTTGATTCTAATCTATCGATCAATGGCATTATAGTTGATTTCCTTTCTTTTTTAGAACGTAACTTTCTTGAATAATTTATCTCATTTCCCTAATTTCTTCACTTTATTTTAACAATTTTGTTATAAAACTCTAATTCTTATAGTGTGACCTAAAAAATTCTTTGATTTAGTTATGTTACATTTCCTCAATTTAACCAAATTGATGTTTGTTATATATTCACTTATTATTTAAAAATTATTGTTATTTAAAATTTTTAATTTTTTGATTCATAAAAATTGTAAATGAGGTTTGATCAACATAAAACAAACATTATTATATACAACCTAGCAAAGTCAACTCATTAAAAAAAGTTATTCTTATAGTTTCAATAATATTATGTACTATTTTTTATATAATTTGATGATTAGAATGTTTCGATCGATGTCTTTTGTGTCTTGGAATGAGTTTTACAACAAAATTGGTCTTACTTTTTTAACTTTTTTTCTTAGATTTTGTTATGTTGCCATGTAACTTTAAATCTTCTCTTTTTTTAGTTTTAAATATATTAGATTTTGTTATATTCCACTCCTTTAATTTATATCATTTAATATTCTATATATATTTATTTAGTACTTCATAATAATTCTAAATGAGATGTTGTAGAGATGAAATAGATATTGTTGGAGTTATCATAATATGCTCATCCAATTAATTATTTAATTTTATAATTCAAATATTCTTTTATTTTTTTGCTCAGTTTTGAAGGAATTTTGATTTATACCTAATTTAATAATCAAACATTTTATTCTCAATCTACTTAGTACAATGTAATAAAACTATCATAATCATTGAATCTCATTTCTTCAAATATTGTTTCTTTGATTTGGTCATATTATAGTACAATCATAAATCTTCTCTCAAGTAGCCTTTGTTGGTGATTAATTTTGTAATATACATTATTTGGACTTAAGACATATCAACTTTAATAGATATTCACTTAGTATTAAGACAATAGTTTATTATTATTTAAGCCTACTTATTTTGCTATTTCATAGTAATTCTAAAATAGTTATAATCAAGATAACAGAAATATCATTGGACTCCTCTTCAACGTGCTCTAAAAAATTGAATAATTATTTTTGTGTTTTGAAATATTTTATTTTATATAATTTCACAGCTTTATCATGTATTTCATTTGAAAAAAGATTTTATGATAATGAATGTTACACTCTCAGTCCTTAGTATCTTGGAATAAAACTTTCTCATAAAATTATTACTATTTCTCCAAATAGCTTTATTTAATTTTGTTTCAATACTATGAAAATGTAATTCACCTCTTATGTAACCTTAACATTAATTCAATTTGTATTCATTACATTAATTCAATTGATCTCTTTTCAATTTTAACATATTCTTACTTAACATTTGAAATAATTAATTTTTTTATTAATGCTTGTTCGCTTTGATAATTCACTGATAATTCTTAATGAGATCTGAACAACAAGAGAAAAACATTCTTTTTGTCTCATCTAGAATAGATCTGTCCAATAAAATATATTTTCTTATATTTTTGAATAATTGTTTCTTATGATGTTCATAGATTTTATGAGATATTTTGAATTGTACCTTATTAGAGTATTAAAGAAGTTTTCTTCAATCTTCTTTGTATCTTGTAATTAAATTATTCTAAAGAGATTACTTAAACCTTTCAAAATTTTCTTTGTTTTGATTAAACTATTATGAAACTCTCTTTATTCTATCAAGTGACTTTATATTGCTTTGATTTAGTTATATTATATTTCTTGAATCTCTCTCATTTCAAAATTAATAAATATTTATTTTGTATTAAAATTATTATTTTGTTATTGTTTATATGTGTTTACATTTATAAGTCATAGTAATCCAAAGGTTGTCTCGTTAAGGCAAAAACATATTAGACTAATCCTTACGAGCTCTATCTAACAAAAATTTTAGTCTTAAATTTTCAAAAATATTTTTTTCTAATACTTTGGCACTTTTTCGAAACATATTGATTTGTCACAAATTTTAGGATAGAGGAAGTTACCTTAGATCTACTTCGTATATTGGAATGTAACTTTCCTATATAACTCATTTAATTTTTTAAAATTTTTACTTTGATTTTATTACATTAGTACAAAAATCTAATTAACCTTTCATGTAACCTTTAAATATCTTATTTTTGTAACATAATATTTCTTCATTTTATCTAATTTCAATAGACACTTAATAATAAAAAATTATCATTATTTGTATTTATTTACATGATTATTTAGAAATAATGTTCAATGAGATCTAATTATGATGAAAAAAATATCATTGTACTTACTTTTACAAGCCCTACAAAAATATTAATTTTTAAATTTTTTAAAAATTCTTATTTTTAATTATTTTACCACGCTTTATGAGACAAGTTAAAGGAAAACTTGTTTGATGATCATCAATTTTAAACAAAGACTCCTTTATATCTTCGAATGAAGACTTGCTATATAATTTATCTTATTTCTTCAAATGTTTTTTTTGATTAGATTATATTACTACAAAACTCAAACACTTCTCTCATGTGAATTTTACGTTTCTTGGATTTTGTTATTCTTCATTATTGTAATTTCCTTTATTTAAACTTGAACATATGTTTCCTATATATTTAAATATGAATTAATTTTTTTGTGATTTTTAATTATTTAGTTCTTTATAAATACCAAAGAGGTCCGATCAAGATAAAGCAAACATCGTTCGACGTGTGTTGATGAACTTTATCTAGTTAAATACTCATAGTTATATTTTTATATATTTTATTTTTTAGGTTTTATGTTATATAATATATTTTAATTCATAAGATATTTAATGATTGAATAAGTTATAATCCATTTCCTTAGTAAATTTGAATTTAACTTTCCCATAAAAATTATCTCATTTCTACATGGTCTTTTGTTTAATTTTTTTATATTGATATGAGGCTTTTATTTTTTTCTCATGAGACTTTTATAATGCTTTGATTTTGTTGTACTAAATCACATCAATTTATATCATTTTAGCTTTAATTTATAATTATTTAATATTAAATAAATAATTTATTATTACTTATGCTTATTTATTTGATAAAGTGCAATAATTTCGAATGAGGTTTCATTATGTCAAATCAATCCTCATTAAGCTCATCTCTATGAGCTCTCTTTAATTAGATTTTTATCTATATTTTTTATTATTTTATGTTATAGGCTTTCAAAACATCTTATGAGATATTTTGATTCATGCCTTATTTAAAGACTGAGGTTGTACACAATATTTTCCTAATATCTTGGAAAGCAACTTTTTAAAAAATTTTATCTCATTCCTTTAATATTTTCTCTTTGACTTGGTAATATTAATAATTAACTCTATATTGCCACTTGTGTAACTTTACATCACTTTGATTTGTATATATTACATTACTTCATTTTATCGCATTTCAACTTTAATATATATTTACTAAATGTTAAAGTAATAAATTATTTATCTTATTCCAAAGGAATTTTGATGTCGATGATAGAAAAGTTACTAAAATCGTCTTCAAAAGGAAAATTAAATAAAATAATTTTTTTTATAATTTTAAATATTTTTGTTTCGAGGATTTTGCACATTTTTAAAGTTATTTTTATTCATACCTTATTTGATGAAAAGGATGCCACATTATATCCATTATTGTCTTAGAATACAACTTTCTCATATAATTTATGTCATCTCTTCAAAGCTTTATCTTTGATTTGGTTATACTCATATGTGACTCCAAATCTCATCTCAGGTGACATTTATATCACCTTCATTTTTTTGTAGTTTATTGTTTCCATTCATCTCATTTCCATTTTAATATATGTTTACATCAATTATAATTTAATATCACTTATTTTTATTTTATTTTGTAATTCCATGTAATTGAAAAGGAGGTTTAATCAACATGAAACAAATATCATTAGACATATTTTAAAAAGGTAAACTAGTTAAATAATTTTTTATATGATTTTAGATATTTTATTTTCTTTTATTTTTAAACGCTTCATGAGGTATTTTTTGTTATACCTAATTTATTGATCGACAATGCTACACCATGACCTTAGAAATTTGTATGCTAGGCCTTTACATTGCTTAGATTTTTTTATATTACATTTTTTCAACCTAACATATTTGTGCTTTAATATATATTTATTTAATATTAAAAATAATTAATTAAAACCTATTTATTATTGTAATTAGTAGCTATTCTAAATTATGTATGATTAAGACAAAACAAACATCGTTAGATGAGTCTCTTTAATCTATTGCTAATTAGATATTTAATTCCTTGGATTTTTATAGGAATTATGTGGATTTTTTGTTCATACTTGTTATAGTGATCTAGAATGTTATATTAAAGCTCCTTAGTACCTTGAAATAGAGATTTACCATAAGTGGTTACATTAATTCAATTTGTATTCATTACATTAATTCAATTGATCTCTTTTCAATTTTAACATATTCTTACTTAACATTTGAAATAATTAATATTTTTATTAATGCTTGTTCGCTTTGATAATTCACTAATAATTCTTAATGAGATCTGAACAACAAGAGAAAAACATTCTTTTTGTCTCATCTAGAATAGATCTGTCCAATAAAATATATTTTCTTATATTTTTGAATAATTGTTTCTTATGATGTTCATAGATTTTATGAAATATTTTTAATTGTACCTTATTAGAGTATTAAAGAAGTTTTCTTCAATCTTCTTTGTATCTTTTAATTAAACTATTCTAAAGAGATTACCTAAACCTTTCAAAATTTTCTTTGTTTTGATTAAACTATTATGAAACTCTCTTTATTCTATCAAGTGACTTTATATTGCTTTGATTTAGTTATATTATATTTCTTGAATCTCTCTCATTTCAAAATTAATAAATATTTATTTTGTATTAAAATTATTATTTTGTTATTGTTTATATGTGTTTACATTTATAAGTCATAGTAATCCAAAGGTTGTCTAGTTAAGGCAAAAACATATTAGACTAATCCTTACGAGCTCTATCTAACAAAAATTTTAGTCTAAAATTTTCTAAAATATTTTTTTCTAATACTTTGGCACTTTTTCGAAACATATTGATTTGTCACAAATTTTAGGATAGAGGAAGTTACCTTAGATCTACTTCGTATATTGGAATGTAACTTTCCTATATAACTCATTTAATTTTTTAAAATTTTTACTTTGATTTTATTACATTAGTACAAAAATCTAATTAACCTTTCATGTAACCTTTAAATATCTTATTTTTGTAACATAATATTTCTTCATTTTATCTAATTTCAATAAACACTTAATAATAAAAAATTATCATTATTTGTATTTATTTACATGATTATTTAGAAATAATGTTCAATGAGATCTAATTATGATGAAACAAATATCATTGTACTTACTTTTACAAGCCCAACAAAAATATTAATTTTTAAATTTTTTAAAAATTCTTATTTTTAATTATTTTACCAAGCTTTATGAGACATTTTAAAGGAAAACTTGTTTGATGATCATCAATTTTAAACAAAGACTCCTTTATATCTTCCAATGAAGACTTGCTATATAATTTATCTTATTTCTTCAAATGTTTTTTTTGATTAGATTATATTACTACAAAACTCAAACTCTTCTCTCATGTGAATTTTACGTTTCTTGGATTTTGTTATTCTTCATTATTGTAATTTCCTTTATTTAAACTTGAACATATGTTTCCTATATATTTAAATATGAATTAATTTTTTTGTGATTTTTAATTATTTAGTTCTTTATAAATACCAAAGAGGTCCGATCAAGATAAAGCAAACATCGTTCGACGTGTGTTGATGAACTTTATCTAGTTAAATACTCATAATTATATTTTTATATATTTTATTTTTTAGGTTTTATGTTATATAATATATTTTAATTCATAAGATATTTAATGATTGAATAAGTTATAATCCATTTCCTTAGTAACTTTGAATTTAACTTTCCCATAAAAATTATCTCATTTCTACATGGTCTTTTGTTTGATTTTTTTATATTGCTATGAGGCTTTTATTTTTTTCTCATGAGACTTTTATAATGCTTTGATTTTGTTGTACTAAATCACATCAATTTATATCATTTTAGCTTTAATTTATAATTATTTAATATTAAATAAATAATTTATTATTACTTATGCTTATTTATTTGATAAAGTGCAATAATTTCGAATGAGGTTTCATTATGTCAAATCAATCCTCATTAAGCTCATCTCTATGAGCTCTCTTTAATTAGATTTTTATCTATATTTTTTATTATTTTATGTTATAGGCTTTCAAAACATCTTATGAGATATTTTGATTCATGCCTTATTTAAAGACTGAGGTTGTACACAATATTTTCCTAATATCTTGGAAAGCAACTTTTTAAAAAATTTTATCTCATTCCTTTAATATTTTCTCTTTGATTTGGTAATATTAATAATTAACTCTATATTGCCACTTGTGTCACTTTACATCACTTTGATTTGTATATATTACATTACTTCATTTTATCGCATTTCAACTGTAATATATATTTACTAAATGTTAAAGTAATAAATTATTTATCTTATTCCAAAGGAATTTTGATGTTGATGATAGAAACGTTACTAAAATCGTCTTCAAAAGCCAAATTAAATAAAATGATTTTTTTTTATAATTTTAAATATTTTTGTTTCGAGGATTTTGCACATTTTTAAAGTTATTTTTATTCATACCTTATTTGATGAAAAGGATGCCACATTATATCCATTATTGTCTTAGAATACAACTTTCTCATATAATTTATCTCATCTCTTGAAAGCTTTATCTTTGATTTGGTTATACTCATATGTGACTCCAAATCTCATCTCAGGTGACATTTATATCACCTTCATTTTTTTGTAGTTTATTGTTTCCATTCATCTCATTTCCATTTTAATATATGTTTACATCAATTATAATTTAATATCACTTATTTTTATTTTATTTTGTAATTCCATGTAATTGAAAAGGAGGTTTAATCAACATGAAACAAATATCATTAGATATATTTTAAAAAGGTAAACTTAGTTAAATAGTTTTTTATATGATTTTAGATATTTTATTTTCTTTTATTTTTAAACGCTTCATGAGGTATTTTTTGTTATACCTAATTTATTGATCGACAATGCTACACCATGACCTTAGAAATTTGTATGCTAGGCCTTTACATTGCTTAGATTTTTTTATATTACATTTTTTCAACCTAACATATTTGTGCTTTAATATATATTTATTTAATATTAAAAATAATTAATTAAAACCTATTTATTATTGTAATTAGTAGCTATTCTAAATTATGTATGATTAAGACAAAACAAACATCGTTAGATGAGTCTCTTTAATCTATTGCTAATTAGATATTTAATTCCTTGGATTTTTATAGGAATTATGTGGATTTTTTGTTCATACTTGTTATAGTGATCTAGAATGTTATATTAAAGCTCCTTAGTACCTTGAAATAGAGATTTACCATAAGTGGTTATATTAAATTGTAAGTCTAAATTAACTATCATTTGAGCTTTACATAGCTGTGATTTATTCTATTATTCTTTTTCAATTTATCTCATTTCATGTATAATATGTATTTACTTAATGTTAAAGAATAATTTTTGAATATTTATTCTTATTTATTTTAGCAATTTTTAATAATTCTAAATAAGATCTAATTAATATGAAACAAATGTCATTGGACTTCTTTTGACAAGCTATATCTAATAAGTACTTATTCTTATTTTTTTTAAATATGTTCCTTTAAAATTTATGCATATTTCATTTTGATTCATACCAGATGTTACTATTGAGGATGCTACACATGGTCTTATTAGTAACTTTGAATACAACTTCACCATACAACTTGTCTCAGTTTTCAATTTTTTATTTGATTTGGTTATATTACTATGAAACTCTAATTCTTCTCTCTTGTGACCACAACATCACTATGATTTGGATTTATTACATAACTTTAATTTTTCTTATTTCAATTATAATAAATATTTAGAGAATATAAAAAATAAATTTATTATTAATTATTCTTATTTAGTATGATAATTGCCAATAATTCCAAACAAGGTTTGATTAAAAGGAAACAGATGTCCTTCAAAAAATCTTAGAGTGGACTATCAAAATAATATTTAATTTATTCATTTGAAATATTTATAGTCAAGGGTTTGGGTATGTTCTTTAAGATATTTTAATTCATACCTAATTTGGTAATAGATAATGTTATGTTTGATCTCGTTAGTATTCTTGAATGCAACTTTCTTGTAAAATTTATCATATTTTTGTAAATATTTTTCAATGACTTTGGTATATTGAATTATAACTCTAAATCTCCTCTCATGTGACCTTTATGTCTCAATGATTTTTAGTAACATCACCTTAATTTATTTCATTTCATCTTAAATATATATTTATTTAATGATAACATAATTATTTTTTTATAATTTTCACTAATTTACATTATTAATTCTCAATAATTTCAAAAGACATAAAATCAAGATGAAATGTGATTTGATTTATATTTGTTCATTTTTTATTTTCTAGATTTTTAACTTTTAATGAGAATATTGATTGTACCTTATATTAAGATCAAGGATATTATGCACAATCTCCTTAAAACGTAGGATGCAACTCTTGGGTATAATTTATCTAGTTTTTAAAATATTTCACTTTGATTTGACTTTATTTTTATGGAACTCTTAATCTTCTCAAGTGTACCCCTTACAACACATTCATTTAGTTATATTATATTTCTCAACTTATCACATTTAATCTTTAATATATAATTTCTTATTATAAAAATAATGTTTTTTTACTATTTGTGCTAGTTTCCTTTGGTTATTTGTAATAATTCTTAATGAAATCTGATTGAGTAGAAACAAAGCAATTAGGCTTGTTTGGACAAGCTATTTCCAAATAAATTTTTTATATTTTTGAATATTTTACATTATAGGATCTTGGTATGCTTTATGAGAGATTTTGATTTGCACAATTTGATGACCGAAGGCATACACTTGATAACCTTAGTGTACCAAAATGAAAATTTTCTTATAAATTTTATCTCATTTCTTGAAATAATTTTCTTTGAATCGATTTTATTACTATGAAAATATTATTCTCCTTTAGTGTGAAATTTATATCATTTAAATATATTTATATTATATTATTTCAATTTATTTTATTTAATATTTAATATATATATCTACTTAATATTACTATAATTACTTATTATTATTTATCCATATTTACATCAAAATTTCATAGTAATTTCAAATGATGTTTGATCTAGAAAAAACTAATGTCATAGTTCTCAAGGAAATGAGCGCTATCTAATTAAGTGTTCATTACTATTTTTTTAAGTATTTTATCTTATAAGATTTGGGTATATTTTATGTGATATTTCTTTTCATATCTAATTTTACTATAGAGAATGCTTTATTTGATCAGCTTAAAATATTGGATTATAAGTTTCCAAAATAATTTATCATCTTACTTCTAATTTTTTTATTTTCATTTATTAATATTAATATTTAACTATAAATCTCCTCTTATGTGATATCAATTTTTTTAGGAAAGTCTTAGTAATTTAGTATGTAGTCTACGTAAGATTAAAAAGTGTCATTGGACTCATCTCAACTTTCTTTATCAAATTAAATATTTATTTTTATAATTTTAAGTATTTTATTAAATAGAGTTCTAAAATGTTTTATGATGTGCTTATTTTTTATATGATTTGATGATTGAGGATGTTACACGTGATCTCACTAAAAGATCAGAAAGTGGATTTCCATCATTATTTATCTTATTTCGACAAAGCTCTTTCTTTGATTTGGTTAGGTAATTATGTAACTCTATCTTCTCTTTTGCGACCTTTACCTAGCTTTACTTTATATATTATATTTCTTAAAATTATTTTATTTCACTTTCATATATGGCTACTCAATATTATAATTATAATTATTGTTATTTATGCTTACTTATTTTTTTAATTTGAAATAATTAAAAAAGTAGTTGTGCTAGTATCGACTAGCTTTGTCAAATTAAATATTTACTTTTATGTTTTATGGATTTTATATTTAAATTATTTGGCATGTTTTTTGAACATTTTTTTTCATATATGATTTAACGATTGATTTTGTTATGCTCTCTCATTAGTAATTTGCAATGCAACCTTCATGTATAATTTATTCATTTTTCAAATTATTTTCTTTAATTTAATTAAATTACTAAAACATTCTAATGAGATAAAACAAACATCATTGCAATAATCATACTTAGCCTTATTTAATTAAATATTTATTTTTATATTTTAAAATATCTTATTTTTAGTGATTTGACATGCATTAATAGATGTTTTAATTTGTAGCTAATTTGAAGATCGAGTATGTTGCACCTTATTTTTAGTAATTTGCAATGCAACCTTTTTTATATAATTTCTTTAATGTCTTCAAATCTTTTATTTTGATTTTATCATATTACTTGGTAACTCAAAATTTTGTTACATTTGACCTTAACATCTCAATGATTTAGATATGTTACAATGCTTCAATTTTATTTATTTCAACTTAAAAAATATATTTGTTTAACATTAAAATAATATATTATTATTATTTTTATATATTTACATTGGAATTTTCAATAGTTTAAAATGTGGTCGAGTCATGATGGAACAAATGTTATTAGACTTATGTCAACTAGCCTTATCCAATTAGATATTAAATTTTATATTCTTAAATATTTTATTTTTTAAAGTTTTTACCATTTTTTATGAAACATTTTTATTTGTACCTATTTTTATGATTAAGATAGTTATGAAAAATAATCTTAAAAACTTGGAATACAACTTTTGTGTATAATATACCTTATTGTTTTTTAATATTTCATTTTAATTTGGCTATATTATTATGTAATTCTTTATCTTCGCTAGTGTGGCCTTTACATTGATTTGATTTGGTTGTATTACATTGTTAAGATTTGCTTAACCTCAAATTTAATTTATATTTTCTTGATATTAGAATGGTAATTGTTTTTCATTTATACTTATTTGCCTTAGTAGTGTACAATAATTCTAAAAAAGGTTCTATCAAAGTGAAATAAAATTTATTAGGATCATCCAATTTATTGATCAAGAATACACAGTTGATCTTTTAAGCATCATGGAATGAATTGTTTCTATAAAGTTTATCTTATTTCTTTAAAACTTTGTTTTTATTTTGTTTTATCATTATAAGACTACAATTCTTAACTTCGATGATGTTTACATCACTTTGATATGCTTATATTACATTGCTACACCTTATCTCATTTTAGATTTAATATATATTTTGTTAATATTAGTGTAACAAGTTGTTATTTTTTATTCTTATTTACTTTTGAAAGTCATAGTAATTCTAAATGAGGTCTACTCAAGATTAAATACAAAACATTGGACTTTGCTCAATAAGCTATATCTAATTAAATGTTTATTATTGTATTTCAAAATATTTTTTTTCCAAGAGTTTGGGCATGTTTATTGTGATATTTTGATTCATACATGTTTTGACTATTGAGGATTTCATATTTCATGTGGACTTTGGATATTGGAATGTAGGATTCTAGCATAATGGTTCTCTAAACATTTTTTGCATTGAATTATTTATACTACTATGTAACTTTAGACCTCCACTCATGTGGCATTTATATCTCTTTCACTTTGTTATATCACATTGCATCAATTCTTCTTATTTTTAGCTTTAATATTTATTTTTTAAAAAATATAACATTTATTCATTATTGTTATTTCTTATTTAAGTTAGTAATTCATAGCAATTCTAAAAGAAGTTTGATCAAGTTAAAAAAACATCATTAGTCTCCACTCATGTTGCTTTATCCAATTATTTTTCATTTTTCATAATTTAAATTTTTTATTTTCTTAACTTTTTACATCAAATTTGAGGTATTTTGATTTGTATATGATTTAATGATTGAAGATATTGCACTCGGTGTCCTTAGTGTTTCAGAATTTAAATTTCTTATGCAATTTATCTCATTTAATAATTTTTTTTGCATTGACTTGGTTATACTATATGACTTCAATTTGTCTTATTTTACATTTAACATATATTTACTTAATATTATAATTATAACTTTTTCTTACTTATGTTTATTTATTATGGTTATTCGCATTAATTAAAAATAAGTTTGAATGAGATGAAATAAATGTCATCAGACTCTTCTAACCCAACCTTATCAAATCAAATATTTATTTTCTAATATTTAAGAATATTTTATTTTTATGGTATTTGACTTGCATTATGAGATATTTTTAATTTTATCAAATTTGCAAATCAAGTATGGCACACAATCTCTCATTAGTAATTTTGATTACAACTTTTTTATATGATTTATCTTGTTTCTTTGAATATTTTCCTTCCTTTTCTTATATTACAATGTATCTTTAGCTCTCCTATCTTGTGACACTACATCATTAGATTTGGCTGTAAAAATTACTTGAATTTATCTTATATTAACTTTAATAGATATTTGCTTAATATAAAAACTAAACTTTTCATAATTGTTTCTTATATACTTTAATAATTTTTAGTATTTCCAATGTGGTTCGATCGAGATAAAATAAGTAATCATGATCCAATGTAGATGATTGCTATCAAAATAAATATTTTGATTTATATTTTTAAATATTTTTTTTCCTAGAGTTTTTGTACACTTTATAAACCATTTCTATTTATATCTGATTGGGTTATCAAGGGTATTTTGCTTGACCTCTTTAGTATTTTGGAATGACACTTTCATGAACAATTTATCTCATTTCTTTTAATTTTTGTTTTAATTTTATTATAATACAATGTTACTCTGAATCTTCTCTCTAGTGACCTTTACGAGTGTTCGATTGATTATTATCATTTAGTTTTAATTCATCTCATTTTCACTTTAATATATATTTTCCTTATACTGAATTAATGTTTTATTATATAAGTGGCCTATTTACTTAAGTACTTCTTAGTAATTTAAAATAATATTTGAATGAGAAATAATAAATGTCATTATAGTTTTCTCTATCATCACTATCCAATTAAGTGTTCATTTTTTTTAAATATTTTATTCTCCTTGGTTTTTGTAAAGTGAATGAGCTATTTGAATTCACATAATATTTAATGAGCTAAGACATTATGTTTTATTTTCTTAGTATCTTGGAATGTAATTGCATGTGCAATTTTTATCTCATTTAAAGGTTTTTGCTTTGATTTCATTATAATACTATTTAACAATAACTATACTCTTACATGATCATTACATTGTTTTGAACTAGTTATATTACTTTAATGTATCTCAGTTCAACTTTAATATACTTACTTAATATTATAATATTAATTCATTTTATTTATTTTCCTTATTTATCGTGTTAATGCATAATTTTTCCAAACATGGTTCAATGGACATGAACTAAATGTCGTTGGACTTATCATGGGAAACTCACCCTAATAACATAGTCATGTTTATATTTTTATATATTTTTCTATAGATTTGGCTCACATTATAAGATATTTGGATTACATTAAATTTAAAAAATTAGAATGTTACACTAAGATACCATAACATCTTTGAACACAACTTTCCCTTACAATTCAACTCATCGCTTCAAAATTTAACATATGTGAATTTTACTCTTAAGTACAATTTATCTTATTTTCTAAGTTGCTTCACTTTGAATTGGTCATAATTTTATCTAACTCTAAATACCATCTTGTGTGACCCACACATTGCCTTTATTTGGTTAAATTATATTGGTTAATTTTATCTCATTTTGTATTATATATTTTTTAACTTTTAAAATAATAATTTAGTGTTATTTACATTTATTTGCTTTGGACATTCCAAATAATGAATATTTAATAAGCTTAGATGGACAATTTTTAACAAACACTATCAAATTACATATCCATTTATAGATTTTCAAATGTTTTTTTTTCTAAGAGTTTTAGTATGTTTTATGAGATATTTAGATTTTTACCATATTTTTCAATCAAAGATGTTACACTCTAGCTATTTCATATCATATAATGCCACTTTACCATGCAAGTTATCTCATTCCTTCAAATTTTTTGCTTTAACATGGTTATATAATAATGTAAATATAAATTTTATCATTTTATGACTATTATATTACTTTGAATTCTTATATCACATTACCTAAATTTTCTTGATTTTAGTTTTAATATAGTATTGCTTAGAATTAAAATAATAAGTTTTTATTTTTTATATTTGTTAAATTTTGTGATTATCAGAACTTCAAAATAAGGTTTAATGAAGATGAATTAAATATTATTTCACTTTGTTACTAAGCTCCATCAAATTAAATATTTAGGTGTTTTTCAATATTTTACTTTAAAGTCTTTTGGCATTCTATGTGAGACTTTTCTATTAATACATACTTTGATGATCCAGAATGTTACGCTAGATCTCCTTAGAATCATGAAATTAGAATTTTATGTATAATCTATCTTATTTGTTTAAATTTTTTGTTTTGATTTTGTTGTATTACTATGAAACTATAATTTCCCACTTGTGTGACCTTTACTTCATTTTGATTTGGTTATATTAGATTACTTCAATTTATTTAATTCCAACTTTATTATATGCTTATTAAATATTAATGTAATAATTTATTTTTAGTTATACTTATTTCATTGTGAACTTTGTGCTAATTCAAAATGTTCTTCTATAGAGATGAAACAAACATCATTGGTCTCATCTCAGTGAGTTCTATTTAATAAAATATTCTTTATTATATTTCTAAATAATTAGTTTGCTATTTTTTTTTGCATGATTTATATTATATTTTGATTCATACATAATTTGGTAGTCAAGGATGTTATAGTTCTCCTTAGTAGCTTGAAATGCAACTTTCTCATAAAAAAGATCCTATTTCTTAAACCTTTTTATTTTTTATTGGATATAATAGCACAAAACAATAAGTCTATGCTCATTCAACCTTTACATTACCTTGATTTGATTATATTACATTACATTGATTTATCACATTTGAACTTTAACATGAAATACTTGATATTAAAAAAATAATTTATTATTATTTGTATTTATTTACTTTGGTAATTCACAAAATGGTTTGCCTTTTAAGGTTTGGTGTAAGAACAGTGTATTGCTCTAATTGTATAATATCTATTCATAAAATTATTAAAACTTTCTTATCAAATTATACTATCATTGAAATTTTACTAATATAATAATTCTTTATGAACTATACAAATAATTTTTAACATTCAAAATTCATTTCAAATATTTTCATCTATAGTGGTGAATTTATTTTTTTTATATTTTTGATGCAATGTGTAAAACGTTTTGCTTTATTCAACTATTTTAAATGCTTAAATATTTAAGGTTTATTTTTCAAAATAGATATTTAATGTTGTTAACCTAGTATAATTAAATTTTCTTGTAAAAATAGATAATATTTTATTCTCTTAATTTTCAAAAATTTTAGACTTTTGTATTCCCAAATTATTCAAATATATTAATTAATTTCATGTAAATTAAAAATCTTCTTTAACTTGTTTATACTTGTTTTAATAAATTATTTAATTGATTCATTATCTTTTAGATTTTAATTCTTTTTGTCTTTTATACCTTCTTTTACCAAGGTAAGTTCTTCGTAATTGTCATGAATACACAAAAACATTTAAAAAACCATGATGTTATATCATCTAATGGATGTTTTTTATTGTTATTTTTTGAATTAATTATAATTTTAAGTTGAAAAAGTTTATATTTTGAATATAAATTCTTTTAGTGTTATGCAAAAATGTTTTGAAGATTTATTTTTATTTAACATTTTATAAACTTAGGTTTTATATTTTAATAATTTTTTGTTGTGTTAATTTGTTTTTTGAGGTTATATTATCTAAATACTTTTTAAAAAAATCAAAAATAAAAATTAAATATCAATATTTTAATAATAATACAAAATGTAATTTATTAAATTCTTATAAAGCTTATCATTTCTGATAAAATTATTTTTTAAAAAATAAAAAATAATTCTATTGTACAAAATATTATACTTCTTAAATCATTCAACTATTTTTTGTGTTTTTTGAACAAGATAATTTTTTATTATTTATGAAATTATATTTTATATTTTAGTTAAGCATAATTATAACTGAAGTTTTTCTCGTAATGATTATATTGTTGTATTTTGTTAAACATTTTCAAGGTTTACTTTTCTTGAATATCTTGTTAAGAAACATTTTTGTGGGTTAAATTATGTCTTATTATTAAAATTTACATAATTTTTGTTTATTTCTTTTGGTTGAATTATTCTTGCACATGTTATCATTAATACTTATTTTGTAATGATTTTCTAAATGTATGTGCAATCTAATCATAACACATCACTAAAAACCCAATATTATACAAGATAGATCATAGGAAGGGCAAATCTATGCAGTCACATGCCTTCTCTATATTTGTCATAAGAATGGTTATAGACGAGCCAACTATCAATATTTGTTTTGAAATCTTACACAACATTTTTTTATCATTTAATGTAATCTAATGTCGACATTTTTTTATTCTATTCAATAGTCAAATTGTTTTTCAAAAAACTATTTTATAGTTCTTATTATCAGGATGTTTTGGTAAATGAATTGTGCAATTAATTTTTAGCAATTTGAGTATGTGCTATCTTCATGATTTTCTTTTTTGTTTTTCTTGCGTTGAAATTTTCTAGATCTTAATTGAAGTTTGTTTATCTTTGGTTATTAACAAAGTATTTTTTTTACTAGGTCGTATAAGTATTTTTAAAATTATCATATTGAAATGATTTAGCTATCTTAATGATTATTTTAATTTATTATTTAATATTTCATAATTAATTTTAATCATTTGTGATTTTTAATTATAATGACAAATTTGTTGAAGTCATTTTAACTAAAAAAATGTTTTCTAAAGATAATTTTGAATACTCCTAATATTTCATAGAAGTTTATTTTGATGTGTTATTCAATTATGTTCAAATGTTAAGGATTTTTTTTATTATCTTAGTAATTTCATGCATTTTTATTTTTCCTTTATTTTTTTTAAGCAACAAGTTTTTAATAATGTATGATTATTTAAGTACATATTCAAATTATTTATTTCATAGTTTAATTATATTTTGTAATATTTCTTGTTTGCATATTGTCATTAAATCAAATTATTGCAATTCTTTTTTAATACATTATAAAATAGAAAAATTTTCTAATATAATAATTTATTATATAATTATCCTAATTCCTTTAAACATTTAAAATTGTTCTTCTCAATATAATGTTTTTTATTATTTTTTGTGTATATTTTAATTTAAAGAAAGTCTAAATATGTTTTTGCAATAAATTTATCATTAACATGTCACTAAATTTATTTTAAATACTTCAATATTTTTAATATCAAACTAACATATTTTCATAATTTTTCTACTTTTTTGTCATGATTATTGCTACATTCATAATTTTTTAAGTTTTCTAAAATACAATTTTTTTTTAATTTTATACTTTGAAATCTATGTTAGGCTTTATATTTCTTTTATAATCACACTATTTAAAATTTCAAGGGTGTAATTTTCTTAATAGTTATATTTTATTAAATTTTTCTAAAATTTATATACCTATATCAACATATTCTTTATCATTATTGTTTAAAAATGAAATTTTTAATAATACATTTTAAATGCACGTGAATGTTAAAAGCATTTTATTATCTTACTCATGTTCTTGTTTTTAAATATTTTTTGTTAAAATAATATTTGCAATTGAATTACCAAAAATCATTTACAACAAGTAATGCATACGAGTTTTAATAAACTTAGTTTATTTTTCTTTTGATCATATTTCATTCTTCGTTCTTTCCATAATTTTTATTTTGATAAACAAAGTTTTTAGACACCTTTTAGCTAATATTTTAGCAATAATGACCATAGGTTTTAATACCTTTTTTATTTGTGTTTATTTTCTTACTAAGTACTTTTCATTTATTATTCATCATTTGCATTATTTTTTGCAACTTTCTTTGTGAAAAACATTTAACATATTTAATATTGTATATTAATACTTTTTTATATTTGCATTCGTGATAAATTTTTCACATCAAAATTTTTTTGTTTACAGTAATGAAATCAATCAGTGAAAATGCATCCAAACATTTTTTGAAATTAAAATTTAAAAAATATGTAATTCATAAAGATTTGTCATAAGATATATTTAATTTAATTAAAATCAGTTAATATAAAAGGTATGTACTTTCTTGTAAAAAATATCTTTTGGAGTAATCAAGGCTTAATAAAGAAACAAATATTAATCAAATTCTTTGAGTATAGACATAAAATTATATTTCATGGCTAAATATTTAAATTAATCAAAATAATTAAAAAATGAATAAAAATGAATTCATTAAAGGAAAAATAAGGATTATATCAATGAAATTAGAAAGTTAACATTAAAAATAAAAAATATCTAATTTTTGGATAAATAAAATGATTGTCTTTAATGAATAAATTATCCAAAATAAATTTCAATGCCATAAAGTTAATAAAAAAATATCAAATTTAATTAAAAAAGAAATTTTAAAGTAAATAAGTCAAAATAAATGCGAAAGTACATCAAATACGACAACAAGGTCCATAAATTTCTTTCATAATTAAGAAAAAAATCATATTCTATTTAATATTGAAATTAAAAAGTTTTAGGAAATAGAAAAGTTAGAGAGAGGTTTACAAAATGTACATTAATTTTTTAAATTATTTAACATAACTTTTCAAACTACAAAGAAAACTATTTTCACAAACAAAACGTGTAAAATAGTCAAAGAATAAAGAATAATCAATTAAAAAATAATTAATATATTAAAAATTGTCATATTATTTAAGAACAAATAAGAATGCAAGTATTAAAAATATTCTAACATAAATAAGAAAGTTAGAAATATGTTTTGTATGAAGAATAAAAGGCTAAAGTAGATGAAGGTTTCCATATGTTAAGAATCTGTATGACATATTACAATTAGTCCAAGTTACTACTAGCATGAAAGATTACCTCGTCCTAAGTTTGACAGACCATACAATTATATAAACAATAATTTTTAGGTTATCATGTAGAATAGTTTTTCACTTTCATCATTATGACACTATCATAATCAATTTAAATCATATACTTGCTCATTTAGACAATAAATACAAGCATCTAAATTTTCTTCAAAGTAGGAAAACAAAAGATTTTTGGAAAAACTTTTTTTAATAAGAAATTCTATTCAAAGTGCATCAAAATATAGAATTATAATCGAACTAAAACTAGATAAGATTCCTATGTTCAAGATTGTACTACAAAAAAAGGGTATTGCATGTTTCAAATTATATAAATATATTAAATGAAACAATGTTTTGAAAACAAGAGTTTGTGCTACTTATTTTTTCCATAATGGTCATTCCTTTTAGCTGTATTACTCTTTGTCAAAATACTTTGTGGTCTATGATAGTTTAATAAAAATATGCCTAAAAATAATTATTACATGCAAGAAAATAAAAGGTTTTTTCATTACACATTTAAATTATAAATAAAATAAAAAATTTCATACTTTTGTGTGTCTTGAACTAAATGAATATGTGGCCACTTACATTGCATGTTTTATGACTTAATCTATTCTCCTTGACAATCTTGAAAGTCATTTTTTAATTATATTTTAGTATTGTTTCAATAACTTTTACAAAATATATATTAGAATTATAATAATTAATTAGTAAAAAATTATGCTAAGTTTTAGTAATAAGAACCAATAATCTCAATGGTGCCTAAAACATGTTGGATGCCACTAAAAGGTGGAGAACTCCTTTCCATAAACCTCTCAACTAGCTACAATACCATGTGGGATTGTGAAAATAGTTTATGCAATTCTTATATCAAGTTATAACTACTATATCGTCATATATAGTGTATAGTTCATCACTTGCATCATGGGTAATGAATTCTCCACCAAATTGGAGGGTAGCCAACCCCGAATAAGTTGATTTAGAAGACAATGCAAAGCATTGTAAACAAAACAATCTATTCACCTTCACAATGTAAGATAATCAAACCTATATTGTTGTGAATTATGCCTTTGAATGATTGGTTACATAATTTCATGATTTAATAATCTCACCATCTCTACATTTTTATAAAGATAGATAATATCCTCCATTCAATCTTGGAAGTTCTTGTCCACACTTTCTATGCTTGTCTTACGCATATGATCGAAATCTAGTCAATCGATTATGATACAAATCTAATGATTCCAATCAAATCCTATTTCTAAATAACACTAATCAAGTCTCATCCATTAATAATGAAGTTTTCATAATCAAATAATGTAAATCATTTTGATCAAGAAGCACATGCAAAATAGCCCTTTAGTCATTATTTCAAGGCATTATAATATTTTGTTTAAATGATTATTTTTTATTTAAAGTACAAAATAGTATGAGTAATAAGCTAATTTTTCCCATTTTGTATGTACTTTTAGTTGATACAAAATGTCTATGAACAATAGAATTTTTCAATACTCTATCATCTTGACAACTGTACACTACTTCTATTAGTCATCAAACTCGTAAAACTGGTGTTCTTCTCAAATCAACAATGTTATTAACTTTTATTATTCTTTATTGAATTAATTAAGATACTTATGTCTCTTTAATAATTTTAATTTTATGTTGTCTCTTATGTTTCTTCTATCATTATTTTATATCATTCTAGGGTTAGAGTATTATGTTTCTTTCATTTTGTTTTTGTAAAGGTTTAGCTTACCATTATCTTAATAGAAAGCTTATATTGAGTATTTGTTGTTACTTTTTAATTCTTATTGATTTTTTTATTTCCTGATTTTTATAAAAAAATATTATTAAAAAATTATATATTTTTAAATAAAATTTAAAATCTAAACAAAAATCATTTTAGACATTTATTCTAACATTTAAAAATATTTTTAGGCTAATTTTTTGAAATATTTTTGTAAGAAATAGAAATTTTTATTTCTAATTATTCACCCTTGCCTTATTATGTCAAAATCCATTTGATATCGTAACAAAGTTCTCATTTTGTTAGAAGAATTGTTTTCAAGTGATCCATAGCTTAAATTAGTTTTTCAACAAGTTTGGGCAAAGATGTTTCTAACTAATAGGGCTCCACACTTTTGTGATAATTTTTATTGATATTGAAAAATTAGAATAAATAATATTTTGAAATCCATTTGTAGAGAAATATGAGAAATAATACAAACTTCTTCTAATATTCTCACAAAAAAAACTTCATAAGATATTTTTTCTTCAATTATTTTGTAATTTCAACAAAAAAGTAAATATAATTCATAATTAAATGATAGAATCATAAAAATTTTTCATTATCTTTTGAATATTATTAAATTTAATAGAATTATCATCTTCGAAATAACTTATAAAATCTGGCATGAGTTAGTGATGACTTATGAAGGATCATTTAGGAAGAATGATATAAAAAAATTGCAACAAGAAAAAGAAGATGGCATTCAAAATTTTTCTAAATGGGACAAAAATAATCATCACAAGTGAAAGGAATGAAAATAAAGAAGGACTCTGATATATGATAGCTAAAGAAGAAAAAGAAAAGTTTATATCTCCAAGTGAGGAAGAAAACTACTTTATAGAAAAAAGATAAACTGCTACTTTTATGTTTGCATAAAGTATGAAATGTTTTGTAAAAAATAAAATGATTTAAAAAAAGAATATAGTGAATATGTAATTCAATATAAAAAAATTAGAGAAAGGGCCAACATGTATTATAGAGTATGGAAAGGCTCGTTATTTAAAAAAATTAATAAGCATTGATCATTAGTTAAGGAATTCAATGACTTTAAATACTTACAGTCTACTTGCTCATTTTTAAAAAAAACTTATTGGTAGAGAAGTTTTTGTTCGAAGATCTTATATACATAGGTTTGGTGACATTTTTTTATGATATAATCATAAGTTTATATAGAACTATTACATACAACCCATTTATATTTTACTTGTATGTAAGATTAGAGCTAATATACATTTGAAATTCCCAACTTTTGCATGGAGACTGAAATAAAATAGTACCATTGTTACAACAAATATGTTGAACCCAAAATGGCTTAAGCTCTCAAATCTAATAATAAAAATCAAATATTATGTATATAAACATTGATTAATGAATTTTAACTAAAAAGTTAGCATAAACATAAACGAAGAAAAATAAGTTTTAAAAAATGAAATTTAAAATATTGAAATGAAATAAATAAGGAAAATGGATGTAGTTGAAAAAAAAACCTAAAATTTTAAAACATATTTAGGATTATCATAAACAACAAGTGAAATGTGAAATTTTGGTTGATTTTAGAATTAATTTTATCATAACAATTAATACTTTTTAAAAAAATTTTGAACAAAAAATAATACAATATACCTTAAATAATATTTTTGCTAATTTCTAGAAAAATAATCAAATTCAATTTGAAAGGAATTATGTAAGTTCACCCTTAAACATTGAATAAATTGTAATTTGAAGGAAGTGGTTTTGTTAAAAATATAAGCTAATTCATGAATTACAATAAAAATTAATAAAACATTAAGTTTATTAAAAATTTACAAAAGTTAGATTGAGTTATGGTGAGTGATAATAAACAAAAGAAACAGAATAGAAATTGAAATAAATAAGTTTAAATTAGGAAGGAGCATTAATCTAATCATGACATACATGTAAGCAGTGTTTATCTTTAATTGTTTTATATATTCTTTTTATAGATAAGTTATGTTTTTTATTAATTTTTTTAAAATTTTGTTATCATCAAAATTAGAAGATTGTTGTAATATTTACCTAGATATTGTGTTTTGTTTATTGATAACAAAGCCTAAGTATCTTTAATAAATTTGTTGAAGTTAATTTTTAGATGTTAAAAAAGTGAAACTTGTGTTCATGTGAAAACTGGAGAATCTAGAGCAAAGGTGAAATCCCATGAATATCATCTTAGTTGGAATGACAAACCACTAAGAGATATATTTTAAATTTAAAGTTCGATATTTCTATTTTTATTTAATTAAAATATTAAGTTTCATTCAAATAGTTGTTATGAGACTCAAAAATTAAATTCTATCAAAATTCATTTTCTTAATAAAATATTAGGCTTTGAAAAACATAATCCATCTGCTTTTAATATCTTTAAAATCTTTTTTATTTTTTGTATGAAATCCTAGTATTTATTCAATAACTTTTGTAAAAAATACATCATATTTATAATAATTTAATATGAAATAATACTAATTAAAATAATGCTAATTATTATAAAAAAAAACCAAAAGCCTCGACAATGCTTAAAACATGTTAGCTATCATTAAGATGTTTAGAATGCATGTCCCTAAACTCATCTACTAGTTGTGGTTCTAAGTACAACTGTGAAGATAGTTTAGTTGGGACTTAGAATGGGTTAGGACTCTTGTATACACAATACAATGTATAAAACAATACTAACTACACTAATAATGACTTCTCAAGCAAATCAAGGGGAAACCATCCTCGAATAAGTTGACTTTGGGGAACACGTAATGCTTTATATACAAAGAATATTTTTTCACCTTCAAAATATAGAACTAAAGCAAAGCATTCTTTTTACACAACATGTTTCCAAACTATGGGGAAAACTAGAACTATATGATCATGTAATTTCATTATTGAACAACCTTCATCTTATTTGTCTTTTTATAATGCCTAATACCATTTAATAATAACATGATCAGTTTTTATTCCATGTGTAAGATCAAAATTTAGCCAACAATCCAAGATTTAAATCTAACTAGTTTGATCAAAAACTTTTTTCAAACATCCCCATCAAATCTTATTTGTCTCAACGTACAGTTTTTCCAGACAATTTTGTTTCAATTCATTTTGTTCAAGTGATTCATGCGCAACATCTTCTTTAGCTACTTTTTAAAGCCATTAGAAAATTTTCTTTAAATAATAATTTTACAACTAAAAACAAAAAAATAGATGAAACAATAATGACTATTTTTTTTCTTCAGTAAGTGATTTAAGTGATACAAAATGTTTAAAAATTAGAGAATTTTTAAACAAAATGAATTGATTAATTTTCAAACAATTTAAATAAAATTTTTAGACCAAGATATTAAAGTCGTTAGTGGCCAATAATAGTTGTGGCTACTAAGCTACTTCTATTGATCGGCAAACTCCTAATGGCAACTTTCTTCTCAAGTTAATGAAGTGATTAATTTTTTATTCATGATTTGTTTAATTGAGATGATTTTGCATGACTAATTATTTCATCAAGTAAAAGATTTTCATTGTAATAATTTTTATTATGAGGTGATAGTAAAATGTTTCTTTTGTTTTGTTGTTGCGAGGGTTTGCCCTATTTATCTTTTGGCAAATATTTTATATAGAGTGCTTTTTCTTAGATTTTGTTGGGGTGAATATATGTTTTTTAAATCCAAGCCACATAAATATTGCTACTATATATTTTAGTTCTTATTTATTCCTTATTTTATAAATTACTTTTATTAAAAAAATAATTCATTTTAAATGAAATTTAAAATTTACTTCAAATATTTTTAAAATATTTATATAAATATATTTTGAAAAAACATGAACTTTTATTCCTAATAATTTACTGCCAGCCTATAGATGCAAATTTTATCATAAGCATATTATGAAGTGCTATACATTAAGAGGATGGGTAAATTGTTAGGAATAAAAATTGTTTATCTTGAGAATATTTTACAAAAGTACTTTAATATATCTTTTTAAAAAACTTAAGTATATCTTTAAAAGTGAATTTTAGTAAATATTAATTTTTATAAAATATATTAACTCTTCTAAAATATGTTGATTTTCTTTTCATATTAAATTTTTAAGAACATGATGAAAAACAAATTAACAAAAATTGAAATAGTAGAAGAATGCTTTTTAGGTGGTTTAGCTTAAAATGAAGCCTACATCTACCCCGACAAAAACTGGTAATAAAATAACTAAAATTACTATTTTTCCAAATGATAAGTAGGCTAAAGTATAACAACAACAAAATAATAAAAATTTACTACTACGACCTTACAATAAAAAAAACATAGAAACAAAATATAATAATTAAATGTCATTAAAATAAAAAAATAATGTAAAAAAACACATGCTTGAAAAATGTTTAATAAGGTAAAGGTGTGTTAAATGAATTAGTTAGAAATAAAAAAAATTGACAAATTCATTAAATTTTGAAGAAAATAGAGATTATGAGTTTTATACATGAAGACAAATGTTGAGTATTAGGTTGCTAATGGCTTGAACATCATCACCTAAGAATTTATCTTTAAAATTTACAAAACATTTTTTAATCAATTTTGTTCAAGAATTCACCTATTTATAGATATTTTTCAAATTGCTAGAAGCACTTATAAAACTAGTCTACTAGTCATTACTAATAAATTCGAAAAATCCCAGTGGCTTGAAATAATGGCTAAAACAAACATTGCCCAAGAACTGTTGATCAAAGGGCTCCTTGACCATTTGATCATGAAAAATGCAAGATGAGATGGACAAAACATGAAGTGTGCAAAACAAGAAGTGTGCAATCACAAAATTTTATTATTGATAAATTAATCTAATAAGGTGTTCTTAAAAGGCTAATGAGAATATGATCATTTGATAGAAAAATTGCATGTTCAAAGGAAAAATCACTCCAACAATTTTGAGTATAATCATGAAAAATGGATAGACATTTTAGTTACAGATTGGGTGAATGATGGATAATTACTTTATTTCATTATAAGACATTTATGGCCTATCTTTTTCTATTTAATTGTTCTAAAGTTTTAGCTTTTCAAATATTTTTTATGATTTTCTTTAAGTTATTTCTACATTCCTTGGATTTTCCATGGGTTAACGTGGTTTTGGGATTTAAGTAAGTCCATCTTTTGTTTTAAAAATTTCTCAAAAATTTTATTATTAAATAAAAATTAATGTATATTAAAAGAAAATTAAAATATGTATAAAATTACTTTTAAGGATTTTTCTAAGCTTATAAAAATACTTTTATATTTTTCAAAATATTTTTATGTGAAACTAAAATTGTTTATAGTAATTCATCATCTCTTTTGCTAAACCACACTTCAGCTGATGTAAGATGTGCATTAGCATAAGATTAATGTTGAAACCTCAAATGAACTGTAAGTAGTAAATTTAAAAAAAAAAGCTTAGTGAAGCATAAGGAAGCATGTTGATATTTGAAATGAAGAGTTCATAGCATAAACTTAAAAAGAATACAAAATGAAAACAAACAAATTTCAAAAAATGTTTTGTTAAGTAATTTTTAAAATTGACAATTCATAAATATTGATTAAAATATTTTAGGCATTATTGATGTTCAAATTCATAGAAAAACGAGCATTTTGACGTGGCATTTCAAAAGAACATTAAACATAAAGACCTAAGTGATTGTGAGGCGATAACATTTTTCAAGTTTGGTGTGAGCATGATGAAATTTGCAACATGATTCTAAGGTTATTCCTTTACTTTAGGCATTTTGAGGCATTTTTGTTGGGACCCAACTTGATATTTCCAATGTCTTTGAAAAAGCGGTCATGTTTGACGATGACTTTGCCTCCAAAAAGGATTCTCCCTTCGAACTTACTTTAATAGGCTATGTTTTCACTTGGATGACCCAACATGGAATTACTAATACTAAGAACCCAAAAAAATTTTCTACCTCTAATCTGTCATGGTAGGGTAGACTTCTGCTCTTGAGATTTTCACTAGAATTGGACAATGTTTGACACTAGATGTGTAATATTTGGAAAATCAAAGTCTTTCAAATGAGAAACATAAAATGTTTGCCAATATTTTGGCTCAATATTGAACCTTTGAAAGCTATAGTGTGGATCATATTGGAGAACCTTCAAATGCACTTGGTCAACAATTAGTATTTATTCTCAATTATGTCAAAAGTCAACAACCCATTAAAAGTAGATTCTACACAAATCAACTTAGTGGGACTCTACCTTATGTATTGGTCAATCTTGTTAAAGATCATCCTTTAGATATTAGAATATCTAGAAAGACTAGGAGCAATAATGGATTTTGGAAAAGAAATTAAGTATTCAAAATTTTTACAAATATTATCTATGGAATTTTAAACTACGATGCTTAATGGTCCAATGTAAGAAAGAAAACATTTGTAAACCCTTATTTGTAGAAATGGTGAACATGTAAAAATTTTGATCAGCTAAAGAGTAAGTAATGTGAAAGGTCCAACTTTGTTAGCTAATCACCTAAGAGATAAATAGTTTAGTTACCCTACTTCTTTAACTTGCAGTAGTTATGCATAAATGTTTAAGCCTATAATAGGAGTGTTAGATTGTTGGTAACAACTTTTGAATTGGTAGGAAGCCATTTCATAAAAAGTTTGAGGAGAGAATATTTCCACAATTAGTACATTAAGGAATTACATAATGTGCTATGTTTTATAGGGGAGCACTTATGGTTGTTAAGGACCCCCAAAACCTTATGAGGATCACCCATGTGATCAGCTTTTTCTTATGGAGTATTAGATTACATGATGTGCATAAAATGTAGGTCTTGTCATGTTTCTTTTCAATAAGAATGTGCATTACATTAATAAGTAGAAAATAAGAGTCCAATTAGTCATAGTATAAGCAAATATATATCGACTTTTTAGTAGATGATGTCGTCATTATAGTAGTTAAAACATGATGCTATTAGTTTACAAGATCTACTCTATTATTGCATTCATATTTTTTGGCAACTATAAGTTAGTTTAATAGCATAGCTCAATGATTCCCAGTTGACTCTCCTAGGTCACCCCTTAATAATCTTGTAGAATCAAGGAGTGAGAACTTTTGAGAAGAAAAACGAGAGATTGTTAGAGTTAGAGCATTAGTTAGATGACTCATCTTCTTTATTACACATTTAATAGTTGTATATTTGATTCATATTTATCATCATTTATATTTTATTAAAAGTGGAATGTATCAGACAATGTTATTAGATATAATAGTTTCTTATAATATTATTTATCTAGCTTTGATAGTGATAAATTATGTTGCATCAGACTAAACTAAGTTTGCATGGTTTATCAATTTTGTGGACATTATTTTTAGGCTTTGGTCTTATGATTGAGAAACATTGTTGGATTCTTGGCATGGTAGTATTTGGTATGTTGTCATATTAGAAATTATATATATGTTCTGATGACATAATTCATTTAATTTTTGTTATAGTCATTATAAAAGAAAAAGTTAGGAGTGGTTATAAGATCACTTGATAATAAACTAAGGCACAAAAATGATGATAATATATATATATATATATATATATATATATATATATATATTGCAACATAAGACTTGAATATGATAAATGTAGATTTAAATGGAATGTAATAACTAAGAAAAACAACATTCATTAATATGCACTTTTCTTTAGCCATATGTAAAAAATATCATTAACATTCCCAAGGTTGGGAATGGTGGTTCAAATTTGGTGCAAGTAGGAAGACATCTCAAATGAGAATTTAAGGTTATTCTCTTGTTGGTATGCACCTCTCCCTTAGTAGATTTAATTTGTGCATTAGAGTCATGGCCCTTTTTTTGGTAAATCAAGGTTGTTCTCCAACCACTCCAATCAAGATAATACCAATGTCTTTCTTGATGTGTGTACTAGAGATCATGTTCAATGATGATGATTTCTCCAAAAAGACTACACCCAACATTGAGTTCCTAAGAGTTGAAATCTAAAAACATTGGCCACTTTGGATCTATTGTGATAGATAAAGCATATTTTCCTAAGAATTTCACTAGACTTACACAACATTAATGTTGGATATTCAAAATTTGTAAAATTGTAGAGATTCAAATGAGAATCATCAAATGGCTCCTAGATCTTTGACTCAAAATTTATCCTTTGCGAGCGCTAGCATAGATGTCATGGGAGTGTCGTCCAATCCGTTTTCTCAACATATTAGCCCTACTTTCAATTGTTTCAATAGTCAACAACTCATTAAATGAAAATG
Source organism: Vanilla planifolia (assembly GCA_023846275.1). Classification (NCBI taxonomy): domain Eukaryota; kingdom Viridiplantae; phylum Streptophyta; class Magnoliopsida; order Asparagales; family Orchidaceae; genus Vanilla; species Vanilla planifolia. The sequence goes on from JAIUJO010000066.1 coordinate 1,076,350, forward strand.
TTACAATTGTTAACTAGGCCTTGTGGGCATCGAATCAACTAAGTGCTCAAAGTTTCTAAAGGCATTTCTTCCAATATCAAAATCCTTAGAAATATCGTCAACAATAACGGTTTCTAGAAAATTGTTAAGCACTAAAAATCTTCCAATGTTGTATCTAAATTATTACAAACTAGGACAATTAATTGTCCTATGCAACAAGGAAGCTCTAGACATATGTGAGAAATGGTGAGATAACTCCAATTCATCAAGTAATAAGCAATGTGAAACCCCAAACTTTTGTAGTCTTTAGTGTAGACAACTAAAGGTTGGATAATGAAAGTACATAAATGAGGGAGAGTAAGGGAATAGAAGTTGATATGGGTATAATAAGTAGCTTAACATGTGAGAAATTTGACTCCCCAAAAAAGTCAAAAAATAACTTCCATAACCACATCCCAAAATATCAATACTTAGTAAAAGAACTATATTGTACTATGAACCACCTCTTTGATGACTATATTACCAAATTCAATGAGCAATAATCATTGTATAAGGTTTTCTAACCTTAAGCTCTCACCAGTAGAACTTATTCTCCTAGTCGTAATAGTGAAATTTTAAGTATGAAAATAATGAGAAATTAAGTAATAAAGGGAAGAAGAATAAAGCTTTTATTAAAATAAACTTGAATGCTACAAAAGCATAATATTTTAATTTCTAAAGTCATATATGTCCTTTGATCAAAAGTTTACAATTGGCAAACTTTTGCATCATTGACTCCATACCTACATGTTAAAGACCAAGATGCACTTGAATTTGATGCACCACTTAGTGCTACATGCTTAAAGACATGATGTAGTAGATGGTACTTATCATGCACATCATGCTCATATATGTGTGGGGGTTGCTTCATCTCCTATTCAAATGTGGTGTGCATAAACCAGGTTAGCAATAAACATGGAGTGAAGCACATGTGGTGCTTGAAGTCAAGCATACATGGGGCAATTGTTCATTCCCACATGAGCAATAGCACTTGTATTTGTTTTATGCCTCTTCACTTAGGTTTAGGCTTAGTTTTGTGTTTCATTGAATCAACTTGACTAGATTCTCTAGTTCTGCTCTTTTCATTATTATTTGAAACAAACAAGAGGGAATAACGATTATCCTTTCTTCAAGCTATACAATTTGTAGTAGTAAGTATTTTTCCCTTCACAATTTGGTATGAAGTCTAGGTCTTGCTCGTTGTCATAATGATCTCTTTATAGATGATGTTATCTTAATTTAATATCTTAACATCATTCTTCACAAAGTCATCAATTACTGGTAAGTGTTTTTTATGTTCTTCATCTGGCATAAATGGCTCATAAGCCATCAAATTGACCACATTCCCTATTACGAACATTTCCATATATCCTGGTCACTCAATTAGATAAGTATTACCATTAATTCTTTACATCATCTTGAAAAACTATATCATATTAGTTTTATGTTCTTTCCATGTACTTTAAATCTGTCCTTCCTAATATTGAGCCAAATAAGGTAATCTTTTGTGAAAATCTTTTTAACTCTATGTTGGTCATGCCTTACATTATACTTCTTGCATAATTTGAGTAGTTGTCTTTTTGCCTTGAAATATATTTCTTATATTCTATCTAGAAAGTTTTGTACTTTCTGTTGAATATCAATTCTAAATTCTTTTATTTCTTGTATCTTGAAATTCAAGTGTAGCAAGGTTTGGGGTAGGATTAATAAACTAGCTTTGAAATGGTGCTTATTTATCAATCCATACACAATATGACTGTATGAAAGCCATACATAAAAAAACCTCTCATTATTTTTTTTGGGTGATGGACATTATAAACTCTAATTATGCCTTACTAAAATTGGTATCATCATTACCTATAGAGCTCACTGCATTATAATACTCTCATTCCATGCAATTTCCCTTTATAAATTTTGTATCCATCATTTCCTACTCTGCTCACGAAAATTTATTCAATAATTGAATATCTTGATTTGATATGATTAAGGATGGACAACTTCCCATCTTCTTCTCCTCCTTTTGCTCCTACTTTTTCTTCTCCTTCTCCTCCTTCTGGTTGTTCTTCTTGTTCTTTTTCTTCTTCTTCCTCTCATTCTTCATCTTCTTCTACTTCTTTTACCTCATCCTCTTCTTATTATTATTATTATTATTATTCTTATTCTTCTTCATCTTTTTTGTCCCGCACTTCCTCTTCTTCTTCTTCTTCTTCTTCTTATTCTTATTCTTCTTCTTCTTCTTCTGGTCCTTCTTCTCCTCCTCCTTCTTCTTCTTCTTTGTCGTCATGTCCTTCTTCTTCTGCTTCTTTATTTTGTCTTTCTTTTTCCTCTTTTTCTTCTTCTTGCTGTTCTACTTCTTCTTCTTCTTCTTCCTCTTCTTCTTCAACATCATCTTCTTCTTCATCTTCTTACTCTTATTTTTATTCTATTTCTCCTTCTTCTCTCATTCATTCATTCTTTCTTTCTTTTTGGTTTTTCTTCTTCTTCTTCTTCTACTGCTTTCCCTCTTCTTCTTCTTCTTCTTCTTCCTCTTCTTCTTCTTCCTCTTCTTCTTCTTCTACAACTAGTACTTATTATACTTCTTCTTTTTCAAATTCTTCTTCTACTTCTACTTATGCATCTTCTTCTTCTTCCCTTTTTTCTCTATTTAATTTTTTCTTTAATTCTTTCTTCCTTTTTTTCTTCTTCTTCTTCTTCTTCTTAATTCTTTCTTTCTTCCTTTCATTCTATCTTTCATCTTCTCTTTCTTCTTCTTTTTCATCCTCTTTCTTTCTTTCTTCATTTTATTCTCTCTTTCTTCTTGTTGTTCTTTTTCTTTTTCTTACTTTCTTTCTTTATTCTTTCTTTTCCTTCTACATCCTTTTCTCCTACTACTTCTACTTCACTTTCTTCATCTTCTCCTTCTTTCTCCTTATTCTTTTTCTTCTCCTTTTTGTTGTTCTTCTTTCTTTCTTTCTTTCCATCATTCATTCTTTTTTCCTTTTTCTTCTTCTTCTCATTCTTTTTCTTATTCATCATCTTTCTTTCTTCATCTTCTTCTTCTTCAATTACAACTACTACTATACTTCTCCTTTTATTTCTTTCTTTCTTTCCCCTTCTTTTTCTTCTTCTTCTTCCTTACCATCTTTTTCTTCTTCTTCCTTTCTTTCCTCTTCTTCTTCTTCTCATTCTTATTATTCTTCTTATCCTTCTTGATCATCTTATTCTTGTTGTTTTTATTCTTCTTCCTCTCCTTCTTCATCTACTTCTTCTTTTATTTCATCCTCTTCTTCTTCTTCTTCTTCTTCTTCATCATCATCATCTTTTTTCTCTGATAATTCCTCTTCTTCTTCTTCTTCTTCTTCTTCTTCTTCTTCTTTTTCTTCCTCTTCTTCTTCTTCTTTTTCTTGTTCTTCTTCCTTTTCTTCTTCTTCTTTTTGTTCTTCTACTTTTTCATCTTGTCCTTCTTCTTCTTCATCTTGTCTTTTTTTCTTCTTTTCCTTCTTCTTTCTCTACTGCTTCATCATCTTCTTCCTCTTCTTCTTCAACATCATCATCATCTTCTTATTATGATTCTTATTCTTATTCAACTTCCTCTTATTCTCTCATTCATTCATTCATTCATTCATTCTTTCTTTCTTTCTTTCTTTCTTGTTCTTCTTCTTCTTCTTCTTATTTCCCTCTTCTTCTACTGTTCTTATTCTTCTTCCACTTCTTCTTCTACTTATTCTTCTTCTACCTCCTCTTCCTATTCTTCTTCTAGTTTGTCTTCATCTTTTACTTCTACTTATGCTTTTTCTTCTTTTTCTTCCTTCTTTAATTATTTAATTTTTCCTTTCATTCTTTCTTTCTTTCTTCTTCTTCTTCTTCTTTTTCCTCCTTTCTTTCTTCCATTCATTCTCTCATTCTTCTTCTTCTCTTTCTTCTTCTTGTTCTTTCTCTTTCTTCTTTTCATTCTCTCTTTCTTCTTGTTCTCATTCTTTTTTTCATACTTTCTTTTTTCTTTCTTCTCCTTCGTCTTCTTCTTCTTCTTCTTCTTCTTCTTGTTCTTCTTCTATTACTTCTACTTCACTTTCTTCTTCTTCTTCTTCTTCTTCTTCTTCTCATTCTTCTTTTTCCTTCTTCTTCTTCTTGTTCTTCTTTCTTTCTTTCTTTCTATCATTCATTCTTTTTTCTTTTTTTTTCTTCTTCTCTTTCTTTTTCTTTGTCATCATCTTTCCTTCTTCATCATCTTCTTCTTCTTCAATTACTACTGCTATTCTTCTCTTTTTATAGCTCTCTTCTTTCTCCTTCTTCTTATTCTTCTTTTTTCCTTTCTTTCTTTCTTGTTCTTCTTCTCCTTATTCTTCTTCTTTATTTTCTTCTTCTTTATTTTCTTCTTCTTTCTTTCTTCCTCTTCTTATTCTTCTTCTTCTTTTACCCCTTTTTTATTTATTTCTTTTTTTTGTTCTTTTTCTTCTTATTCTTCTTCTTCTTCATCATCATCTTTCTTCTTTCTTTCTTTCTTTCTTTCTTTCTTTCTTTCTTCCTTCCTTTCTTTCTTCCACTTCGACACCTACTTCTACCTCTACTACTTCTTCGTTCATCTTTTCTTCTGTTCTAATTTTTCTTCTTCATCTTCTTCTTTGTCTTCTTCTTATCCTTCTTATTCTTTCTTTCTTTCTTTCTTTACTTCTTCCTTTCTTTCTTTCTTAATCTTCTCCATCGTTTTCATCTTGTTCTTGTTCTTCTTCTTTTTCTTCTCCATCCTTCTTACTTTCTTTCGTTATTTTCTTCTTCTTCTCCTCCTCCTCCTCCTCCTCCTCCTCTCCATCTTCTTGATCTTTTTTTATTGTTATTCAACTACTTATTCTTCTTTTTATTATTATCATTTTCTTTGTTTATTACTTTCTTCTTCCTCTCCTCCAAGTTGTAACTCAAACTGGGATTTTAGCTGGATGAAGATAATGTTTTCCTATGCATTTGATTGATGCACTGTGGTGGTTTAGTTTGTTTTGCAAAACTAATTTTGCCACAAATGCATCTTTTACTATTTCTTTCTCTCTTTTTCCTTATGTATGTCTTGAATTAGGGTTTGTTCATTTTCTAAACAAATGACCAGTTTTTTTCATTAAATCATGTAGTCTCGAATTTTGTTTGTTTCAAAATTTTTGGATGAAAAATGTTCATACGGGTGTGACTAAAACATGTGATAAAATAAACTTTCATACATCTCTGAAGATAAAAGTAAAATATTTGTATAAAGATAGAATTATGTTTCAAGGTTAATTGGTTTTTTTATTTCAAGATAGAATTGTTTTTTGATTTTTTGTGTTTTGTGTAAAACAAATGTTAAAAAAAAGTCAAAATATTTTTTTTAAGATTTTATTGAAGGCCTTCACATTTACATGAACAATTATTTTTTTATGATTATATATAATTATTCATTTGTTGATTTATTTTCTATCATGAAAAGCTAAAACATTGGCTCAATTAAGCCTACAATATGACATTACTATAGCCATTAATGGTATATATACTTTTTGCAAGAAAAAGTGCAATTGCTTATTCACTTGTAATCGCTTATTTGTATGACATTACTCTAACCATCTTAGAGATTTTATCTGCCAAAAAAATAAATAATTATGTCCTCATGAAGTTATTGATAAACCATTGATAAAATCCATTGGAACATTATTCAAAGGACTTGTTAGTACTGGTAGCAGTATATATGATTCCTATTTATGACCAGATGGTTTTGATGCAACAAAAAATGTTCAGCTATAAATAAATTTCTTAACATCTAAATTCATATGGGGGTTAATAAGAATACTTTTGAAAATTAAGAGTGGTCATTGAAGCTCCAAAGTGTCTCAAGACCATGGTAATCTGAGCTACACTTATGCATTATTTTTTTATCACCATCTTGATGTACAATACTTTATTTTTAATAAAATTCTGAGCATTTACCTTCTTTTGTATCTTGATAAATTTTGCAAAAGTTGGGGTCATCTTTATACTTCGTAACTTACCCCTTAAATTCTATAGGTTATTTTTGCATAGTAGTTGGTAAACATTGTAAGACTGATAGAGATCAAGAAAGCATATTTACAAGTTTGTTCAAATGCCTTTCTTATATTTAGTAATCAGGCTAAACTATTGTAGGTATGACGACCTCTAGAAGTGTCATGCATGTTGTTGCTTTGATTGAGTCTACAAATATTCTAGTGGCTAACGATCTGAATGTACTATAAATTATTTTCTAAGGATGTATGACCTCTAATGTTTTATAGATTGAAGTAAACAAATCAGCACTTTATCATTGATTAGATTTTTCTATTCTCCTAGTAGTAATTAAGAATCATATGCTAGTAGCTTTCCTTATTCCATAAAAATTACATCGATAGCTGACCTGATGCATCTACTTGAATCTCAAATAGATGTTGCATATTGGTAGAGCTAGAATTGGTGCTTCACAAATTACCTCTTTTAATTATCAAAATGTCTATTTAGGTAATTCTATCCTATCAAATTTTAGATGTCGGCAAGTTATTGTATGAAACGGTGTTATTCTTTCAAAGAAGCATTTGATGAATTTTCTTAGGTATTTACAAGTTTGTTCAAATGCCTTTCTTATATTTAGTAACATCAAGAGGTTTAAACCTTTTCTCAATTGCATTAATCTTCTCCTTATCTGTATTTATTTTACCCTTTCCAACATAAAATTCTAACTATAAAATCGTTTCCCTTTCATACTCACACTTCTTCTCATTCAACTATAAATGATGGGACTGTAATATATCAAATACATTCCATAAATTCTTTATATGTCCTTCATGTGTACTACTACAAATCAGAATATCATCAAGGTAGACTATCATAGAATCTTTAAAGGAAAATGAAGGCCATTCATTAGTCACATGACTATTGCTTGAGCATTGCACAACTCAAACACCATTACTATCCCTTCATATAATTTTTGTAGAGTTTTAAAAGTATTTTCCAAAGTTTCTTATTCTATAATATTTAATTGATGATACCTTACTTACACATCTAATTTTGTGAATGCACAAGCATGCTTTAGTTGGTCTAATAGATCATTAATTCCTCATAATGGATTCTTACTCCTACAAGTGATTTTGTTAAGAGCTCAACAATCCACATACATGCAGTAACTTCCATCACTTTTTGCACAAATTGAACTGGAGGGCCAAATGGTGAATTAGTAGGCTTGAGTACTCAATTCTTCAATAGCTCTATGACTTGCTTATTAATCACTTCATGTTTTACTACTAAGTTATGATATATTTCTATGTTTATAATGTTGATTTGATAATTTATAATCTGATGCGTCACAACACAATTTGGCAATTGCATTTTTTAGATTAGTAAATTGTGCAGAATAGTCTCTTAGTGTCTTCTAAAGTTGTTTAGGGTGATTACTATATTTTTTCGAACCAATATTCAACTTTTTGAGTTTAATTGACAACAAGACATAATTTAGACTTTTATTTCCTACTCTCTTTGCTTGCCTAGTATTGATAATATCTACTATTAACTTTCTTCTATTCCATATTATAATAAATTTCAATCCATCATTTATAAATCGATATTATTGAGCTTGACAAAAGTATATATCATTTCATTATACAAGTATGAGTAGACAAATATGATATGGTAAATATTTAAAACTACTTCATGAACAACTTCATCGATATCTTCTTAAGTGATTTTTAATTTTACCTTATATTATCTATAAACTCTTGCTTTAGTGACTTTTTGACTCAACCCATGAGAATAATGCTTGGATAAGTACCACTTTCTAAGTGGAGCTTTTTCACAAAGCTTTTAAAGATCAAATTTTTCTAATTGCCAGTGTCTATGATAACATTGATCAACTCATTTACATGAATATAGGTTGAAAAGAGTACCACTCTTCTGACTATAATTTCATTAATTATGAGCTCTATTGGCCCTACTAAAAGAAATAGTCTTATCTTCTTATTCTTGAGCCTCATGAATCATCTCAATTTTAGTTGCAAAAAAGATTATTTTTCCATATTTTTCGTAAATGTCTCGAAGAAAAGATTAGTGTAAAAGTTCCAACATTTTTCACAAATATGGCCTTGCATTTTGTAGTGTGTACAATTTTTGTGACTCTCACTTGTAATTGTTTTTGTTATTATTGTGTTTGTCATCCTCTTTATTAGATATTAATCTCACATCTTTTGTTAGTTCAATATGTTAGTGTTAATCCTCTCAAAATGTGAAATCCAATGTCTTTGGTTCTATATTTTGATTCTTCTTTTCAATGGCCATTATCTCAGTGGTCATTATAAATCTACATCCTTATACACAAGATTGTATAAGGAATAAAGTTAGTTATGTAGCAATAGGATAATAAACACCTTAGAAGTACATCGATAAAGTCTACATCTTTGCAATAGATATCCTTAATGCTATAGCTTGTCTTTCAAACTTAAAGGTGTAATATTAGATTGTTTGCACTTGTCAATATCATAAACAATGCTACTTCTTCCATCTTTCATACGCAAACTATAAAATAAAATTCTTGTCAAATTAATTTTTAATAGACTCCATATTAGCTCTATATCTAAACAAGTTCTTAAATTTATGTTCAACTAGGCAAACTCATGGCTCAACATTCTCAATCAAGCATATTCTACTTTGCCAAATGAAGAGTAGTTGTAGAGAGAGAAATAGATCTCTGGTTATTTTAGTTAGGCATCTAATGTTTTTGTATCCATAGTACCATCATTGATAGGGTATATCTAGCTTGGAAAAAACTTCTCACCTTACAAGAATTGATTATATTAATGATGGCATCCTCAATGTATCCCAAGTGACCCTGAATTAAGAAATTTTTCTTTGTGGTGTTTTTTCTTCCAAAGCTATGATGGAGTATATTGATTTTTTATCACCATCCCATTTAACAGTTCTATTTCTTTTATTAATAGAATAACTTGTGCTTGTATATGAATATTGCTTCCTCCAAGAACTTCTCCCTCTTCCATTCATCATTATTACCTCCTTATATAGGGGTTGGATATACATTTTCATGCAAAAATTATAATATTTTATTTTTTAAAAGACACATTTGACCATTGACCCAATAGAATTTTTGTCATCTGATCCCTCAATAGAATGTGCATGGATTTCAAATGCCACCAAGCACAACATGCTTGTAAGCAAGGCATGGTAAGTGGTAACAAATAAACATTCAATTACGCAAAAGCTTTAGTAAGGAACTCTAAGAAAAAGCAAAGGCTCTTAACTATTTTTAGATGGACCAAAATGGCTTTATAGTGGTTATTAGTCGCATGTCAAGATGAAAAGCTACTAAATGGAATGCAAAAAGGTGATTTTGCTTAAAATGGTTTGAGAAAGACTTTACGTATCCCAAAATACTAAAATTATAGATTGTAATGAATAATATCCTAATTTTGAGCATTAATGGTGCTGTTAATTCTACAAAAGATTCATTCCTCAAGAACATGATCAAATGCACAAAATTAAGTTAACTTCATTTTTGTAAATTTTTTAAGGTAACAAACAAATTGACATCATTCAAAGGAGCAAAAGTTTTTCTATTATGAAAGGAACTTCAACAGAGTTACATGTTTTAGTTGTATGACTTCCAAGGAATAACAATGAAAATGAAGAACAATGTCTTCACATGGTTATAAAGCATGATGCATAAATGAGGTGTACCCTTTTGTGTATGCCAAGAATGATTTCATTAATAGAAGAGATCTTTGGTGGGTTTTAAGATTGTTGATGGAAGCTTTAAGAGATCTTAAATGGTAGGCAGAATTGAATATCATTACTAAGGCTCAATAATTTAAATACCACTCTTCTGGGTAGAACCCTAATGAATCCTGATTAGCTCAAAATATTTCTAATATAGTGCTTCAACATTTGAACTTGATCCTATTGGACTACTCCCTTTTATTGATCCTTCCTCCAATAATTAGACGTATTCCAAGACAGTTAAAATACCAAAGCAGATGGATTGAAAGCATAAAATTCTATCCAGTGTTTGCTCTGAATGAAAGTCTTCCAATTGTTGAGTTGGGAATGAGGGCCTTAGCTTACAAAATTTGGAAACATAAAACTCATGATGAAAAAAGCTCAACTTTATTATATATTCTACATGATCCAAGAAGTAGAATAGCTACTTTTGGAGAAATAAAAAGACCTTAACAAGCTATAAAAGAAACAAAATCCTTTTTATTTAAAATACTCAATATAAAAAAAAAGAATCAAAACAAAACAAAATAATAACAAAACAAAACAAAAATATTTTGCTTGATGAAACAAAACAAAAATTACCAAATGACAGGTAGGTTGAACCCTCACAATAACAAAACAAAAGAAACAATTTATTACAGCCTTATAATCAAAACTAATACAACAAAAATATTTTGCTTGATGAAATAATTAATGAGGCAAATGTATCTTAATGAAACCATATATTAATAAAAAAATTAACAACATAACTATCACAAGAAGAAATTTACAATTAAGAGTTTGGTGATTAAAGGAAGTAGTTATGGTAGCAACAAATATTATGGGCTACTAACAACATGAATATCATGGCTTGAAAATTTTTTTTAAATTATATGCCATTTAATCAATCCATTTCATTAAAAAATTCTCTTATTTGTAAATATTTTTATGACTAAAAGTACTTAAAAAACAACCAAAATAGTCATTATTGGTTTGCCTTTTTTATTTTTTAGCTGAAAAATTACTATTTAAAGAAAATTTTCTAAAAGCTAAAAAAATTAGCCAAAAAAGATGTTGCACATGAATCATTGGAATAAAAAGATGTACGATCAGACAAACGAGATTTCATGGGTATAAAAAAATATTTGATGAAAATTGTTAGATCTAGATCTTGGTTTGATTGGTAAATTCAGATCTTACACATGGAAAAAAATTGATCATGTGATTATTAAATTGTATTAGGGTTTATAAAAAGACGGGTAAGATGAAGGTTGTTCGATGATAAAAATACACGATTGGACGGTTCTAGTTTGCCCCACAATTTGGAAACATGTTGTGGGAAAAGAAAGCTATGCTTTAGTTCTATATTTTGAATGTGAAAAAAATGCTTTGTATATAAAGCTTTAAGTGTTCCTTAAAGTCAACTTATTCATGGTTGGCTTCCCCATAATTTGTTCAAGAAGTGATTACTATGCTGTTAGTATTGCTTTATACATTGTATAAGTGAATATGGGAGTACTAACCCATTCTAAGACCCAAGTAAGCTATGTTCATAGTTGTACTTAGTATCGCAACTAGTAGATGTGTTTAGGGACTTGCATTCTAGACCACTTAATAACAACCAATGTGTCTTAAGCATTGTAAAGACTTTTTATTTTTATTGTTAATAATTAGCATTATTTTAATTATTATTACTTTGTATTTAATTATCATAATTATAATGTTTGTTCTGAAAAGTTATTGAATAAATAGTATGACTTGATAAAAGAAATTAAAAAAAATTTCAAGATAATAAAAGAGAATGGATTAAGTTTTTCAGAAGCTAATATTTTTTTAAGAGTACTAACTTTAATAAAATTTAAGTTTTGTGTTTCATAATAAGTATTTTAATGAACTTAATAGTTTAGTTAAAATGAAATTAAAAAACCTAAAATAAAATTTAAACTACATCTCTTAGTGATTTTTTACTCCAACTAAGATGATTTTTATGGGATTTCACCTTCGCTCCACTTTCTCAAGCATTCTCATAAACACAAGTTTCAATTTTGTAAAATCAAAAAATTAACCTCAACAAATTTATTCAAAATACTTCAAGCTTGTTATAAAACACCATGTCTAGAGGTCTATATCATAACAATCTCTTAATTTTGATGATAACAAAATTTTTAATAAAATTATTTAAAAACATAAATTATTTTCAAATAAAAACTTCTCTATTAATTATTTTTTTTTTTGAAAATGAGCAAGTAAACTGTAAGTATTTAATGTCACTAAATTCCTAATTAATGATCCATGCTTATTAACTTTTTATTTTTAATTATGAGCCTTTCCATACCCTTTAAATACATGCTGGCCCTTTCTCTAATTTTTTTGTAATGAATTACATATTCACTACATTATTATTTTAACTCCTAATTTTACTAAACCTTTTATACTTTTTGCAGAAATAAAGTAATTGTTTATCTTATTTTCCTTTTAAAGTAAGTTTCTTCCTTACTTGAAGATATACTCTCATCCTTTTCTTCTTCAACCATCATACAAAAGAGTCCTTCATTATTTTCTTTATTTTCACAATTGATGATTACTTTTGATTCATTCAAAAATATTTTCAACACCTTCTTCTTTTCTTATTGCACTTCTTTATTTCATTCTTCTCAAATGATCCCTCATAAGTAACTCATGCCAAGTTTTATAAGTTATCTCTAAACTCATAATTCTATTAAAGTTAGTAGTATTAAAAAAGATAATTAAAACCATTTATGATTCTATCATTTACATTTTTTGGTGAGAAAATTAAAAGAAGTTTGTATTTTTTTCTCATATTTTTAAATTAATGGATTTAAAATAATTAGTTATTCTAATTTTTCAATGAAAATAAAAAGAAAATTTCACGAAAGAGTGGAGACCTATAGTTAGAACCATCTTTGCCAAAACTTGTTGAAAAATAATTTGAGCTATGGATCACTTAAAAATTTTATTCTAAAAGTAGTTTTTGACATCAATTGATGTTTTGCTTAGTAAGACATGGGTGAATAATTAGAAATAAAAATTTTTTTACATAAAAAATAATTTTAAAAAATAGTTTATAAGTATTTTTAAAATGTTAAAATAAATGCCAAAAAATGATTTTAGATAAATTTCAAATTTAATTTAAACAATGCTAATTGTTTTAATAATAGTTTTTTTATAAAAATTATGAAATAGAAAAATCAAAAAGAGCTAAAATGTTTATAAATGCTTTTTAGGTGATATCACTTAAAATAAATATTAACCCACCCACTTTAGAAATAAGTAATAACAAATACTCAATATAAGCCTTCTGTTAAGAGAATAATAAGCTAAACCATGACAATAATAAAACAAAAGAAACATAATACTACGACCTTAGAATGATATACAATAGTAATAGTAGAAACATAATAGACAACATAAAATTAAAAAATGATTAAAGAAGCATAAGTATCATAATTAAATCAATTAGGAATAATAAAAATTAATAACTTTGTTGATTTGAAAAGAACACCACTTTTAAGAGTTTGACGACTAATAGAAGTAGTGTGTAGATGTCAAAATGATCATAGGCTGTAAATGACTACGATGTCATGGCTTGAAAATTTTGGTAAGATTGTAAAAAATTTGTCAATCCATATTATTTAAAATTCTTTTTTTCATATACATTTTTTATCAAATAAAAGTACTCACCAAATAGGGAAAATTACATTATTATTCATACTATTTTCATATTTCTAATAAAAAATAATAATTTAAATAAAATATTATAATGGCTTCAAATGGTGACAAAAAGTGCTTTTCTTCATGTTCTTCTCGATCAATATGATTTAGACAATTTAATTATGAAAACTACATGATTGATGGATGAGAGTTGATTAGTGCTATTTAGAAATCAAAATAGATTATGATCATTAGATTTGAATCATAATCGATTGCCTAGATTTCAATTCTATTGTACAACAAGCATAGATAGTGTCAACGTGAACTTGCATGATCAAACGGAGGATATTTTCTTTCTTTATAAAAAACGTTAAGGAGATGGGACAATTCGATCATGAAATTTTGCCACAACACAATTTTGGTTACTATGATGATTTAGAAGCATAATGCTCTAAAAAATAGCTATGATTGTCCAAAATGTGAAGGTGAACAAATTGGTTTGTTTGCAATACTTTACATTATCTTCTAAATCAACATATTCGAGATTTGCTACCCTCCAGTTCGGTCGAAAAGTCATCACCCATAATGCTAGTGATGAACTATACACTATATATGTAGATATACTAATAATAACTTGATCTAGGAGTTGTATAAACCAATTTGATAATCCTACCTAGTGTTGTAGCTAGTTGAGAGGTTTATGGACATTTGTTCCCAACCTTTTAATGGCATCCAATGTGTTTTAGGTACTACTGACACTAATTGTTTTTATTACTAAAACTTAGCATTATTTTTTTATTGATTAATTATTACAACTCTAATATATGTTTCATAAAAGTTATTGAGACAATACTAAGATATAATTAAGAAAATGTTTTTAAGATAATCAAGGAGAATAGATTAAGTCATGAAACATGTAATGTAAGTGGTTACTTATTCATTTAATTCAAGACGCACAAAAATGTGATATGTTTTATTTTACTTAGAATTGAAATGTGCAATAAAAACAAACTTTTATTTTCTTTCATCAAATAATTATTTTAAGCATATCTTTGTTAGATATCTTAGATAGCAAACTATTTTAACTAAGAATAATAGCTAAAAGGAATATCCATTATAAAAAAATAAGTATCACAAACACTTGTTTTAAAAACATTACCTCATTTAATATATTTATATAATCAGAAACATACAATAAGTAATCTTATCTAGCTTTTCTTTTATTATAATTCTATATTATGATGCATTTTGAATAGAATTTCTTTTTTAAAAAAATATCATTGATTCTTTTTTCAAAAAGCTTTTTCTTTCCTACTTTGAAATAAATTTATATGCTTGTAGTTGTTATATAAATGAGGAAGTATAAGATTTAAATTTATCATGATAGTGTTATCAAGATAAAAGAGAAATACTACACAACCTAATAACTAAAAATCTCGATGTTTAAATAATATTATGGATTGTCACACTTAGGACTAGGCAATCTTTCATGCTAGTAGTAATTTAAATTAACTGTAGTAAGTCATATTAGATTCTTAATGTACGGAAACCATTGTATACTTTAGTCTTTTACGTTGAGTGCGAAACATATTTCAAACTTTCTTATTTATAATAGCATATTTTTAATATTTTTATTCTAATGTTTTTAAATAATATTATATTTATCAATATGTTAAGAATTTTTTTAATTCATAATTGTTGATGCCTTGACTATTCCACACTTTTTGTTTGTGAAAATATTTTTCTTTGTATTTTGAAAACTTATGCTAAATAATCTAAAGTTCATGTACATTTGGCAAACCTTACAGTGTTCTTCATGAACCTTCTTGTCATATTTGATGTGTGTTAACATTTGTTTTATTTTTTAACTTTAAAATTTCTTTTTTATTTAAATTTAATATTTTGCATTAACTTTTGATAGTTCAATTTAGTTTGGGTCATTGATTTGTATAAGTGTATCATTTGAATTGTCCAAAAAAACTAGTTATTTTTTCTTTTTAATATTAAGTTTCTAATTTCATTAATATAGTTCTTATTTTTCTTTTAATGAAACCATATTTATTGATTTTTTTGTTATTTTCATTAATTTAAATATTTAGCCAAGAAATATATTTTTATGTCCATACTCAAAGAATTTGATTAATATTGGTTTGTTCATTATGCTTGGATTACACAAAAAGATATTTTTCACAAGAAAATACATAACTTTAATATTTAAATTATTTTAATTATATTAAATATATTTTAAGACTTATATAATTCATTACATATATGTTAAATTTTAATTGCAGCAAAAATATATTTTAACAAACCAAAAGACGTTTGTGTGCCTTTTTACTAATGAATTTCATTATTGTAAACAAAATATTATTTTTAAGGGAAAAATCTATCACTAAGAGATGTAAAACAAAGCAGTAATATACAATATTAAATTGTTAAAAGTTTTGTGCAAAGCAAGTTGCCAAAAGCAATGCAAGTAATGAAAAAAAAATTGAAAAGTACTCTATAAGAAAATTAAAAAATGATAAAAAGGGACTTACAAACTAAGATTGTCTTAGTAAAATATTGTACTTAAAAGTGCTTAATAAATGTGTTCATAAAAATAAAAATTATGAAAAGAACAACGAATGAAATATGATCTAAAGAAAAATAAAACAAAGAAATTAAAGCAACAAAGAATGAAATATGATCTAAAGAAAAATTAAACAAAGAGATTAAAGGTCGTATGCATAACCTGTTGTATACTTTTCTTGGTAATTCCATTATAAATATTATTTTATTAAAAAATGTTTAAATATGAGAAAATGACTGAGAAGATAAAAGGCGTTTAACATTTAGAAACATTCAAATATGCTGTCAAAATTGTCATT
This sequence comes from Vanilla planifolia, assembly GCA_023846275.1. NCBI lineage: Eukaryota > Viridiplantae > Streptophyta > Magnoliopsida > Asparagales > Orchidaceae > Vanilla > Vanilla planifolia. Next base: position 1,092,615 of record JAIUJO010000066.1, read on the forward strand.
TTTAAACAATAACGAAAAAGAATATGTTGACATGCCTATAAAAGGTTTAGAGCAATCCAACAAAACATAACTATTAATGCAATTACACACTTCAACATTTAAATAATACGATTATCAACAAAAAAATATAAAAGCCAACATAGTCGGAAAAGAATAAAATTACAAAAACTTTGTACTTTAAAAAAATTTAAAAATTACGCATGTGGGTATAATAATGCGAGCAAAATAGAAAAATCTATAAAAATATGTTGCTTAGATAGTAAAAATATTTAAATATTTAAAATAAATTAGGTGACATGTTAATGACAAACATATTGCAAAAACATATTTTAACTTTTTTTCAAATGAAAATGTACATAAAAATAAAAAGGAGAAAATTGTTTTGAGAAAAAGAATTTTAATTGTTCAACGGAATTTGCATAAAAATATAATAAAGTATTATATTAGAAAATGTTTTTAATTGTATAATATATTAAAATAAAGATTCACAATAATTTGATTGAAGGTAATGAAATATTTCAAAAAATAATTAAACTATGAAATACATAATTTGAATAAGTATTTTAATATTCATATAATATTAAAAAATTGTTGCTTAAAAATAACACAAGATATATAAAAATGCATCAAATTAGTACACTAATAAAAATCCTTATAATTTAAAATTCATTTTACAACACATCAAATTAAACTTTTATAAAATATAAGATGTATTCAAAATTATGTTTTTACGAAAGATTTTTTTTTATTTTAAATGAGTTTCAAAAATTTGTCATTGCAATTTAAAAATTTTAACTGATTAGAATGAATTATGATATATTACATAATAATTTAAAAAAAACATTAAGATAGAAAAATCATTAAAATAAGATAATATTAAAAATACTTCTATCATTTAGTAACAAAATATGATTTTAATAAACAATGATAAACAAATTTTAATTAATATGTAGAAAATTTTAACAAAATACACAAATAAAAGAAAATCATTAAGATAGAACATACTTAAATTGCTAAAAATTAATTGCATAATTCATCTACTGAATCATCCTTATAATAAGAATTATAAAAAAAAATTATGAAAACAAATTGACATTTGAATAGAAACACAAAATGCTTAAATTATATTACATTGAAAGATAAAAGGTTATGAAAGATTCCAAATGCAATAATGGACATATGGCTCACCTTTAACCATTCTTTTGATAAATATAGAGAAGGCATGTGACTACGTAGATTAGCCTTTCATGTGATCTATCTTATATAATATTCGGCTTTTTGAGATGTCATATGATTAGATTGTATAATATATTTCAAAAAATCATTATAAAATAAAAATTAATGATAACAACTGCAAGAATAATTCACCAAAAAAGTAATACACAAAAAATATTTAAATTTTGATAATTAGACATATTTGAAACAAAAATATTCTTTAACAAGATATTAAAGAAAGGCAAACCTTGAAAATATTAAATAGAATATAATGGTATGATAATTACAAGAAAAAAAACCTCAAGAATTGTTATGTTTAACTTGAATATAAAATATAATTTGCATAAATAATAAAAAATTAGCTTGAACAATTTGTTATGAATATGTCATTAACTTAAAAAACACTAAAAATAGTAGAATGTTTAAGTAGTATAACATTTTCATTAGCAAAGAATTAGTTTTTTTACAATAATAGAATTTTTTTATTTTTTTAAATTTTTGAACAAAAATAAAAAATTTATAATTAATTTAAAAAACTATAGTTTTGATTATAATTATAACATTGAAATTAAATTTTAATGTTTGATTTTTTTAAAATTTATTTTGATAATAGAACCTAATAAACTTAATTGATAAAATAAAAATTATTAAAAATGTAGAAACTATGCATATAAGATGTTAAAAAAAAATAAATGTTCAAAACATTAAGTATAACACTAATAGTATGTGTATTCAAAAATGAACTTGCTAAATTCAATATTGTAGTTAATAAAAAAATAACAATAAAAAAGATCTAATAGAGTTTATAACTGCACATATTTTTAATGTTTTTGTGTATTGATGACAATTACAAAGAGCTTACCTTAGTAAAAGAAAGTGTAAATAAGATAAAAAACGTAAATCTCAGATTTAATGGCTAAATTAAATAATTTAGTAAAACATGTACGTATAAGTAAGTAAAAAATATTTTAAATAACATGAAATATATTAATATGTTTGCACAAATTAATAATACAAATGACTAAAAATTTTCAAAAATAAGAACAATCTAAATTTACAAGGAAAAATAATTATACTAGGATAACAACATTAAATAACTATTTAGAAAAATAAACTTTAAATATTTAAGAGACATAAGTGATTGAATAATACAAAAATGTTAGCACGTTGCATCAAAAATATTAAAAAAGTTAAATTTACTAATATAGATGAAAATATTTGAAAGTAAATTTGGATGATATAAATCATTTTGTGTAGTTTATAAAAAATTCATGTATTAGCAAAATTGCAATTGTAGTATATTTTGATAAGAATGTTTTAGCAATTTGATGAATAGATATTATGTAATTAAAAAAATAAGATATAGATAGTATAAATAGAAAATTATTATCATATTAAAAATTTAAAATATGTTTCTTTAAAAATGACATTTAAATAGATTTAAATAGATTTAAATAGATAATATGAAAGTTAATTTAACTTTATCTAATAATAAAACACCTAAAATATTTATCGTTAGAAATTTGTGAACGCAATGTCCACAAAAGGAGGTCGTTAAAAACATTTAACCATAATCAAATCTAATTCAATTTAGGCACATCATCTCATGAGAAAAAAAATTGGTAAAACTCATTTAATTTTATTAGAAAAAATCAAAATGAAATTTTGACCATTCAACATAAATTTGTTTATACCAAATCAATTAATGTCCCTACAAGAATTTTTTGTTAATCTTAATTATTCTTTTAAGAAGATAGTTTTAAGAAAACTTATTTAGCTTTCACAAAAGAATTCTTTTGTTCAAATTAAAATCAACTGTTTTGCAAAACAAATCTCTTGATTATCATGAACACTATTATAAAAGAAATTTAGAAAGACTTTTTTCAAATTTAGTAAACTATTATGTCACCATATTATCGTTCTTAAACAATAAATAAATTAAAGCAAAAAAAAGGGCACACATGATTTTTAAATGATTCAATAAAACTATTGTTTGTTACTGCACCTAATGAACTCAAAAAAGCTTGAATTAACAACACCTATTATTCTAGTTGCTAGAAGCAAAACCTTAAATAGCACCCCATTTTTGCTCTTGGCCAAGTTGGGGTTAATGTGACAAAACATTCTGTTCTTATGTGAGGCCATGAAAGTGACTCCTCACTCAATTCTACTGCATTTTTTATGGTGTCCAAATACAAATAATGTCATAAAAAAAAAGAACAATATAGTTTATCGAGTTACTAGAACAATTGAAGAAATAATATAACCAAATTTATATAATTCATAAAGAACAATAATGTGACCCAATAACTAAATACTATAAAGAGATGTTGCCAAGTTAATCTATGAAACATCAAAGTAATAGCAATCTTGTTGAAGCAAGTAAAATATTAATTATAATAGCAATCAAGCAAATAAGATAAAGGATGATACCATATTCAAAATGCAACCAATTTTTTCGTTCTTGTTTTACATGTAACATTATTTTGTGATAGATTCATTGTCATATTCATTAAAAACAAGTAAAAAAATATTTATTAGAAAATGTTCTCAAGATGTAGTGTGTAACAAATTTACTAAACGAGATCATGAACTTAATAGAAGAATCTACAATTTTAGAACTTTAGTGCACACATGTAACTTGTGTGCGCATGTTTTATATGGATACAATACAACTTTTAAAGGATTATAAATGTTCGAGATAGACATAAAAAATACTTAAGCATATGGGGGAATGCTTTTTCTTTTGTACACCTAGATAACAAGGAGCATTTTGCAGCAGATCAAAATATGGTTTAACTTATGCATATGATCTTCGATGGCGTTTCACTGTGTTGTTGTACCTTTTTTTTATCCATTGCATAAAAAATATTTTTCTTGCCTTAATTTTTGAGATATTTTTATTAATATTTTCAAAAGTTATTTTCAATATTTTTTATTTTATTCATTTTAAATATTTAATCTTTTTTATTTCAATTTATCAACATAGATTAAACTTTTAGATGTTATATAATATTTATTATTTTTCTTTTTGAGATTCAAAGAATTTATATTTCTATTAATTTATTAAAACTTTTTTCTTATAATTACTTATCAATATTATATTACAAATATTTTGTAATGCCTTAAATTCGTAAAATTTCATATATTTTTCCTTAACTATTTTCTTTATGTTTGTATGTTTCCAAAGTTTTGAATTGCATAATTCTTGTTTGATATCACATATAAATTTTTTATTAAATTAAATATGAATAATTCAATAATGCAAATGTTTTTATATTTTTTTGTTTGTAATGTTTTATTAATTTCAAAAATATACTTCTCACAACGACTTGATGACACTATTGATTATTGAATTTTCATTCACAATTATAGTTGATTAAAATCATAATTAAGTTTAATCTTTTTACTCCCATTTTTAGTTTAAATTTTTTTCTTAATATAATATATTACTTAAATGCCCTTTACTATATATGCATATAGCCTATGTATTAGAGATCTTAAATTACTTTTATTGTTTGTTCTATTTTTGTTAACATAATATTTGTATTTGTTTTATGTATTTATAATAGTAAAATTTTGAAAATTGCTTTCTAATATATTGTAAAAACTATTTAATATTTTACATATTTTATTTCCAATACATAGGCAATATTTTAAATTATTCTTCAACAAATGAGTTCAAAATATTCGATAAAATGCTTTATTAAAAATATGCCTCTTATCACATAATATAGCAAAAAGGTCAAAGGAAATTAAAGAATGCATTCTTTATGTTGTATCTAAAAATTCTAAAAAACTAAAAAGAGTAGAAAATGCTATAATTAAATTTTAAAATATTGATAGTTTAACGTAAATATGTCAGTACAAGAAAAGGAAAACAAACGTAAGGAATCAAAATATTTAAAATGTTCAGATAAAATAAAATCTAAATTATGTAGGTTTATTTGAATAAAAAGCCTTGAAGGTTTTTTCTTTTTACGTATCAAGAAGCTTCAAAATTATTTTTTTTATAGCAATTTAAAATTATTCTTATTGTAATTTAACTATCATGAATGACTTAGTATATTTAAAAAACAATATAATTTTAAAAACATTATAACATATCTAATAATTAACATTAAAACAATTATATTACGTACATATAAACTACACAAAAGTAAAAAAATAGTAATATTGATATAATGAGCATATAAATAATTTTGCACATCTACATAAAATATTAACAAAAGCATTTCTAAACTAATTAATTTCACAAAACTACATGTTATAATAACGATTAAAGAAGTAAAGATTTAAAAATATAATTATCTAATAAAATAATAAAATGATAAAAATGTTCAAAAATTCATAGAATAATTACTAAGAAAATATTTTTGTTTTGAACCACGTGAAAATTTTGATAAGAAAATTCATCAAATTGTTAATATTCTAAAATAATTAAGTAATAAATAGATGGTATAGGCAGGTAAAAAAATAATTAATTCCTCATAATTAGGGATGCCTAGTTGGATTTGTAGAATGTTTATGACAATACAAATTCACATTTCCTCTTCTTTCTAGCACGTCAATTTAAGTATTATGAAATTTTTTTGATAGCTTAAGCCATAGTTTTGATAATTGGTTAAAAAATGTTGCATCTTTTACTCGGATTGTTGTAGAAAAGTCCACTTTTTATAAAAATATTTTAATTCAAAGTTCAAAAGTATTTTGTTTACTTTTTATTTATAAAAATTTTTTTTACGTATTATTGTAGTCGTTAATTTTTTTTACATATAAAAAACACTATCCTTATTTTGCATGTTTTTTTTACAAATTCAATATTTTTTTTGAGAATTTTATTCATTGTTTTATCTTTGTTAGCTCATAAGCCTTGCATTAGAAAAATTTGCATATTATTTTCAAGGGTTTTCATATTTGTTTAAACATTTTTAATTTTCTTATTTTAATTTAGATATTTTAGTCTCAAATTATTTAACACAATATGTATTGTTTTCAAAATTTTGCAAAGTTATGTTCATGATAACTTTGATATAATATATTTTTTTATTTATGTTATTTATTTTCTTATTTTAAATTTTAACTTTTTATTTTTTGATCAACTATTTTGGTTGCCCTTATTCAATAGTAATTTCATTGATATTTTACACAAACAATTTTAACATTTCAAATGTCCAATATTTTACATTATTGAAAATATATATTTTATATTTTTTTCCTTATTTTGTGTATTTACATATTAAATTATAAAAATTTCTTTTATTTCTTCGTTATAATATTTTCTTATGTACTTGTTTCAATTTAAAGCTAAGATAACTAAATTTGTTGCACAATTTGTGTACGATGTTATAATTGTAGAAATTTTTAAACTCGTTAAACATTTAGTTATATTAAGGCTTACATTAACATCTTATTTTTGTTTCATTATTTGTACAATTTTATAAAATAAATTCTTTGGCAAACTATAAAGAATGTTCTAGGAAAATTAATTCTTTTTTATTTTTCAAAATAGGCTTTAAAATATTAAAATTGATGTAAAACTAAACCACTAAGAAAAACAATTAGATTATTTTGATAATAGATAATAATAAAAAAACTAATACTTTGCCAATATGTTTTTAAAAATTTTAGAATATCAAAAATAATTATAAGACTCAATAAAATACAAATAACAATATTTAAAAATTTTATGTTTTAATACATTGTATAATCACAAATTATGTAAATCAAGATTAGAATAAATAATACAAAAATAAGAAACAAGATTTTAAATTTAATGAAATAAATGCAAAATAATATAATGTATACTAAAAACTATGCATATGAATTGTTGAATAAAAAAAGTACAAAACTATACGGTAGTAATATATTTGATTATGAGAAATATTATATTATAATAATTTAAATTTGGTTTTAGGTATTTGATAACATGAATCCAATAAAGAAAGCATGAGATTAAAATATTTAATGTTTTAAAGATAACTCAAAAAAATTATTATATATTATCAATTCAACAAAAATAGCTTTAAAAAACTTTTGTAATAAATTTGTATAAAAAAATAATAAAGAACAAAGAAAAGATATAAAATAAATCAAGTATACAATTAAAAAAATTTAAATTCTTTCCATAACATTTTTTAAATAATGTATCACAAATAGATCATATGTAACAAAAAACATTAAAATTTTAAAACATATAAAAGGCCGTAGCGGATTTTTTAGTACTTTGAAAACAATATACAAATGTTATTTACTATAATTATATGATTAGAGAAGGCATCACAAAATTGGAAAGGGTAAACATGAAGTCATTTATATCGAAGAGGCATAATAATACAAACTAGAATTTGTTTAATCTTACACCAATAATTGATATTTTCTATATGTAGCTTTAATATGGTGTTTTCTTTCCTTATTTCCTCTCCATAATTTGTTGGAATTTTCTTTCTATCCACTTTATTATTAATAACATATTTGTTATTCATTTATTACAATAAAAACATTTTAATACAACAAAAAATTATTCCCATATTTTAAAATTTTAAAAATCTATTTTATTATAAATTTATTTCTTTTATTTTATACCTTTTTACTTTTGACTTGTACTTCACATAACAATAATTTAAGCAAATTGTTCTGAGAACTTTAGTTTTTTTACAATATACAACATTTCTCAATTTAAATGTATATAAATTTTATTGACGTTATTTTCAAATATTTTCCAAATTTAAATGTATATAAATTTTATTGACGTTATGTTTAAAAGCATATTTGTTTCTCGTAATATATATATATATATATAATATAAGAATTTATTTTATAGTATTTGAAGAAATGTTTTTCTAATAAATTATAATTATTAAATAATTGATATGGCCAATTAAATATTGTAAGCAGAGCTAGAGGCACTAAATGACCTATAATATTAAATTATATAACAAAAACATTTTCCAGTAATTTGAAACCCTATCAAAGGAGGTCCCCTAAATAAAATAAAAAATTAAAAAATTAGCAAACTAAAAAAATTATTATAAGCACGTTAATTCAAAAAACTTATGTCATTTAAAGTATAATAAATTTCACAAAAAAAATTAAAAATTTTAACATTTAGCATAATTTTTTAATGCAACATAACATAAGTAAAAAATAATCGCAATTCTCAAACTGCAACATTCAGATTAAAAGAGAATTAAAAATGCAAAACATTGACAGCTTAAAATTTATAAATAACTATCCAACAACATATGTTTGAAACAATGTAGGCATAAAAAAATAAAAAAAAGAATATAATTATTAATAAAAATTTGAAAAACTTAAAATTTGTGTTTTGTTATCTAGAGAACTTTAAGTTTTATAATTTAAATAACATTAAAGAACTATGAAAGAATATAAAATTAATTAATTAAATTAATATTTAAAATGTTAAAACATACTTAGCAACAATATATATAATTTAAAAAAAAATTATGTGACAAATAAATAATAAAAATAGTATTTAAATTATAAATAGTATTTATTTATATTTCAGTGATATATATGCTAACCTACAAAACATATTCATACAAAATTTAAAAGTTTCAAACTATAGCATAGTATGTTACTCGTAATTTTTAAATGTATTTGCAAATATGTGAAAACTTTTGTGAAATTAATGTAGAAGCAATGCAAAAATTCTGAAGTTGATAAATTAATAAATCATAAAAAGCATACTTTCAATAAAACTAAAGCTTAAAATTTTTTGACAATTATATTTGTAAACGATATTGGAATAATTTAGGTATTTATAATATGTTTTCGAAAAATTTTAAAGAGACAAGAGTTAAAGTAGTCAACATTATTGAATATTTACATTTAATAAAATTTTATAAAGAACTAGAAAAATTTATCCCAATAATTATTATAAATTACTCTTGTTAAACAAAAAGTATATGAAATATATAAAAAATTAAGATTATAAATATATTATTGCATGTAACAAAACAAATCATTGTAAATATGTAAATATAAATAAAATATAAAATTAAAATGAAACTTAATGAATAAACTATTGCATATAATTGTTGCACAATATGCACGTTGAATATGATAATTTCTTAAAGCAATTCTATAATCATGATTAAGACAAAAACAAGGAAGTATAAAAATAATAAAATTTTTGAATAAACAAAGAACTAATAATAAATAAAATATTATGAATAAAACTAAAAATATAAATATTGATATAAATAATTTTTAAATATTCTTAATTTTATTCATAATTAAAAAATGTCATATAAAAACCTAACTTATGAAAAATTACAAAATTTAAATAATTTTATTGCTCCTACGTGTCTCTTAAAATTAGAAAAAAAAATACAATGCACATAAATGTCATTTCATAAACTAATTATGCTACACTTTAGATAATATGTTAGATAAATACGTTATATATAACACAAATTAAACACATAAGAAAAATATGCTTGTTGATTTCTTTAATATTCATATTTGAAAATATTCATATAATGACGATACCTATCACTTCTGCATTGGACACATGTATTATGTGAGCATAACATTAGTGATATCATATTGCTTTTAACTACATGGATTCTAAATGATTAACTGAGTCACATATCATACGATAACTATTTGTATTTGTCACCTAAACTTTATTAGATTAAATCATCTCAAAAATATGTCATATCATGTGAAATATTGGATGTAACACATAAGAAATTTTGTAATATTTAGTATGAAATAAATTTTATTTTATAAGAAAATGGTTTGTAGTATTGTGAAGAAATATCATTGCCAATTAAAATAACACATGGGATCAAAATATAAAAAGCTTTTACATTAATAAAAAAAAAGCTTTCTTATTTTAAAAATTTTAAATCATAAAAATATTAGTTTAATATAAGTATTAAGAAAATATTGAATATTGTGTAACATCAAAGAATTTTAGGTTTCAATGCAAATTACAAAAGATGTGAGTTTTCATAAATAAAAACATAACTTAGAAAATAATAAATTTTGCAAATAATTAAAATTAAAATATAGACATTATATGTTAAAATATATTAAAACTAAAAACAATATGATCAATCAACTCAATATTAATACACTAGAAAAATAATTTACAAAATACATGAATAATAAATATTTTCTTAGTCCAAGCTAAAATCACTCACAATACAAATAAAATATGTTACAAATTAAAAAGTATTCAAAAAATAGTTATTATTTAACATGCTAAAAGTGTTGATTATTAAAAGTGTACAAAACTTTTAGTGAAGACAAATAAATATATAAATATAATTAAAAATTTAAAATAATAAACAAAACATTCATAAAAAAAATATAACAAATTAGATGTCATTGTGTTATACAAACATTCAATAATATATATGGCAGATAAGAGGAAGGTTCTTGACCGTATTAATTCGTATTTTTGCTTAATATTAATAGTATTTTATTTTGTTTGTGACTATTTGGGAATAATTTTAGCAAGTCAAAGTAGTCTCTATGTATATATAAGGTAGGATTGGCATGTCTTTTTATCATATTTTTTAATCCTTCATAAAGTACAAACATTTATCTTATTTTTATTTGAAATCTCATATTGTCATTGGTGATAGTTATTTATTTTTTTAATATAACAAAAACTTTTTCAATATACTTCAAATATTTGATTATATCTATTGTGATAAATTTGTTTTATTATCTTGTAATATTTACTATTTCTTTAATACATTTAAGTGCATTTTATCAAAAGGCATGATCCTTTAAGTAGTTGTAATATTTTGCATTGTTAATTATTTTTTTCTCAAGCAAAAAAAACATTTTTTGTAATATTTTTACGAATGGAAAACATATGTCTCTGCAACTGCTTATTGATGAATATGGTAGATCATTTTAAAAATTTTTATGTTATTTGTCAATAAAATTATGATTTATTTTATTTTGAAGTTTTAATTTATATTAGTGTATTTTCATTGTTTGTAACCATAGATCAATTTTTTGGAAATGCCTTTATATTTACAATTTAAACCGTTTAAATATATAATAATACTGATGCCTACTTTTTATTGTTTGATTTTAAATGCTCTATATAATAGAATGTTATAAATACCATATTCTCAAAGATTTTTTATCAAGTAATACACCGATTTTTCATGTAACATATTTTTATGTTAAGAATTCTCTTTATTTTTATATTATAATGTTTTGAATTATTCAATGAACTTTTAAAAAAGTACAAAACAAATTTCAAATTATGTTTTATGTAGATGAAATTTCAATTAGTTTTAATTTCAATAAAATTTTGCAATTAATAAAAAATATAATGTCATTGATTTTTAAAATTCTATAAGTTAGTTCATAGTGCTTGAAAAAAGGTTCTCTTAAAAGTACAATGATTAAAAATAAATTTATTCAAGTTAAATAATATCACTTAATAGAAATAAAGTAATAATCCATATTTTATATATCCAAAGTTTTTAATTTTATAATCTCAACAAATTGAAAAGTAATAATTATTAAATCAGGTAAGCATTGAAGTTTTTAATTGATATCTGAATAGTTTCAATAAATGTTGGAGTAATAATTTAAATATAATATAAAAACAAACAAAGAAAAGTAATATACAAATATAAAAATAATAAAAATCCCACTAATAACAAAAATAAATAAATTTTAAAATTTGTTGTGTAATATTTAATAAAAAAAAATTGAAACTAAAATCATAACAAATAGAATATTTCAACAATAATAATAATATATTAATCACAAAAATTTTTCTCTAAAAATTATTTATACAACATGATCATCAAATATCATATCTGTAATATCATTTTGATAACACACCAATCCATTGAGGAACTATAATAAAAGGATTTAAAAAAACCATTTAATGTGGCAAAAATTAAATTTTTTAAGACTATTTCAAATTGGATAATATTTTCAAAATCAAAATGGTTGATGTCTTACTCTAAAAAAAATAAATCATTTTCTGTGAAATAATTATCAAAGCTATAAATATTTCAAAATTTTAAAATTAACACCAGAAATAAAAATTGAAAATATGTCGATATAATTTAAAATGCTCAAAATGCCAAAAATAATCAAAACTATGTTCATATAACTTAACATGGACGGATCATAATTTTTTAAATATATTGTCATTTCTAAAAAACTTTTAAAAAAAATTAAAATTCTTAGTATTGATTTTACTTTTAGTACTCAAAATACTATATTTAAATCAAAATTTCTATTGTCTAATATATTAAAAAAAGGTATCACAAATTATTTTTAAAAAAAAGCTAAAATAATTACTATAATAAGGTTTTAAAAAGTAATATCTTAAATAAGACAAGTTAGAATAGAACATAATACGTAAAAGATATAAAACATAATAACAAAATAAGAAAATATATTAAAAATAAAATAAACATTTTAAGAGTTTCTATATACAATTTGTCATTAAAAATTTTCGTTAGTAATTTATGAAAATAAATTTTTATTTCACTAATAAAAACATTTTATAATTAAATTGATATAAAAAAATCTTATGATGATAAACTATTTATTTTAATAATTTACAAAGAAATTTTTTCTTGTACTAAATGACAATGTTACAAAAAAGAGTATTAATTTCATAAAAAATCTAAAATCTTGAAAAAGTTTTATGTAATACCACATGTTAAAAACTATAACCCAATAATGAAATAATTTCATCATGATAACTGAAATAAAATTTTCAAGAAACAAATTGTAAGACTAATTTATTTAAACTTTGAAATGTTAAAATTTTATGGCATCACATGTAATTAAGTAACGTAAGCAATTAGTAAATTTTATGGCATTAATTGACATGACTAAATTGTAATGATCATTTATAACAAACCACTTTGCATACCATTTTGAGCACGTCTAAGTTCTTCAATTTTATTTGTAATGATATACGTTAATTGCAAAGTATTCTTAATTATCTTAACATAATATTATTCATAATTTTTTAACATTTGCTATAATTCGTTATCACTTATGATTGTGTGCTTGTATTGTTTTTAATAACTTCTAAATTTATTTTATTTTGTAAAATTTATAGGTTTCTTTTTTTATTCATCAAATATTTCTATTTGAATTATTTTATAAAAAAAATAATTCTTTCAAAAATTAATGCAATTATTTTGTACATGATGAAACATTTGAAATTTCATATTATTTTTTTTATTTTCTATTAATTTTTACTTTTTTATTTGCCTATTTGACTAATATTGATGATTATTCCAACTTATTTTTGATATACAATAATATATTATGAACATTTTTCATGCCCACTCATCTCAATGATTTATATTTTTTAAAATGTTTCATTTTATTTATCATGTCAAACCATTTCTTATTCATGCAATTATGAAACATTTTTTGTTGAAAATCCTTTGACAAATATTTGCTTATTTGAATGTTTTTTTACCTTTAATGTTCACTCTTAGAAATTTTTGTACTAATTTGCTAAGAAATATCACATCATTATATAATAAATTTTTATGAATTATGATCCTAGCTAGAAATTTAAATTATTGTGATTACCTAAAACATGTTTGATAGTTTCCATTTCATATTTATTATATTTTAAAAATGAAAACACAATTTGTTTCGTATTATAAATAAAAAATTAATTATTTAAATATTAATTCCTATTTTACAGCAAAATAATTGAAAACATGTGTGAGATATAAATGACAAATATATAAGATTAAGAAAAGAAAATTATGAACATAATTTCTCATATGAAATATTAAAATTTGATTGTGTATTTTGTGGTTGAATGCTTTCCTTTTACAAAACCAACTTAAAAAATTCATTGTCTGTTACTTCAAAAAATTGATCTTAAAAATATAATAGTAACAAATATCAAGTTTACAAAAGAAACAACAAAATGAATAAAGAATATAAAATCATATTGTATTGTAAAACTACTTATGCATTAAAACATGTGAAAAAAATAATAAACTTATTTTGAATTGTTAATATTTCAAATATTGAAATCAATGTTCATAATATACAAATATTTGAATAGTTTATCCAATTTTATAGTTATGAAACTAACTTATATGTACAAAAACATTAGTAAAATTCTACAATGTTTATCAAATTTCTCATTATAAAATCATTTCTATAATTACAATTTAACAAATATTGTAATAAAGTAAAAATATTTTTAAAAGAGTAAACGAAATAAATTTTTGTAAATAAAAGAAATTTAAAATCTTGATGATTACAAGCAATTAGAGAACTTTCTTTGCAATAAAAAAGATATCATTAAAAAATTATCAAAATAACTAACATTTTGAAGTTTTCAAATTTAGGTGCACATCAAAGTTTTATAAAGATTTAAAAATTTTTTAATGAATGTAAAACAATGAATACATCAAAATAATAAGAATCTTAAATACAATCATTTTAAAGAATTAATTAATTAATTATATTTGTAATTAATATTTATTATCATTTTTGCTAAATAAATATATAAAATATTAAAAAAATAATATCTTCATCTTATAATTTTTAATTGTTTAAAATAATTTGAATAAAGTATAAAAAATCTTTGTTTTGAAATAATTATTTTTATAATATGTCAATTTAAAGCATCACAAAAATTGATGGAAAGAATACATTGTAACATAATATAAAAGATATAAAATATTAAAAATTTATATTTGAAATTAATCATTTCTAATTTACAATAGATTGCATGAAAACAATACAGGGTAATCTAAGAAAAACATAAAAAGTAATATTAAATTGTTAAAATAAATGTTATTATAAAAATTAAAGGGTTCATAATTAGTAGAAATAATGTCTAAACAAACAAAAAAACATAAAACAAAAATAATGTTTAAGGTGAACATGGCTAAGAAACAAAATGCACAACTTTTACAACTATTTCAAAATTAATGAAACAATTGCATAAGATTGATAAATATTTAAAAAAACATTTACAATGAAAGATTTTTTAGCTTAATCATAATATTTTGAAATGTTTAATAAAACAACAAAAAACTATATTTTAAAATTTAATTTTAACAAACAAAACAATGAAGAACAATTTTCATAAACATTGTAAAAACATAATAAAATTTAATTTTAAAAACATATTGAAATACTTAAATGAATAACTCCAAGACATTTACCTTACAATAAAATGTAAAATACAAATCTAATTATTTAAGAATGAAAAATATTAAATGTGATTTATAATGAAAGATCTTTTGAATTAATGATAGCATAAAAAATTAGTTACTAGAAACTAAAAAGTCATATATTTAAAAAAATAAATTAAAACTAAATAATTATCTAAAAGGTCAAATATTACCTACATATAACTTGTAATTACATAAAAAAGTATGCTTACAATAATGGATCATAGTAGGGCGGTACAACAAAGTAAAAGGAGAGCTAAGATAATTATTTATGGATAACTTTTAATCTTCATTCATTTCTTTTATTTATATTCCTTTTATTTAAGAAATTATTCTAAAAAAAGTTTTAATTATTCTGAACTTTTATTGTTTCTTATGTCAATTATATGGTTTTTGCACCTGTTTTGATGATAAAAATCATTGTATTATTTATTAAGTTTTTTTATTGAGTGCTTCAAATGTTGTGTTTCAAGGACAAGTAGATAAAAATATTATAGAGTTTAATCAATTAATTCATCACTTATTCCATAATTGAGCACAAGTAAAAATCTATTGGAGACACTACTTATGATTGGCTCAACTTTCAAATGTTGGAGCTTATGGAAGACCTCTTAGAGTAGTAGTTTTACATTTAAAGTGTGTCTTCTACATAATAATTTGGATTAGAATTGTTTAACAAATCATTACATACTCATATTACTTATATATTTACTTTCATCCAAATCATTATGTGGGCCATTGCTTTGTGTGAACTATATGTAATTTAAAATGTCAATCTCTATCCATATGAGTAGTCAATAAACAAATGGATAAGTAATAGTTAATAGTTAAAACCTAAATAGTTAAATTATTTATAAGTTTAATGTTAAACAAACCAGAATTGTAATCATGTTGACACAAAGCCTTGACTCATCACGTATACAAGTCCCACAATAATATTCCCTTTAACACAATTGTTGTGGAGTTAAACAATAGCTATGTTGCTTTAATTGATCATAAAATTGAATTATTTTTAATTAATTTTGAGTAAAGTTTTAAATTTTAAACAACTAATTTCTATGTTCATGGAAGAACTTATGGAAGAGAAAATATTAGATTCTATTAATATAATCTTAGACAAAGTAATAGATTATTAAGAAATTTATTTTTAATTTAATTTAAAGAATTTTATTTTTTTATTAAAATATTTAGCTTTATTGAAATCATTTTTATGATGCATTGAAATTAATTTTTTTTCATTGAAATGTTTATTTAAACTTAATCATCTTAGAAAACATAAGGTTCAAAGATTAAATCATTTTAAAATCATTTTACGTTGATCACATCTTTGAAAACCACTTTTCAATGATGCAAAAAGCACATTAAGAAAAAACCTTGCTCGAATTAACCTAAGCCGAAACCTTCCTATGAATTGAGTCAAGGCATGAATCCTAAACTCATATGCTACAATATTTTTGTACAAATCACTCTTTAAACCATTGTGCACTCATTAGAAAGAAAGGATCATTATCTTGAAAGCAAGCCATTAGGTAGGAAACCTTAAATGTTTGACATATTGTATACACAAGTAAAACTTATACACAACTATCACAGCTACAAATAAATAATGTGGGGCAAAAATTCCCCATTTGTTTCACACATATCACTTCAAAAATGTTGTAGAGAATGTACACTATTTAATTTTGTGGTTAGATTGAATGATCAAAAATTTATATTCCTTTTTAAAATACAAATCCAAATCCAATTGCACAATCACACAATTTTCATTGACATTCAAATATTTTTCCTCAATGTATAGTTTAAAATTCAGTCGTTTGGTTATGCAATTTTTATGTTAATACTATCAAAATTTTATCTAGCCTTCTAAATAAACTAAATTTAAATCTATTTATCTTATTTCTTATTTTTTTATGATGTAACAGTTTTGATTAAAATCAATCATGCATCAATTATCTACCAATATTTTATCTTGAAATTTTTGTATTTAATAGTTTATATTAAAATCAATTAGGTGGTGCTCATTTACCTTGATCTGATTACACAATTTTTGACCTAATGATCAAAATTAAAATCAATCATGTGGCTATTGTTACCTTGATTTTAATCTAGTGACATGAAATTCTCCAAGGACAACCATGGCTCAAATGAACACTTCAGTAAGTTTTGTGAAGGTGCATCTTTGAAAATGTTATCACACTTTTGTGGTCTTTACAATCTCTATTTGAAGGCTAGGATTGCTACTCATTGGAGTTAGTAGATAGTGAAATGCTGAAGCTGCTACAAATTTCACTCAAATTTCACATTTTGAAAGAAATCATAAGGTGTAATAGTACTTAAAACATTTAATAAAATGAATGAGAAAAAATAACATATAATTAAATGATGACACTAAAAATGTTTTAAATAATGCTTAGAATTTGTTGAGTTTAATAGAAATATTAATATTGAAATAACTTTTTAAGTTTTCCTCAAGTTAAAGGTAACAAAATAAAGGTACATATGTAGTTAAAGAAATTAAAATATATATTATGACATAAGATTAAGAGTTATCTATAATGTTTTCCCATGAATTTATTAATGAAATATTTATTAGTTTTATTAAAATTAGTAATTAATTGGCTAGTTTTGGAAAGCCTATATCTATAATGAATAAGTAAAAAAGATCCTAAGAATTTTGCCAAAGGAATGTGATCACCATTACCATCATGGTTGTTACAAACATTTCTATCATGATATTGGATGCCTTTTCAAGTGAGTGCAAGGCTAATGGGCTAGAGATGGAGAGGAGCAAAAAAGAAGGTTTGATTAAGAAAAAACAAAGTAATGAAGAAAGTGTAGACAATAAAACTAAAGAAAGAGGAAGATTGTTTAAAAAAGGAAACTGTAGATGTAGATTGTATAACACTACCTTTAAAATATTTTTCTAAAGGCTTTAATATTGCAGAAAGTTATAAGAAAAAAGGTCCAAGACGAGAGTGAAATAAAAAGAGATCATTTTCCATAAATGTACAAACTAGGACATATCAAAGCAGCATAGCTTATGGTGTAAGAAAGAAATGAAGAAAAACAAAGAAATGAAGAAAAGCAAGAAGAAGTAGAAGAAGAAAACATTGAAAAAAACTTGAAGTGACTTAAAGGAGACTAGCATAAATGTAGATGAAGAGAGCAATAAATGTCTATTTTGTATGATGGCTCTAAAGGAAGAAGAAAAAGAGAGAATAACATTAAGTGAAGAGGAGGTGAGTTACTCCATTAAAAGAATTCATTAACAACTAATTTATGATTGTGTCAAATATGAAATTCTACACAAAGAATCTAAGAAACTTAAATA